>JAESUZ010000963.1:0-18460 GCA_017311185.1 Proteles cristata cristata | reverse complement strand
CAGACGGCGCCGCACCGCGAGCTTGGGGCCGAGGCCTTTCCGGGAGGCGCGTGCCAGCTGGCAGCGACGCTTGCAGAGAACAGTGGGCTGACGACTCGCGTCCGGTCCCCAGGAGCGGCCGGTGCAGCAAGAACGTGCCTACGAGCCGGCGGAGTGCCGTGACCCTGCGGGCCGGTCAGCGTGGGGCCCCTGGCTCCCGGGGCTCCCCCCAGCCAGTGCTTCCCACCCCAAGAGAGACGGTGTGCTGGGCGCGACCCTCAGAGAGGGGACGACGCCATCCGCCCCTGCTCCCCCACCCCCTGCCGCAGGGCGGGCTCTGGCGGGGACGCAGGTCCTGGCTCTAATGCTCGGCTTCGCTTCAGATACGGGCAACGTGTTCTGTGAAACCTCAGTGGCAAATATTTAGGGTTCTCGAGCCTGCTCCTCAGCTCTGCGTGTTGAAAGGCTAACAGTCTTTCTCACAATAAAAACGTAAAAGCCGGGGCGCCCGGGCGGCTCAGTCGGCTGAGCGTCCGACTTCGGCTCGAGCCGTGATCTCACGGCTGGTGTGTTCGAGCCCCGTGTGCCCTCCCTGATGTCAGCGCAGAGCCTGCTTCCGAAGCGGTCTCCCTCTGTCCGCCCCGCGCCTTGCTCTCGCTCAAAAACAAATACACATTTAAAAACATATGAAAGCTGTTCTTAACTTGTGGCCTGTACCCCAAAAGGCAGTTAAGCCAACACCCTACTGCAGTGTACCCACCACCTACTGCAGTGCCCCCAATGCAGTGCACCCCTCAATGCAGTGACCCCCGATGCAGTGTACCCCCAGTGCAGTGTACCCCCAGTGCAGTGTACCCCTCAATGCAGTGACCCCCAGTGCAGTGTACCCCCAGTGCAGTGTGCCCCCAGTGCAGTGTCACTTCAGTGCAGTGCACCTCAATGCAGTGACCCCCATGCAGTGTGCCTCGTGTGCAATGTATCCCCAGTGCAGTGTGCCCCCAGTGCAGTGCACCCTCAATGCAGTGACCCCCGATGCAGTAAAATTTCAGTGCAATGTATCCTCAGCAGTGTGCCCTAGTGCAGTGTGTACCCTCAATGCAGTGACCCATGCAGTGTACCTAGTGCAGTGTACCCCCAGTGCAGTGTACCCCAATGCAGTGACTCATGCAGTGGGACTTCATGCAGTGTAAATTTCAGTGCAGTGTACCCTCAATGCAGTATCCCCGATGCAGTGCACCCCCTCAATGCAGTGACCCCCGGCTGCAGTGTACCTCTGCGCAGTGCACCCTCAATGCAGTGACCTCATGCAGTGCACCCTCAATGCAGTGACCCCATGCAGTGTACTCCCAGTGCAGTGTGCCTCAATGCAGTGTGCCCCCAATGCAGTGTACCCCTCAATGCAGTGACCCCCAGTGCAGTGTACCCCCAGTGCAGTGTGCCCCCAGTGCAGTGTACTAGTTTCCCACGATGAACCGTAAATCTGCAATCCCTGCCACCGTGACGGTTACTTTTATGTGTCCATGTGAGAGTTTGGGGATGAGTTTAACACTGACCCAGCGAACCTCTGAGTAAAGCAGATGCCTTCCATATACAGGTGGGCCTTGTCCTATCAGCTGAAGGCCCGAAGCAAACGAGGAGGCTGGCCTCCCCGAGTACGAAGGCCCCCAGCACACTTCCCTCAGACGCCCCTGCACACGCACTCCCAGGGCCCACACCACAGGCGCACGCCAGCCTCCACCAGAGCGCGGGGCAAGTCCTCACAGAAATCTCTCGACACAGAGTGCGCCCTGCTGGCCCGTTTCTCAGAACTAACCCGCGTGGGTCCTGCGAGCTGCTGTCGGTCTGAACTCGGCCTGGCGCTCCCTCGAGCCGCCCGCCTTGTCTGAGCCGTCTCCTCAGCTTCCCACGATCCCCTTGTCGGGTGGGCACCATTTGCCAACATCCAATTCGGACGTGACGGAACAGAGCTTGGAGGGCGCAGAGCCTCCGTCTGTCGGAATCCAGGGCCCGCGCTCGCCACCGCAGGCCCCGGGAGGGACATCCACACACGGGCCGGCGCAGCCCAGGCGGCCGGGCCCCCGGGTCGGCGAAGGGAGCAGAGGACACGCTTAAAAGAAACGAATACATTAAACTTGGGTTCACTCCCTCAGGTGAGGTGCCTCCCTTCCGGGCCACCTCGTCCACCTCTGCGTCACGCACTCAGGTGGCGGATCTTGTGTCATCGCAGGCCAGGTTCTTGACCGCCCGTCACCAGCACGAGGTTCACGCGGCACGCAGGAGGGCAACTTCGTCGGGCTGGGTTTTCTTATGCCCACCAGGCTCGCTGCCAGGGGACGTCAGAGAGCGGGCCCCACCTCTCAGCATCCGCAGCCGGACCCCCCTCCAGCCCCCTCCCCCTGCACCTGCTCCCCAGGCCCCCCCTCCAGCCCCCTCCCCCCGCACCTGCTCCCCAGGCCCCCCCTCCAGCCCCCTCCCCCCTGCACCTGCTCCCCAGGCCCCCCCTCCAGCCCCCTTCGCCCCTGCACCTGCTCCCCAGCCCCCCCTCAGCCCCCCAGCCCCCCTGCTCCGCAGGAGGCCCCCCTCCAGCCCCTGCCCTGCACCTGCTCCCCAGCCCCGCACCTCCAGCCCCCTCCCCGCCTGCTCCCCAGGCCCCGGCCCCCCCTCCAGCCCCCTCCCCTGCACCTGCTCCCCAGCCCCCCTCCAGCCCCCTCCCCCACACCTGCTCCCAGCCCCCGCACCTCCAGCCCCCTCCCCCCTGCACCTGCTCCCCAGCCCCCTCCAGCCCCCTCCCCCTGCACCTGCTCCCCAGCCCCCCCCGCACCTCCAGCCCCCTCCCCCTGCACCTGCTCCCCAGCCCCTCACCTCCAGCCCCCTCCCCCTGCACCTGCTCCCCAGCCCCCCTCCAGCCCCCTCCCCCTGCACCTGCTCCCCAGCCCCCGCACCTCCAGCCCCTCCCCCTGCACCTGCTCCCCAGCCCCCCACCTCCAGCCCCCTCCCCCTGCACCTGCTCCCCAGCCCCGCCCCAGCCCCCTCCCCCCTGCCCCTGACCCCTCACCTCCAGCCCCCTCCCCCTGCACCTGCTCCCCAGCCCCCTCACCTCCAGCCCCCCCTCACCTGCTCCCCAGCCCCCCCCACCTCCAGCCCCTCCCCCGCACCTGCTCCCCAGCCCCCACCTCCAGCCCCCTCCCCCTGCACCTGCTCCCCAGCCCCCCACCTCCAGCCCTCCCCCTGCACCTGCTCCCCAGCCCCCACCTCCAGCCCCCTCCCCGCACCTGCTCCCCAGCCCCCGCACCTCCAGCCCTCCCCCTGCACCTGCTCCCCCCCAGCCCCCACCCCCCACCTCCAGCACCCTCCCCAGCCCCCCACCCGCACCTGCTCCCCAGCCCCTCACCTCCAGCCCCCTCCCCCTGCACCTGCTCCCCAGCCCCCTCACCTCAGCCCCCCCCCGCACCTGCCCCCAGCCCCGCTCCCCAGCCCCCGCACCCCAGCCCCTCCCCAGCCCCCCACCTCCAGCCCCCCCTGCACCTGCTCCCCAGCCCCGCACCTCCAGCCCCCTCCCCCTGCACCTGCTCCCCGGCCCCCCCGGCCCCCTCCAGCCCCCTCCCCCTGCACCTGCTCCCAGCCCCCGCACCTCCAGCCCCTCCCCCAGCCCCCACCTCAGCCCCCCCTGCACCTGCTCCCCAGCCCCGCACCTCCAGCCCCCTCCCCCGCACCTGCTCCCCGCCCCCCTCCAGCCCCCTCCCCCCACCTGCTCCCCAGCCCCTCACCTCCAGCCCCCTCCCCCGCACCTGCTCCAGCCCCCTCCCCAGCACCTCCAGCCCCTCCCCCAGCCCCCCCCACCTCCAGCCCCCTGCACCTGCTCCCCAGCCCCCGCACCTCCAGCACCTCCAGCCCCCTCCCCCTGCACCTGCTGCACCGGCCCCCCTCCAGCCCCCTCCCCCTGCACCTGCTCCCCAGCCCCGCACCTCCAGCCCCCTCCCCAGCCCCACCTCCAGCCCCCCTGCACCTGCTCCCCAGCCCCCGCACCTCCAGCCCCTCCCTGCACCTGCTCCCCCCCCCTCCAGCCCCCTCCCCCTGCCACCTGCTCCCAGCCCCCGCACCTCCAGCCCTCCCCTGCACCTGCTCCCCAGCCCCCGCACCTCCAGCCCCCCCAGCCCCCACCTCCAGCCCCCCTGCACCTGCTCCCCAGCCCCCGCACCTCCAGCCCCCTCCCCCAGCCCCCACCTCCAGCCCCCTCCCCCAGCCCCCCACCTCCAGCCCCCTGCACCTGCTCCCCAGCCCCCCACCTCCAGCCCCCTCCCCCTGCACCTGCTCCCCAGCCCCGCACCTCCAGCCCCCTCCCTGCACCTGCTCCCCAGCCCCGCACCTCCAGCCCCCTCCCCCTGCCCCTGCACCTGCTCCCCCAGCCCCCAGCCCCCTCCCCCAGCCCCCCACCTCCAGCCCCCTCCCCCAGCCCCCACCTCCAGCCCCCTGCACCTGCTCCCCAGCCCCCTCCCCCCTGCTCCCCAGCCCTCACCTCAGCCCCCTCCCCCCAGCTCCCCAGCCCCCCACCTCCAGCCCCCTCCCCCAGCCCCCCACCTCCAGCCCCCTGCCCCTCACCAGCCCCCCACCTCCAGCCCCCTCCCCCCAGCTCCCCAGCCTCTCCACCTCCAGCCCCCTCCCCCTGCACCTGCTCCCCAGCCTCTCACCTCCAGCCCCTCCCCCCTGCACCTGCTCCCCAGCCCCCACCTCCAGCCCCCTCCCCCTGCACCGCTCCCCAGCTCACCTCAGCCCCCTCCCCCTGCACCTGCTCCCCAGCCTCTCACCTCCAGCCCCCTCCCCCTGCCACCTGCTCCCCAGCCCCCCACCTCCAGCCCCTCCCCCAGCCCCCACCTCCCCCCCCTGCACCCCTCCCCAGCCCCCCACCTCCAGCCCCCTCCCCCTGCCTGCTCCCCAGCCTCTCACCCCCAGCCCCCCCCCCTGCACCTGCTCCCCAGCCCCCCACCTCCAGCCCCCTCCCCAGCCCCCAACCTCCAGCCCCCTGCACCTGCTCCCCACCCCCCCACCTCCAGCCCCTCCCCCAGCCCCCCACCTCCCTCCCCCCTGCCCCCCTGCACCCCAGCCCCCACCTCCCCCCCCACCTCCAGCCCCCTGCTCCCTGCTCCCCACCCCACCTCCACCCCCCTCCAGCCACCTGCACCTCCCCAGCTGCACAGGGCCGCCCCCGTCCCCACATGCACCACTCTTCCTCCACCCCCACCCTCACTTACCTCACACACACTGTCCCCTCGCTTTCCCAGGCCCCCACTAAGGCCGCTTGGCCATCACCGCCAGGGCGCAGCTACCCTGCTCGGGCTCATCCGTCCGAGGCCCTCGGCCAGCGTAACCACGGGGCGCACTGATTACTGCTGCGTTACCGCGTCTCCCACTGAAGGTCACCTCTTCAAGGGCAGGGGCTTGGCCCTCCTGGAAATCAACCCACCCCCCACCCGGCTCTTCCCGGGAGGCCCCAGGGGGAGTCTCTCTAGAAATACAGTCAGACAGAAGCTGGAGACGCCGGAAGGGAGGCCGAGCCGCCTGAACAGAAGGAGGGAGGCAGTCTGGGGGAGTCCCGGGGGCTCCACGCCGTCGGGGATGCGGGAAGCTGTACTTTGCTGAGTGCCCGCCTCACCGGAGGGCGCCGCGGTCTGAGGCTCAGTCCCCTCCCCAGCCCCTCGCATGGGCTGGATTTCCGCCCTCAGGTTTGCACAATGGAATGTTCAGGAACATGGTGGGATGTGAGCGCCTCCAATCTCTCCTCAGGGTTGAATTATTCCCGGGAAACAGAACCACGGAATTATTAGGACCTTAAAGCTTGTGCCGGGAAAGGTAAGCTTTGCCCCTGCCTCCTGGAATGTCCTGCTTGGTAAGAGTTCTGCCCACCTGGGGCCGCGCCCGAGAGGCTACGCAACAGCGAGATTCACAGCGAGGGCCTCAGCGTGGCCTCTGCAGAGGGTAGAGACCGCGGGCACCGTGTGGCACCCGGCCACGACCACGCCCCCGACCCCCGGGGAGGCCTCGGGCGCATGTCCCCCACCGGCACCACTCCACGCGCACTGTCACACGTTACCGCCGCGGACACATGCGGTCCGCACGCCTTCCCTGGGAGAGGACCTCGTGCTGGGGGCCCCACCCCTGCAGAGCCGCTGCCCAGGACTTGCTTCCTCTGACTGAGGGCGCCGGGGGTCAAGGGCTCTCATCTTTGAAAGCCTTGAACCTTCCCCCCGAACCAGGAAAGGAGCAGCTGCGCAGGCAGTCGGGGGGCTGCACTGACAACCCGCCAACGTGAGGGGGCCAGGCAGCGGGAGGGCAGAGGCAGGCAGCAGGAGGGCACCGGGGGGCCAGGCAGCAGGAGGGCCGGGGGCCAGGCGCGGGAGGGCAGCGAGGAGGGCACCGGGGGCCAGGCAGCTGGGAGGGCACCGGGGGAGCCCAGGCGCTGGAGGGCACCAGGGGGCCAGGCAGCTGGAGGGCACCGGGGGGCCAGCAAGAGGGCAGGCAGCGGGAGGGCACCGGGGGGAGTAGGCGAGAGGAGGGCACGGGGGCCAGGCGGCGAGGCAGGGCCCGGGGGAGGCAGCGGGAGGGCACGGGGCGGGAGGCGGGGGGGCGCGGGAGGGCACCGGGGGCAGGCAGCGGGAGGGCACGGGGGGTGGGCGCGGGGCCAGGCACCGGAGGGCAGCCAGGCGGCGGGAGGGCACCGAGGGAGCCAGGCGGCGGGAGGGCACGAGGAGGCAGGCGGCGGGAGGGGCACGGGGGGGGCCAGGCTGCAGGAGGGCACGGGGGGGCCAGGCCGGGGGCAACACAGGCAGGCCAGGGCAGCCGGGGAGCCAGGCAGCGGAGGCAGAGGGCCAGGCAGCGGGAGGGCACAGGGGGGCCAGGCAGCGGGGGGGGGAGGCAGGGCTGGAGGGCACCGGGGGCCAGGCAGCAGCACCGAGCCAGGAGGAGGCACCGGGGGGGAGCCAGGCAGCTGGAGAGGCACCGAGGGAGCCAGGCAGCGGGAGGGCACCGGGGGGCCAGGCAGCTGGAGGCACCGGGGAGGCCAGGCAGCAGGAGGGCACCGGGGAGGCCAGGCAGCGGGAGAGGCACCGGGGAGCCAGGCAGCGGGAGGCACCGGGGGGCCAGGCAGCGGAGGGCACCGAGGGGCCAGGCGGCTGGAGGGCAGCACGAGGAGGAGCCAGGCGGCGGGAGGGCACCGGGGGGCCAGGCAGCGGGGAGGGCACCGGGGGGCCAGGCAGCGGGAGGCACCGGGGGAGCCAGGCAGCGGGGAGGGCACGGGGGGGCCAGGCAGCTGGAGGGGCACGAGGGGGGCCAGGCGGGAGGGCACCGGGGGGGCCAGGCAGCGGGCACGGGGGTGTGGCAGCGGGAGGGCGGGAGGCACCGGGGGCAGGCAGCCAGGCCAGGGAGCGGGCAGGGCCAGGCAGCGGAGGGCAGGGGGGCCAGGCAGCTGGAGGCACGGGGGCCAGGCAGCTGGAGGGCACAGGCGGCAGGCGGCCAGGGCCACCGGGGGGCCAGGCAGCGGGGGCAGGGCAGGCACGAGGGGGGGGCCAGGCAGCTGGCAGGGCAGCAGCGGAGGGCACCGGGGGGCCAGGCAGCTGGAGGGCACCGGGGGGCAGGCAGCGAGGAGGGCACCGGGGGGGGCCAGGCAGCGGGAGGGCACCGGGGGAGCCAGGCAGCTGGAGGGCACAGAGGGGCCAGGCAGCTGGACACCGGGGGGCCAGGGCGGGGGCACCGGGGGCCAGGCAGCGGGAGGGCACCGGGGGGCCAGGCAGCTGGAGGGCACCGGGGGGGGGCCAGGCAGCTGGAGGGCACCGGGGGGGGGCCAGGCAGCGGGAGGGCACCGGGGAGGGGCTGTCACCGCCCGAAGACGGGACTCCTGGAGGCCGTACGCGGGCAGCAGTCAGACAGGCAAAGCCCGTGTGGCATCGGTCTCGGCACTGGTGAGGCCCTGGGGCCCCGGGAGGAAAATCAATTCCTTTGGGGTTGACCTCGGCCAGTGGGGAGACCCGTGAAAGATCACCTCAAGGAAGTTCGCTGCCTCGGTGTGTGAACACACTGGTCCCCAAGCCGGTGATGCGACTCGGGTCGTTAGGATGAGGGCGGCGGGTCACTGGGCTGGCAAGGCCCGTGGCCAAGCCGGTAGGAGCTGAGAGCGAAGTAGAGAACGTCGGGGGCGATGGGGGGGGAAGCTCCGGCCGGAGTGGGGGCGGTGTCCCCTTCTCAGTCAACACAGCTGAGTGCAGGCAGGCAGAGCACGGTGACCTTCACCTCGCCAGCTGCGGGATGCAGAGCCAGGAAGGGAGGAGACTCCTTCCAGAAAAGTCCACAGAAACCCGAACCCCAGTCCTGGGGGGGGTTGAGGGTAAAAGCTTCTCTGGGCTGCACTTTGATTGCATATCACTTTGCTAGTGGGGAAACCGAGGCACAGAAAACTTAAATCACTTCCCGGTCAGGGGCAGGACTGGCCACTTTTGGCCACGATGCCACGTTCTAGCGCCAGTGCCCAGTGTCCCCCCATGGCGAGCGAGGGGGGGGCTGGGGCAGGGGCTGTGGGCACAGCGGGCCAGAGGGTCCGCACGACCCTGCAGGGTCAGCACACAAGCACTTTAAAGCAGCGGAAGAATCAGGCAGCCACAGTGTCACCCTTGAGGCTCAGCGAGTGGCCCCAAGGCAGGGCCCGTAGGCGTGGCCGTGGCCTCACTTGTGTGCCCGCCTCTCCCCGTGCCGATGACAAAGACCAAACCTGGCCTCCCAGCCGGGCGCCCGGTGCAGGACGGGCCCTGTGACATTCAGCAGCTGCCCCAGAGAGCAGGCGCCCAGGTGAGCGGGTCAGGCGCTCACGGTGCGGGGCTGGCGCACGCGGAGGAGCCGAGGCCGTCCCTGCAGATCCGGGCTCCCCCCCATCGCTGCCGAGAACCTTGACCTCACCTTCATCCCCGCGGCTGCCTGCGCCTCCTGAGCCGCGTGTGCTGACGGAGCAGAATGTGAGACTCACACACACGATGGCCTCGGCTCCCGCCTGCGGGGGGCTCCTGCCCTTGGATTGCGGGGCCCGTGGGCACTTCGCCTTGGCTTCCGCCCATGTGCTCAAGGCTGCGGAGGTTCCAGACCGACTGCTTTCTGCTCCTGCCGGCAGCTGGCCGACAACCCGAGAAAGCGGCCCTGGGCCTCGGCGCAAATCAGCCTGAGCGACAAACTGCGGTAAAAGGCTCTGGAAACAAAACAAATAGAATACGTAAAACTTCCAGAGCAATCTGGACAGAACAGGGAGTCTGCAAAGCGAGGCCGACGCAGGGAAGCATGTCCGTGGGACGTTCAGCGACGAGAGGCAAAAAGCTTAAAATGTTACAGATCTCTCTTCTCTTTGGGAGGGAGCTGGGGCGCCGGGGCGGCTCTTCGGTGAAGCATCCGACGTCAGCTCAGGCGGTGCCCTCCTGGTTTGTGAGTTCGAGCCCCGCGTCAGTGTGGATGCTGCTTTGGATCCTCTGTGTCTCTCTCTGCCCCTCCCCTCACTCTCTCTCTCAAAAATAAATAAACATTAAAAAATTATAAAAAGGGAACTGCAAGAACATATTCTTTAAGATCTGAAAATTCAGGTATCCTTGATTGAGCGTAATAGATCTTTTAATCAATGCACTGCTATGAGATGCTGGGATTTCGGTTCTGTTTTATAGACATTGTCCCTTGACATTGTTGAACTTGACTGCTGAGCCTAATGAATTCAGCCCCGTCTGTCTGCAGACTGTGTTTGGATCCCCCAGAACTGGTCCCTAAGACTTGCATCCAGCCCGGCCCGAAGACTGACCTTCACGTAGCAACCAGACTTTGCTCTTATCCTGTACGGAGCAGAAGCCAGGGAAGGGCTGGCGGGGGGGACACTCCACGGAGATTTTGAGGAAACTCCATTTCCCGATGTAGGAAGTCCTCGCGGAACCACCTGAGAGCGGGTCACAATGACCTCCTCCCCCACCCCCCTCACTAAACGGCCTTTCCTGACGGCAAGGCGACTAAACGGCCCTTCCTGACGGCAAGGCGAGGCGCTTGCAGGCCTCCAATCCTACCGCCGTGCGCTGTGAAAACCTGCAGGGGCAGAGCAGTCGGCGGACCTCCGGTCCCGGGAGGCGTCGCCCCCCTGGAGCCCCGACGGCCTGCGGGCCGCCTTTGAGGGGGAAGCACCACGGGGGGCCGCTCCTCGGCCGGGCTGGGCGCGTCCTCGGGCCAGACAGCGAGCCGTCCTCAGCTGTTGACAATCAGACGTCCCTCCTGGGGGACAGTCCCCGAGAACAGAGGGCGGGTCCCTTCCCAACACTCCAAGGACCAGGGACCTCTGCGGCCCAGCGCGGGGCATGCTTTCCGCGCTCCCGGGGGGCCTTCCGTGGACACCGACAGAAACCTCCGGCCGTCTTTCAGATTCGGGGTGCCTCCTTCAACAAGGCGGTTAAAGCCTGTTTTAATGCATCACCTCATGAAATATTTACTCCAATTAGTGTCTGACATCCACTTTTTCCATTTCATAAAATGTCTAGTATTCTTCTTTCTCCTCTTGACGAAAAACTGTGATGTGTTAGTTTTCAGACTGATTCACTTCCACACTCTAATTAAGTACACAGGAAAAATTTGATTATGGGACCTAACGTAATTAATTACTTCTGATCCTTATACATGATTCCTATTTAATTATCTCGAAAAGATAGATGCCCGTGTGTTCGATACACAAGTAAATACCCATTTCCCACAGACTTCACACACCCGGTTTCGGAACTCATAGTATTCGAAGAGCACATTACTAAATAAAGGGTAGTAATTATATCAGATATACGTCCCTGGGCCATTGATTTTAGTAACATCCTACAAGATATGCTCATTATTTCTTAATGGTTCTTTAAAAATAATATTCTTTAGGGGCACCTGGGTGGTTCAGTCAGTTGAGCATCTGACTTCAGCTCGGGTCATGATCTCAGGGTTCGTGACTTCAAACCTCGCGTCGGGCCCTGTGCTGACAGCTCAGAGCCTGGAGCTGCTTTGGATTCTGTGTCTCCCTCTCTCTCTGCCCCTTCCCTCCTTGTGCTCTGTCTCTCAAAAATAAATAAATGTTTAAAAAATGTTTAATAATATTCTTTAAAACACATGGAAAACAAAGTTGGCTCTTTCTAATTTTATTAAAGCAGGAAAGAGCGTGAGGTGACTGCCCTGTCCGCCAGCACTGGCTTTGCTACCTGGGTCACAGGGCAGATATTCTCCAACCACTCGGTAAGTTAAATGTAGAATTTCAAGGTTTCACCTCAAATAGAAATGTTCATAAAGCAGACAAAGCGATGAAAACATTTTACATAACATAATACTGTTATCGACAAAGTCATGCTAAAACTCACACTGGCGGGGTGCCCGGGGGGCTCAGTCGGTTGACTGTCAGACTCTTGATTTCGGCTCAGGTCACGATCCCAGGGGTCGTGGGATTGAGCCCCACACTGGGCTCTGTGCTGACATGGAGCCTGCTTGGGAGTCCCTCTCCCTCTGTGCCCTTCCCCTGCTTATGGTCTCTCTCTCTCAAAACAAATGAACTTAAAATTTATTTTTTTTTTAATTTTTTTTTTATATATATTTTATTTATTTATTTATTTCTAGGAAAGAGACAGCATGAGCAGGGGAGGGTCAGAGAGAGAGGGAGACACAGACTCTGAAACAGGCTCCAGGCTCTGAGCTGGCAGTCAGCACAGAGCCTGATGCGGGGCTCGAACCCACGAACTGCGAGATCATGACCTAAGGGAAAGTCGGACGCTTAACCGACTAAGCCACCCAGGCGCCCCTCAAATGAACTTAAAATTTAAAACAATAAGCCTGCGTTGACACGTTCCCAGCCATTCCTGATAGACGAGGGGTGTGAGTGAGGAGGCAGAGGCGCCACGCACGGTCGCTGAATATACATCGCAGAGAGTTTTCCTGCTTATACTTCCACCAGCTTAAATAAGGAGTAACTGTAATGAATGGGTGACATGCGCTTGCAAAAACGGCGGCTCAGGGAACTTGACCGCAGGAGGGCCTACCGAGGCAGCCGGCTGGTTAGGAACCGAAACGGGAAGGCGGATATATCGGCGCGAGCGCCTCGGGGGGAGCGGCCAGGACGGAGGGACGGCTCCGTCCCCAGCCCTGTACTTCTGAGAACACGCTTTCTCCGCACTTGCATCTGTAGGAATGGAAAACAGACACAGGAGAGGTGCTCAATCAGGTCACATTTCAGCAACAAGTAAGATGCATCTGTGACTTATGATATTATTTTTCAAAAGCCTTTCATCACGTTACAAGATGTGCTTTCAACACTTTCCTTTGGGTCTTGTACTTCGTGTGGAGGTCTGCCTGCCAAAACGTGTGCCCCGCGCGTCCCGTCCCGCGGCACGGAGCTGTCCCCTCCTGAGAAGCGCTGCTCACGGTGACCCTGCCCAGAGTGGTCGCCAGCGGAAAGCGAGGGGTCACGGCGCCCGACGCTTCCAGGCCACGGCCGCGGACGAGGGGCTGTGTCTCCCCTACCCTCTCCAGTCGATGCTCCCGGCCGGTTCTGCTACGATGACGCGGCCCCTCCAGGAGAGAGAAGCCACCGGACAGACAGAAGCCTGCGTCCCCAAATCACCAGGCGGACAGGGCAGGGAGCCCAAGACAGACCTCAGTTGCTCGGGCTCGGGAACTGGAGGCTTGTTCAAGCAGCCATTATCTTAAACAATACAATATGTAATCATTCTTTATCATACTCATAATACACACTACAATATGGAATCATCATTTATCATACTCATAATACAACTATGTTACTTTTTTAAAATGTGTGTTAATAATGAATTATATTGCGAACTCGGTCTGGAAGAGACTTTCAGCACTTAGAGCCTTCTGGTCGTGGGAAATGATTTAAAAATTCAATTTCCATTAATATTCATAATTTCATATGGTATAGAGAATTTGGCTGAAGTGACAATAAATATGAAAATGTATTGTATTAGGCTAAAACTTTGCACTAGAAGGGAACTAGCAAAATGGATTCAAGGAGTGAAAAGGATGACATGAACTATCCTTGGGGGAAGAAGAGGTGGCTTGCCGTGGGCTCCTACCTGACTCCTCTACGGCTTCCTTAAAATTGTTCAACACTTGCAAAACCTACGTACTTAGTAGATACACAAAATGTTATGAAAGCACAAATTAGTATGTGGGAATCTGTATCTGGGGCTCAGATATCTTTACAACTATTCGCTACACATGCATTTATTGATCACTCTAGGTATGCAGGAATCTGCATCAGAGGCGCTGTAAAGGCACCAAGGTAACACAGCACCTGCACTCAGGAACACCCCGCCCCCTCCCTCTCTCTTCCTCTCTCTCTCTCCTTCTCTACCTCTCTCTTCCTTTCTTTTTCTTTTCTCTCTCTTCCTCTCTTTCTCTCCCTCTCTCTCTTCCTCTGTCTCTCTTCCTCTCTCTTTTTTCTCTCTCTTCCTCTCTTCTCTCTCTCTTCCTTTCTCACACACAATGTTTAGAGTTTGCTATTTTGTTTTATCTTCTTAATTTTTTTTGCAGATTTATCGGGACAAAAATCACATATATTTAGGTTCTAAAACAAGACGTTTTAGGTATAGAACGTGATGATGTGCATATTGTGACGTGATCACCACAATCGAGCTAATTAACACATTCACCACCTCGCGTAGCTGTCATCTGTGTGTGCAGTGAGAATAGTCAAGATTTCCTCTCTCCACAAATTTCAAGTATGTCACACAGTCCGGAGTCACCATCCCGTACCTCACATCCCTAGAACTGCTCCTTCTCACCCCTGGAAGTCTGTACCCTGTGGCTGACATCTCCCCGTTTTCCCCACCCGTGCCCCGGCAGCCACCATTCTACCCGCTGGTGCGAGGAGTTTGACTGTATTAGACTCCACGTAAGATCAGACAAAAAAACTCTCTCCCACCCAGTAGGCTGCCTTTTCATGGACTCCAAGGTTTCCGCTGCTGTGCGGGCCTGTTTAACTTGACGTGACCCCACTCGTTTATTTCTGCCTGGGTTTCATATCCAAAAAAATCACTGCCAATACCAAAGTCAAAGAGCTTTTTCCCTCTGTTTTCTTCCAGGAGCCTCATGGAGGTAGGTCTTACATTCAGGTCTCTCATCCACTGGGAGTCCGCCATTTTGAATGAGCACGGTGCTGCACCCACTCATCCCCGGAAAGTGGGCCCGCGCAAGCAAGCAAGTGGCCGACCCAGAGCTGTAAAGCAAAGAGCGGCCTCATTCATCCGGACACTGTGTGCTCTGTCCTGATGGCTGGGACCGAGTCCCGTTGCTCTCTGGTTCTCCCCAAAGTGCCAAAGCCAGGAGCCAACCAGGCTCCTCAGCTCACGCAGCTGACGGGTGACCCGCGGCGTTTCTGGACGGCGGGTTGGAGCTCTGCGGGACCAGGCAGCTGACCCGACTCGGCCAGCTCCCTGAGGCCGAACGGGGAACGAAGTCTGAGCCTCCACTAACAAATGATAAGCCAGGCAAATAGTAACAGAAGGTGCTACACAGAAGGTATTCTGAGATTATGGCTGGTATGTAACTGGGTATCCCAGCCCCTCAGTGAGCTGCCTGGAAAATCAATGCTCTTTCCAAGGCCATAAGGACAGCCGTGGCTCTGAAACGGGAGAGGCCCGTGCCGGTCGGATCCCCTTCTGTTCTGGGCGCACTCTGTGCTCACCCCTGACAAATTCCCTTCACGACCCCAACACACAGGCGGTGATGGGACCAAAACAGAGTGGGAATGGGGGCGGTGGGGGGGGCTGGGCACATCACCGTGGGGCTGGAGTTTTACAAAATCTCTCACCATTACACAACTTCCTGAAATACAACATGCAAAATGACCATAAAATCTATCTCGAAAAGGCTTCTGAGGAGCCTGGGTGGCTCAGTCGGTTGAGCACCTGACTCTTGATTTCAGCACGGGTCACGATCTCACAGTTCGAAAGATCAATCCCTGCGTTGAGCTCTACATTGACAGCTTGGAGTCTGCTTGGGGTTCTCTCTCTCTCCCTCTGCCTCTCCCCCCGCTCGCTCAAGCTCTCTCTCTCTCTCTCTCTCTCTCAAATGAGAAAAAAATAAAATAAAAGGCTTCTGTCTCTGCTATTCTGATTTGTTACTCAAGAACCCCAAAAGCGATCAGATAGAAGGTCCTATCTTCATAGCACGGTCTCCAGAAATTACAAGGCATTGTATTTTCATTTGCTGTAAGACAACCTTTTCTTAAGTAAATAAAGCTTTACGATCGTTGGTCCCCTAACTTGGAAGAGGTAAGTGGAAGATTCATGGTAGGAGGCGCCTAGCTGGGTTAGACACCCCCAGCTCTAAGGGCCACCATACTGTACCCTTTCCCGCGGATGTGGGGCCTGGAGGGGGGGTCTGACAGCCAGCCACCACCTTCCTTCTAGAATGGCTGCCGGTGCCACACAAAAGCCCTAAGTCCTCCTGATGGTGGCCGCTTTGGCCCCACCCAGGCCCCCCTTTCTCAAACAGCTTGACCAGAGGCCGGGGATCAGCCCAGAAGAGAGACGTGAAGGCGCGGGGAATGTCTGCTGTTATCTGGGTAGGAAGAACGGAACGGCGGTGGGACAGTGTGTGACACACGGTCTCCCCTCCTCCCTCTGCACGGCCCAGAGCACCCGGGGTTGCCTCTCGCACAAGGATTAAAAGGCCAGAGGATCACCCACTAAGCGGCTAACAGGGCCCTTTGATGTTCTGGGGATGAGACATTTTCGCTCCACTCAGAATTCTGAAGGTCGGAAGGAGCTCTGGGCGGATCCAGCGCGCGGGGACACAGGAGCGCGGGGACACAGGGGCCCAGGGCTGGCTCTGCTGTGAAGGCTTGTGGGCAGCGGGTCACGTGTCCCCTCAGCAGCCAAGGCAGGAGGAAGCGGGGCTCGGAGGAGCTGCCCTCTCCCGGGGCAGGGCCATCGGTCTGCCAGGCTGCCTACCAGGTAAATGACACAGGGCTGGTCTGACCCACCTGCTCGCCCCGGTCCATTTGCAGATCAGCTACACAAGGAGGTCCTCAAAACTGGCCATACTTATTCCAAAAATATCCCTAAGCCCTGAATCCTTGCTAATCAGGGGGTGGGGGTGGGGCCGGCATACGGCGGATGGCGGCCGGGGACAGAAGGACGTGTTTGCACGTCCTCACTTTCCGTCCTGGTCTTAATTCGACTTTCTGTCCAGGTCGCTCAGCCTTCGAGCATCTTCCAGCGACACGGCTGGTCCAGCCTCCGGCGGGGACGGCCTCCCACCAACTCCGAGCCCGAGAAACCAGAGCGGACGGGGCTCGGGCTCAGACGGGCGGCTCCCCCAGCTCCGGGAGCCCAGGCTGTCCTCACACGGCACTGAGTCCTGTGTGCGTCTGCAGCCGTGACAGGGACAGATGCTTGAGCGCCAGGGGAGGCGTGGGGAAGTCACCGGAAGACGAGCTTGCTCGCACCAAACCGTATTCACAACCTTTTGCAGTTGAGGACAATTGAACGGCCAAAGAAAACAGCTCAACAGGGAAACTGAAGAGATTTAAGATGCCCTGATGGAAGGCGCTTGACGAAGCTCCCAGACCGGTCGACCCTTTCCATCCTTTACCAGAAGAATCTATGAATGAAAGAGAAAACAGCCCCTGCCTGGTCTTATCTGCACGGTTAGTGGTGTTGACGAAACACGCATCCCCCGTGCAGCAACGGGCTGCACGGGCTGCGCTCAATTGCGGTGCAGCTCACGCCCCCGCCCTCGCTCTGTCCCTCCCGCGCTCTGTCCCCTCTGCTCTCTGTCCCCCCCGCTCTCCGCCCCCCTCCCACCTACCCCGCTCGCTCTCCGCCACTGAGGAGCTGGCTGGAGCTGGGCCCTGCAGAGTCCCATAGGAGGAAACCAAGAAAGAGTGTCTGCTCCTCTAAAGCGATCAGACAAAGCAGGAGAAAACTCGTTTTCCAGACACACGCTGACACTTCCCTGCACACGCGTGCCCCTGCCCTGGCGCAGCAGGACACCGGTAAGAACCGGCCTTCTGCAGGACGTCACCCAGCTCGGAAGGAAGATCGAACCCCAGAGTCAGGGGCGGGGAGGGAAGGGCCTGGAAAGCTCTGGGCTAGGGGCGGCAGGGCTGGGGACGAGGCAGGGGACGGGGGTAGAAGCTCCCGGAAGGAACAGGGAGGAACAGGAAGTATACTTCACCCAACTCAACATAACCTGCATTTCACAAATCCCCCCCCCCGCCGCCCCCTTTCCTGGGGTACAATAAGCCCCTGTCACCATAACTCTGCCCCCGGAGCCCCCGGGGCCGCTCGCCTCTCCTCCACGTCTGTGTCGCCAGAGAGCCGCCAGGCCCCAGCCATCACCAGCAGACGGCACTTTGCATGGAGCTCGGGCGCACACTGGGGTCTCCGGGGTTTGGGTGTAAAAGGCATGTGTACACATCGTCCCATCTTCTGTCTTACTCAGGGAGCAAAATGTGAAGACAGTGGCCTAGCTAATCCCTTTGAGAAGAGGCATTTGCTGGGTTAAACATCCGACTTCGGCTCAGGTCATGATCTCACGGCTCGTGGGTTCGAGCCCCGCGTCGGGCTCTGTGCTGACTGCCAGCTCAGAGCCTGGAGCCTGTTTCAGTCTGTGACTCCCTCTCTCTCTGACCCTCCCTGCTCACACTGTCTCTCTCTCTCCTAGAAATAAATAAAACATTAAAAAAAATTAAAAAAAAAAAAAAAGAAATATTAAAAGAAAGAATAGGCATGTGTGTGTGTGTGGAAGTATGGTCGTCGCGGCAAACTAGAAGATACGGTCTCTGCTGTTTTAGAGTAAAATGTGAGGCACGTTTGAGAGTATCTAGGGGACAGTGGCTCAGTTCAGTTAGCACCTATTAACGGTCCATTTACCCCCTGCTGGGGACACTGGCTGGGAAAGCGGGGCCGTCAGGTGCCTCTCCCGTCCCTGTGACGCTGTGTCATTCAGCACGCCCTCGGTCTCCCACCCCACGGCACACACAGGACTTGACAACATCGCATGGCACATGGGTCAGGTGCACAGAGCCGAGGGAGCTTTCTCCTCTGTACCCCGTGTCCAGGACACCTGGATCCCACTTACAGCCCCGTGGTGGGATGCTCGGACTTCATGGCGTGGAAGGGTATCCTGGGTGCAGCGTTAGGGCCACGGTATAGAGCTGTGAGGCTTCAGGGAGCAGTGAGCCCTCGGTACAGAACCCGGAACATCACCACCTCATTACAGAACCCGGAACATCATTACCTCATTACAGAACCTAGAATATCACACCTCATTACAGAATCTGGAGCATCATTACCTCATTACAGAACCTAGAACATCAGACCTCATTACAGAACCCGGAGCATCATTACCTCATTACAGAACCCGGAACATCATTACCTCATTACAGAACCCGGAACATCAGACCTCATTACAGAACCTGGAGCATCATTACCTC
>JAESUZ010000962.1:0-529448 GCA_017311185.1 Proteles cristata cristata | reverse complement strand
AACAGTAATTCACACTCACTAATGCACACATGTGCATACATGTGGTCACACACTCATGGCCCCCCATATGCATGCTCATAATAGACGTTTGCACACGACCCTCATACTCACACTTAGACACATGTGCTCACACATACCCTCACACACTCACATATATACATGTTCACAGCCACACACACGCTCCCATACAAACACAACAGGCTTCCATGCACACATATTCACACACACGGCTGTCATGCTTACTTATGCACATGCACCCACACATATGCACCCACACTCAACACATGTCCACACAGTCGCATACACATGTTCACACACATACATGCACACTCACACACATACACTCACATGCTCACACATGCGTGCTGATACACAACTCTCTGCACTTGCGCACTTATGCACACACAGTCTCACATATACACATGTCCAGCCATGCACACACGTACAACATGCTTACATGCACACTCACACATCTCATATATACATGCTCACAAATACAATATGCTCATAAAATATTCATACATGCAAACACACACTCACATACATACTCACATAGTCACACACAATACATCACAAATGTATATTCACAAATGCAAATGTAGTGTTCTACAGACGCACCCTCATGTGCATATACACATACAATATACATAGCCGTACGCAGTCACACATACATACTCACAAAGTACACACACACGCTCATACTCCCTCTCTCAGGCCTCCTTGCACTGGTGGGCATGTCAGGGGCTGAGTGTGATGGGAAGACCGGGACGATGGAGTACTCGGAAGGGGCCGGTGGTGACGCTAAAGCCTGGGCTGCAGGATTAGGACAGGCAGGTGTGGGGACCTCCAGACCCCTGGCGGCAAGACACCAGGACAAAGAGATGACTGATGGGGACTGTTGTTCGTGAGTAAGAACGAGGCTGTGCTGCTGCCGTGTGAGGGCCGATGGGGTGGGGGGTGTGGGAAGGAAGGGGAGCCCTAGCGGGAGAGGTGGTCAGCAGAGTGAAGGGCACCACCTCTGCCTCTCCCAGCACTGCAGCGTCAAGCTGCGGGGTGGCCTGCTCCCCTCTCCGTGCAGTACAGAAGCAGAACAGTTGGGAAGTGGGTGTGGTTATCCCCCAAATAAACAGGGCTTGGGAAACTGCCCCCTCCAGAGGGAACAAGCTACGTCCTCAGGCATGGTGCCTATCTGTGGTGGCTGCCACCCCAGGAGGGAGGACAGGAGACACTGGCGAGGGCCAATAAGCTGAGATGAGAACCCCGGGCCAGACCTTCGCTTCCCGGCTGCAAGCTGGACCAGAGGAGGCCCAGTAGCCCCCTAATGCCCACCTGGTCTGGGGAGGGTACCCCAGGGCTTATGGATGCCTGGAGACACTGGTGTATGGACCACTCCGGGATGGCTGTGAGAGCTTTATGGGGGCTCCCCTGGGTTCTGTAGAGTGGGGACCACCTTCGCTAAGTGCTGGGAGGCTTCTCGGAGCACCTGGTTCAGCTTCTCCATTGGCTCCCGGTTCCACTAGCCCTTCCATCTCCTCTCTTTTTGCCTAAGAGGTTTCTCACCACCCCCAATTCTGTTCCAGGAAACGGCCAGCCGCCTCTGGACCATTCTGCCCTCCCCATATGTCACTTAAGAAAAGCTGGTAATCCTAGAGGAGCAGGCCAGAGGGCTAGGGGGCTGGGGGGCTGGGGGCATGGAGCGGAGAGGGGGCACCCAGCAATCATGAGCCCTCTGTGGCCTCCTGGGGGAAGGCAGGTAGAGTGGTGGTGGGAGTCTGGCTCCTGGGCTCTGTTCTCTGCTTTCTCTTCCTCCTATGCCCTACTTTAGGCTTCCACACTCAGTTCTAGTGGGAAAATAAAGCATAATCCACAATTTTAGGCCTCCTCTCTCCTTCCTTACCAGAGGACCCAGGACAGGTAAGACCTTATGAAAAAGAACAAAGGAGTGAGGAGGGAAAGAAGGTAGGAAGAAAGGAAGGAAGGAAAGAAGGGAGGGAGGGATAGACAGACTTACTGGAAAAAAACCTTGGGGCTCAGGATGTTGAGCAAGAAAAGAGGCTGGCGAGACCCGGCGGTTCTGTGAAACTCTGTACTCATTAGAAAGTGTGACAATAAATAGAAACGGTAAGTCTCATTCAAATCACATTTTGCTCTTTTCACAGGGGCTGACAGTGAACTTGGCTCTGCTGCCCTAGCCCTTCACTACTCAGAACAGCAGCAGCAGCACATGGGAGCTTGTCAGAAATGCAGACTCTCGGGTGCCACCCTGGACATGTGAATTAGAATCTTCCTTTTTACAAGAACCTGCAGTGAGTCACATGTACATTAAGGTCTGAGAAGCGCTGCCTCTGAGGTCTGCTCTCGGGCCTTCCTGCCCACTTTCCCTGGGGTCTCTGGATGGTGGCAGCAACCATGGGAACCAGCCCAGCTCAGGTCACTGACAGGTCTCTTTCTGGCTTTGGAGCTCTCGGAATCATCCTTCCGCAGCAGCACTGACTGGTCCTGAGGTGGCCCTAGCTCTCAAGGCTGACTGGAGCATCAGGCTCCAGGGCAGGTGGTCAGAGGAGATGGGTGGGCTGGAGGGGCTGGGGCTTGGCCACGACTGGGAAGGCACCAGGCACATCCTCTCTCCAGCACCCCCACCTGGAGCTGCAGAAACAGCCCCCAGATCAGGGACTTTCGGTGTCACTTGTGTCAGATGTTCTGGACATCTGAGTTTCTGGGGTTGGGCAGGGCAGGCCCTCCTGCCAGTGGGGGACCTGTGTGGGGGACCTGGGTGCAGTTTGGTGGGTACTCAAGGGGGGTGTTTGACACTCCCACTGGAACTCCTTTCTCCCTGATCGTGTTCTTCACTCCTGACCCTATTTGGGGAATGTTTATTCCCCAGGCATTGAGGGACCTCTGGGGAAGCAAGAGTCAAGAGAGCATTGCTCTTCCTTGTAGCCTGTAGAACAGGGGGGCGTTGCATGAGGCTCTCCAGGTGTGTGGGTCAGGGTCTGCTCTAGGACCCTGGTCGTAGTAGCAGGCCTGCCACTAAGTGACTTCCTCAAGTTTCCCCCTCCAAGATGCCCAAGGAAAGCCGTCATCCCTGGCAAGCTGCCCGTCTGCCTTCTCATTCATTGGTCATGCCAGGGCCTGTGCGGTGGGCCTTTGAGCCCCTGCCTGTCTGTGTCAGGCCAGACTCCTTTTTCTGGGCCAAGGGAACTGTGAATGTGACCCACTGGGGGCCTCCCAGGACCGGGGGCTTGCTCTCTCATTCTGTTGTGTCACCTTTTACAGTGCCCGGCAGGCAAATGCCAATCCGGGGAGCTTGGTAATTACAATGCAAAAACAACCAAGACTGAGCTCTGTAAACACCCTGGCCTCACAGTCGGTCTGCCTCTGGAATGCTTGGGGACTGACATAACCCTGGGGAAGAGAAGGGAGATCTACAGTCCTCTCCAGCAAGGCCAGTGGAGCCTGGGCCACCAGGCCGCCCCGTTGGGGGTGGTCGTGTGTTGGGGGGCTCTCCGCTGGACCCCACGGCCAATAGGAAGGCAGGTGGAGAGCTAGGCTTGAGGCGATTGCCGTGCTTGGCTTCCCGCCCTGTGGGGATCATCATCAGTCTCCAAGTGTGTTGAAATGAGTCTTTGCACAAGCTTGAGGAGGGCCCAGCAGTTCCAGGTGACAGTGCCAGGGGCCATGAGGAGATGGGAGGAAAGGGGATGGGGTGACAACAGGGAAGAATCCCAAAGAGGGTCAAGGGGCCTCCATAGCTGTGGACTCCCCCAGGCTTCGGGATCTGGGGCTTGGTCTGCCCCCTGCCTATCCCCGACCCACATGGCTGGGCCTCAGCGGCCTTCCACCCCAGGAGTCTGCGATTATAGGATGCCAAGCCGATCCCGAGGCTATGCCATGGGGAGCCGAGACAAACTTCTCCCCAGAACTTTGTATTGTGAGCAGTCAATTGCCCCGGCATCCAAGGCTGCAGTGCACAAGCAAGGGGTCTTTAATGAACGCAAATGACAGCTGATTAATCAGCCTCCTCTCTGTGGGGTCTGGCCACGCTCCATTCAGCCTCCATGGCCTGCACCAGCAGGGTGGGTGCCAGCCTATTACCACTGAGCTTGCAGCCCTAATGGGGGAGAGGGGCAAGCCTCCCAGCCTGTGGTCCTGTCACGCATGAAGGGCTGGCCCTGCAGGAGCGGGTTGGGCCCTGCCGGACTCTCTCACTGGGTAGCCCCCTATAGGAAGGGGGCAGACTGCAAGGAAGGATGCAAGCAGGTGCTCTGTGGGATTTGTGCAAAAGGGGTTACATTTGGGAGGTAAATGGGGGCACTGTCTAGACAATGGCAGATGGTTTGTTTTTGTTACTTGCTGACTGTGGCCGTAAGAAAGCAGCAGGTTCTGCAGATCATCTGCACTGTGGGAAAAGGCAGAGGGGGAAGGGTGGGGGCTACAGTGAACCCCTCTTTCTCTGTCGGGTCATCTGCCCTGGCTGCTGGCTGAGATCAGGGCAGCCCACACTTACTGCCCCTGCTAGGTGCCAAGAGCGGTGCAGGTGTGCAGGTGGTTTACAGTCTGGCAGGAATACAATGAAGGGGTAGTTACAGATGTGATGCATACTAACTAGAGGATTTACTGAGGGCGGGGAAGGCTTCCTGGAAGAAGCTGTAGACTCCCCACCTGACAGTAGTGCTTGGCAGGGAGAGGGGAGGGAGAACTGGGCACTGGGGTGGAAAGGCCCCTATTTCCAAATTCTAGCTGCCAGGTGTGGGCTCTTTTCAGGGCCTCCTGACCCTGAGGCCCCTATCACCTCCTTGAGTTGCTCGACTCTTCCCTTGAGGGATGGAGGAGCAGGAGAGGGAGTGAGTTAGGACTGGAATGGAGGCTGCCAACCTTCTCCTGGGCAGGACCCCTGACTGAGAAGCAGAAGCAGAGATCCCTTCTAGGGGAGAAACCCCTCAGTTTCTACTGCAATAAAGAAGGGGCCCGGAGCTCTCTCCTGCCACAGCCTCTAATGACGGGTTGGGGAGTAATGAATATCTGTGTACTCATAAAACAGCCTAATGACCGCCCTCATTTAATGGACCCCTTTCATCTTCACCCATTCCCAACCCAGAAGGGACCAGGGACCATCCTGAGGGCTGAGGCCCAGAGCTTGGTGGCAGCCACAGACCCCAGCTGTTGGGGGGTGGGGGGCAGTTGATTCCTGAGCCTGTTGGGGGCTGCCTTGTCCTCTTCCATCCCTTATCTGTTGGAAACAGCTGCAAGAATTTAGGTCAATGACTGACCAACCTTAGGAAGTGGGCAGGGGCTGGGGAGGGAGGAAGCACGTATGCCCTGATTCTTAAGAACGGGTGTGGACACCTGCAACATGTGGCGCAGGGAAAGAGCGTCTCTCACCCGCTGCCTGCGCCACGCCCCCTTCTGCCCAGGTACTGATAGGAGCTCACAGAATCATCCAACACCTGACAAGAGTTGGGTTTGTGGAGGGAGGGGTTCCGCCTGCTGAATCACCAGCAACACCTGTGTTTTGCTTGGGAGGTCTCCCGCTCAGGGACTAGCCAAGCCTGACCCTGTTTGGCTTCCTGGAGCTTGATGAGATCACAGCCCCGGGTGTTGTGGCTGCAGGCCAGTGTGACCTGCTATGCAGGGAATATTTTTAAAGAGATACTTGCCCCTGTGTTCCCAGGATGAGCTCCATGAGAGGCTCAAGCTGTTCCCAGCCCCACACCTCTCCCAAATTTGATTGTGGAAATTGGTCAGGGGAATATGAGATCACTTGGGATGAAATCTGAAGTGGAAATAAACAATCCAGCAGTCCACTTGCCGTGGTGAGCTCCACCGCCCACCCCCACCCCCCTCCCTGGGGAGGTGGGGCGGAGTCAGGGATCTGGGACTGGTAGCATTAGAAGGAGGTGGGATGGGCAGTCCCCAGGCATGGAGACAGTCCACTTTGCCTTCCCCAGAGCTATGGAACTGTCTAATCGTGGTCTTCTGCTCAGAGTCTGCACAGAAGCCACGGGCCACCACAACAGGGTCTGCCAGTAGCAAGAAACTCATGAGTGAGTCAGCCTGCAGCCTCAGTGTTCCCATCTGGGCGCTGGCCCAGCCCTGCCTCCAGGCCATCTGGAGATAACTGAGGTCAGTGGAGGGCAGAGACACCCAAGAATGCAGGTTCCTGTGCCTGTCACCAATACCCCATTTTCACATCCCCTCCCCTTGGACAACTGCCCCTTTACAAAGTAGGGCAGAAAAAGCACTGCTCCCAGGTCACACTCGGCCTTTCAGCTGGGGGCTCCAGAGTAGAAAAGGAACATATGGAGGCACAGGTCTGAAGTCCTTGGTCTGGGAGAGTGGGGCGCTAGCGGCTAAGGTAAGTCACTTGGAGGTGGTGTCATGGCTGGTAAAGCAACAACCACCATCCTGGACATGTGTCGGGCACTCTTCACTCTGGAGGCATTTCAGGCATCTTTGTGCCACTGTATCATCTAATCTTCCTTTTACAAGGAGGCAGAAAGGGCAGAGAGTATCACCCCGAATTTGCAGGTGGGGAACACAAGCCCTTGAGAGGTTAAGTGACTTGCCTGAGATTACAGTCCCAATCGGCGGCAGATTTGGGAATGCAATCCAGGTGTCCTGGCCCAGGCTCCAAACCTCCTGACTCACAGTCCAGTGTTCTTTTGCCTACACCTCAAAACAAAGGGGGCTGTGTTAAGGAAATCAGTTCTGAGGAGATGACTTGTCTCCCCTTTGCTGGAATTTCTTGGGTGACCCTGGATGTGCTTAAATTTGGCTGAAAGGCCAGTTTAGATCTCCCTGCACCTTTCCCGAGTAGAATCCAGCCCTGGGGGCAGGAAGCTGTTCAGACAGAGACAGGCAGCTTTTCTAGCACCCTCCTGACTTAGGGACCCCGAGTGCCATTGAGAGGGGGTGTGGGCTGTAATGAGGCATTGCAAAACCCCTCTGGGGAAGTGGGACCTGGAGGGCTGGGGAGGGCCCGAGGCTCAGGCTAGACGCTTTTCCCATTTGAGGTTGGGGGCTCTTCTCAGGGAACTGAGGTTCCTTATGAGCTTGGCTCATGTGGTTTCTCAGTCTCAGATGCCCTCGCCAGACTCTCTTTCCAGTCCAGCTCATACTTTTCTGCCTCTGTGAAGCCTTCCTCAACTGCCTTTCCCCAAGGGCTTCCTCCCTCACACTGTGCTTGGCTCTGTCCTGCTGCGAGGCGTGGACTCCCTCAGCCTAGATCTGCAGCTGCTGGCTCTTCTGCCTCTCCCCTGGCCCTGAGCTCGCTGGGGGTCTTGTCCTGTACTTCCTCTCCTGCTCTGGGGGGTGGAGGGTGGGGGGTGGGGGGGAGAGGATGCAAAGTAAGTCCCTGGGGCAGCGGGGGAGGGACTGACAGGCGAGTGCTGAGTGCCGGCCTGGTTCTTGTGCTCCACACCTATCAGTGCCCTAGGTCAGCCCGGCTAAGCAGGCAACTGAGCCTGGGGGAGCGCAGCCACCTGTCCTGGTCATTAGGTGGCAGAATGGGAAGTAAACCCAGGCATTTCTGATTTCAGACATGATACTCTTTGCCTGGCTCAATACCCTCCCTCAAATGTTTGCTTAGAAGAATGTGTGAGAAAGTGACAAAATGGATTATGCATCTATGGAATTGAATCAAGGTATTGTCTCCTGGTTTGAAAAATGCACCCAGCTTGTGGCAGGAGAAGCATTTCACTAGATTCTCCTTCCTTTCCTTTCCTTTCCTTCCTTCCTTCCTTCCTTCCTTCCTTCCTTCCTTCCTTCCTCCCTCCCTTCCTCCCTTCCTCCCTTCCTCCCTCCCTTCCTAGAAACATTTTTGCTGCTGTGAGCTATAAAAGGGCCTAGGGACATGCCCTGCCAGTGCAAGGGGCAGGGGCATCTCTCTCTGCCAGTCCAGGTGCCCAGGTATGCAAGCCACCCTGGGGGATGGAGAGTCCTAGTTTGGGGACAGGTTGGGCTCTTTGGGTCTGGAAAGCTATCAGATGCCCTATTTATGCCCCTTGGTTGTGGGGTCTGTGACTCTGCCTTCTGGCGCTTCTGGAGTAGGATGGAGGGAATATATCAGTCACCCTGCATCAGGACAGTTGGTCAGAGCCCAGCCACAGGGACAGCCACAGGACTTCCCTTTCCTTCCTGCCCCTCCTCTTTTACGCCAGCCTCCTCCTCCTCTGTTCGCTCTCCTCTCTCCAGCATCTTTCTCTTGAGTCCTCTGTTCTGCCCTCTTCTCCCTCCTCCTCCTCTCCCTTCTCCTCTCCTTGCTTCCAAGGGGACCTCAGCCCTCCACCAGGAAACAGATTTCTTCAGACCATCTGGTCCTGCAGGCTGCCTCCTTCTGATCAGCACTGTCCATCCAATACAGCATTCTGTGGTGATGGAAATGTTCTAGATCTGCACTGCTCTGTATAGTAGCTCTAGCCACATGTGGCTCTTGAACGCTTCAAATGTAGCTACTGCTGTAAAGAAGTTGAATTTTTAAGCACTTTATAACATTTTAATTAGTTTTAATTTGAATAGGTATGTGTGGCTAGTAGCTAGTGTACTAGACCTCAGAGCTCTAAGTGATACCAAGTGCTCAGCTCTGGGGAGGCCCCTAGGGGCACTCTCCACCCTTGTCCAGGCCCTGCCCCGTCCCCTAAGTGCCTCTGTGTGGACCCAGCTTCCTGACCAGTAAGAGGCAACAGAAGCCTGGGTTCTGGGCTTGGAGCTGAGTAGACATGGGCACTCGATCTGTGAGCCTCAGTGGCCTCTTCTGTCAAATAAGGATGATTCCTTGAGGAAGGTGCCCAAACCTCAAGGTTTCTTTCCAGCTCTAAGTTCCATGCTTCTTCCGGGCAGGAGTCTGCTACCATTGGATCTGGGTGAGTCAGTATGGTCAGCAGGGCAGGTGACGTGTGTGTGTACACACATGCATGTGTGTGCACCTATGCACATGCACACATGCATACATATACGGGTGTGCACATGTGGAGGAGGAGGCTATGAGGGGCAGCAGTGGGGACTCTGGGGACCCTGCTTATTAGTCTGACCCTGCCTGGTTGACTGCCTGGGACTAGAGAAGGGGTTAAAAGCTCTGTAATCAGGGGAAGTTGCAGCCTGACTCCACTCCTGGCAGGCGCTTGCCTGCTCCAGGGCCCAGGCTGCTCTGATGATGCCCCATACTTCCTCTTCTACCATAAATGTCTCCCGGAAAGTCTTCCCACAGAGGCCCCAGGGGCTTTCTCAGGGAATGTATGAGTGTGTGCTCACATAGTCACTGTGAGGCAGGAGCCCTGGGCCGTGTGCACGCTCTCCCACAGTGCTGTTGGCCCCGGCACTGGAGGGGATGTCTGTCCAGCTTGGGTGGAGGCAGGAGGAGGGGCTTCACCTGGACCCAGGCCCTGGCTTAGGCAATGCTTAGATTCTTAGTCAACTTGAACGCCTTGGACACTCATGCATGCGCGTGCATGCGCGTGCACACACGTGCATACACTGCATAGGGAGGTGTGTGGATGGAAGATAAATAAGCCTTTGCTGCTTTGCCCTCCCTTCCAAGCTTCTGCTGCAGCAGATCTCCCCACATCTGGAGAGAACAAAGGATTCCTCGAGAGAGGGCTGCTCTCAGGCTCCTTGGGCATGACGGAGGCTCCAAGCCTATGGCACAGGGCAGTGGGACCGCTTAGAGGAGCCCTCTGAGGGCAGGGGAGTGAAGCCCACCAGCCAGTATATGATGGGACATGGCCACAGTGTAAAGAGAAGATGACTTCTCTTTTGCTCCAGAAGTTACCTAGGCCTCGGAGATCCTAGGTCACAGAACCCGCCTGGTGGAGAATTGCATCAGAGTGAAACTGCCTGCTGGATGCCTTGGAGAACAGGGCACTAAGGGCTGGTGATGCAAACTTTCCAACCTTTAGGAAACTTTGGGGTCAAATCCCTGGTCTCCGCAGGCTCTCCCCTCTCTGACCTTTTGTCTGCACTAGATGGCACACAGAAGGAGGTGGTCACTAGGGGTGGGTGAAGAAACGGGGGATTGAATCAGAGGTCACCAGGATTTAATCAGCTCTGAGCAGGGAGACAGGTGGGAACGTCAGGTAGTCTTGAGGTCCCCCACAAGCAACAGCTTCCTGGGAAAAGAGAACCCTCCTTGACTGGGCAGCTGTGAAACTCTAACTGCAGGCCAGGCCTCTCTTTGCCATCACCATACACTGCAGGAGAATGGAGAGGCCACAAGTGAATGATTCAGAAGCAAAGCTGCCTGGAGCCAGGGACCTGGACCAGATGACCCATTGGGTCCCTTCTAACTCCGTAATTCCACACGCAGGATTCACTACATCAGTGCCTCTTGGCTCTGTAAATCGTCACTGGTCCACTGAGAGTTTGAGGGGGCGTGCCATTGTGGGGATGGGGGATATGTCAATCTGGGGTCAGCGAACTGCAAAAGGTGTGGGTATGGGGGGCGGGGCTGCCACAGAGTCCTGCTGGAGTTTCTGAATTTGCACCAGTGTTTTTGCTTCCCGGAAACAGGAGAAGAGAGTGAGGATGGTTAGAAAGATTTGAAAGTTGCTCTTTGGTTGTGCATGGTTCTGGCAAGAAAGCTGTGGGGCGTGTTCCTCCTTTATCATAGCTGGCAGCCCTGATTTCCCACACTACGATGAGGTCTGGCTGGTGGTTCTTCCCCTACACGACTCCATGGGTCTCTATGTAGCTCTTCTTGCTTTAGGTTTGTGGGCAGGAGGTCCCCCTCTATGTCACGTCAGTGCTCGAAGCACAGCTGCCTTCCCTAGGCTCATCACCTTCACCTACCCACTAGCGCTGGAAGCCATGCCTGCTCCCGCCTCTGCCTCTATCCATCTCTTCCTCCCTGGACAGGCGAGTCACCAGCCAGGGCAGAGCCACCAAATGCAGTATATGGATCAACTCTCAGAGATGGTTCCCATTTGCCTCTCTGAACTTTACTGCTCTTCTCCTTCCTTTGGGCAGACTTCCCATGTAGGTGGGTAGCTGCAGGTACCTGTGCAAGCACAGGTGAGCCATGGGTGAGTTCTAAAGGGAGTCCTTCTAAAGGGAAATCCTTCAGTGAGGTGCCCCCCGCCCTCTGCATTTTACCAAGGAACCAATTCAGGGCCCCCTTATAGGCAGCGTGGGTCTGGAACATAGTTATCCTGATTTCTAGTATGAGATGATTTATAACAAATTAATTATTTCATTCTGCCAGGGACTTGGATGTACACTGGGGCTGGAATTTGGAAGAACTGAGCTGGGCAGAATTTTCTCTTCTAAAATCCAGGTAGATGGTTCTGGGCATATGGATGGTGTTTAATAGATGCTTGCTGATTGACCTGTGTCTCTGGGTGGCTCCTCCCCCACCTTCTGCAGGAAGGAGGGGCATACCTTGCAGGAGCTTGGTTTGCCCTTCACTGCTCTCACCCTCTACACTTCACTCCTGCTGGGCAGTCAGAAAGGATGCCAGGTGACCCATCCTCCCCACCCCCAGTTGCCACCACCAGAGTCACTCTTTGCTCTCTCTTAGCTTCTCTCAGGGCTAAGACCTGAGTAAGGAAGTCAGTCTGTACAGGGGCAGCCACCCTGACTAACTGTTAGAGAAATAAACAAGACGGTATTGTGCCGAGGGGAGAGAGGTTACATCAAAAATATCTCAGAAAGGAAGAAAGCCAAACTTTTATATGAGATGCATGGATAGGGGGAAGAGGGGGAGAAAAAAAAAAAGCCTGGGTAATTAAGTTAATAGGTTTCTTAAAGAATGCCCTTGTGAGTGATGTTCAACACATTCAAGTGTTGACAAGAAGGTATTGAACTTGACACCCACGCAGCGGGCAGAAGCATGCTCTCAACTCCGACACACCTTCTTTGTCTGAAACTTGTAGTAAACCTCAGCGCTGGGTTGTGAAATCTGTCCCAGGGAATCCGTGTTGCAGGGGCTGCCGGGGTCAAGCCTCCTGCTTCTAGATAGGCTTCAGGTAGGCCAGGGTGGCCACCCTGAACTAAGATCCCAAGATTGGGAGGGCAAAGGCTGGGGTCCCCACTTTAGAAGCTTAGGGATGCTATTATGCTGTGCGAGACTGGGGGATCTCTGAGGACCCACAGACAATTTGCACCTCGTGGGGGGTGGTCAGAATGAAGCCCTTGTCCCAGTTCCCCAGCTGCCTTGGGGAACTTAGGTCTGAAACCCAGGAACATCTGTGCAATCCTAGGGCTTCCCTATCATGATGAACTAATAGAAGGATCCAGGTAAATATGGATTTTTCCCTTTCTCTTTAATCTATAGTAGGGAGAGAGGCCCCAACTAATTGGTGGGTTGGTGGAAAGGAGGCTTGCGTTAGAGGAGAAGTGGGGTGTGTGTGTGTGTGTTTGTATTTGAAACCACAGGAGCCTAAATTACCATTCTTAAAACAAAGGAGTGTCTCCTTTGGGCTAGAGCTTGCCACAAAGGCCCCAGAGAAGCAGGAGATTCTTGGCCACTTTGCCTGCTCTGGCTTAGTGGCTTAGCAGCCCACCTTCCTGCCCAGCTGTCATCCCTCCCTCCCATCATTAGCCATTTACTCATCCATCTTCTCTTTCTGTTATGTAGGCTAAGACTTATCGAGCAATCAGAGTTTTCAGGCTGGGACCTGAATCTCAGGGACTCCATCACAGTTATGGTGGCTAGATTGGTAGTGAAAAAATGGTGACATGGGTGTCTTTGGGAAAGAGGTTTTCCTTTTTAGATGCTTAGCAAAACAGTTTCAAAATCAAGTAACTATGTTTATGGTTGTCTGGTCACCTCGAGGCAGCTCATCTTAAGGGAATAACAACAAAAAAAGCAGAATCAACACTCATGGCCCATGGGTTTCCAGCCTAGCAGAAAGACCAGCACTGCCCCTCATCTAAAGTCACATACAGGGGCTATGTATGTCGGCAGATGTGGTGGGAAGAGTGAGTGAACTGGAATTCCCTCTTACTTAAAAATGGTGGTCAAGGAAGGCAATTGCCTCTTGGAACTGGAAAGGCTGGGTGAGTTCTGTGCTCTTCTCCTTGGCACCAGCCCTTGTTCTGGGGCTCATTTCTGCCTGGGGAAGTCAGTTTCCACCCCGGAAATCCCACTGTACAGGAGATGTAGCATTCTGGGGTTTGCACGCACTCCTAAGACATTTCTGTTTGTAGGGAAAGGGATCAATTTATCAGGTTTCTACCTAATTCTCAACACACCAGAACCCAGTATTCAGGGAAAGGCTCTGGGGTGAGTAGGGGGATATCTGTTAATTTACACTGAAATTTCCCATTCTTTCAATTTTCTCCATCCCCATCCTCCATCATGGAGAAATATCACTGCTATGTCTCTCCTTTCCTGATTGCCCAATCTGAGTTTCCTACAAGCAGACTGAAGAGGGTTAATCAGATTCCTCACCTGCCTGTTTTTTTTTAATATTTTTATTTATTTCTAAGAGAGAGAGACAGCGTGAGCAGGGAGGGTCAGAGAGAGAGACACAGACTCTGAAACAGGCTCCAGGCTCTGAGCTGGCAGTCAGCACAGAGCCCAACATGGGGCTCGAACCCACGAACCGCGAGATCATGGCCTAAGCGAAAGTCGGACGCTTAACCGACTAAGCCACCCAGGCGCCCCCTCACCTGCGTGCTTGATGCAAGCCTGTGGTCAGGGAATAGCCTAGCAGCCCGGTTCAGCACACTCTTACTGAGTTACTACTGTGCACAGAGCCAGGCTGGGGGCTACAAGGCTATAGTTCCTTCTGGTAAGGAGTGTTCAGAAGTGCCTGGCTGGCTCAGTTGGTTAAGTGTCTGACTCTTGATTTTGGCTCAGGTCATGACCTCAGGGTCCTGAGATTAAGCCCTGCATTGGGTTCCCACAGTGGGCACAGAGTCTGCTTGAGATTCACCCTCTCCTCTGCCCTTCCCCCACTTGCACAAATATGCTCTCTCTCTCTCTCTCAATAAAAACAGGAGTGTTCAGCCCATGGGAGCCTGAGAGCTGCCTGCACCATCTCTACAGTCTCAGAGGAAGACACAGCCTTCTCAGGAGGCAGAAGGGAGCTGTGAGCATCCTAGAAACATGGAGAAGTCATCTCCTCCAGCAATTTCCCATTTCCTCCCACCTCCCAGCAATGAAGCTGGGGGCATCACAAGGACTTCTATGAGGAGTCAGTGGTTCGAGGGCACTGGGGTACTTTTAGCTGGACATCCTTTTGCAGCAAACTCTTTTTGAAAATAATTTTTTCTTCCTTTGGAGATGCCTGGCCAGAGTGAAGCAGACTTCTTAGTTGTGACAAAATAATGGCATGAGACCAATGATGTTGGTGTATTTAATGTGGACAAATGGTGCTGGGTGCACTTGAGAGCCAGACAGCTCCCGCAGCTGCCAAGAGGCTGAGGTTAATCTCCAAGGCAGAGACCTCCAGAGTGGCCACCTTGCTGAAGTCCTTCCTAGGCCACCATTCCTTGTGGGGGAGGGCAGAGGGTGGGAGCCAGGGTCCTGGCGATGGGCTCTGCCATGCTGGCGGGCGGCCTGGCCTTAACACTGGCTTTTGGACCAGACTTCCCCACCCCAGCGTGGGAGGTGTGAGGGGCTGGAGCTGGGAGGCAGGAAGTGAGCACAGATGGGCTGCCCAGGCAGCTGTGTGGGGAACAGAGCACATCTGTCCAGGGTGAGTCTGGTGGGGCCCTGCCCCACAATCTCTATGCCACATCTACCTATTTGTCAATAGGGTGTAGGCTGGGTTTGGGTCTCAAATGGGGAAAATGATGGGAAAGGACAGTCTAAAGACAGAGGCTGGGCTAGGGGTTGCTGAGGGGGTATGTTCACATGGAGAAAAGAATGTCACTGAGCTCTGGGGAAGAGGAGGGACAAAGGGCAAAGTGAAAAATGAAAACAAATTGATCAATTTGGATCTGCTCGGTATGGGCTTCTGGCTTTGCAGTGGATCCTGAGTGCCCAGGGTCTGGTGCTCTCTCCCCTGTGCAGCTGCCTTCAGCCCTCACCTCCCACCTCCAATGGTCCTCCCTCCTTGGTGCTCCCCCAGTGTCTTACATTGTAGTGATTCAAGTTCCTGCAGTAGCCGCTCCCTTTTCTTACCCACTCGGCTGCAGACAGGCCAAGAGCAGAGACCCTATCTCTTTCATCATGGAATCCTCGAGGAGTAGACACTCTGCTGAAGTTTGTTGAATGAGTGAATGATTCTGTAGCCTAAACCAACACGAGGTTTCCTATTTAATCCCTTAATTTTCTCTAATTGGCTTCAAATATTGCTGGGAAAGCTTATCCCAAGTAGACACCCACAGAGATCTTTGGGCGATAGGGGCTGGATCAGACTTCTCATCAGGAATTTGCCTGTAGGCCTGAGGGTACTTTGCCCTTTTAGCTCTTTTCTTGGGAGGGGAGGAAAGCCTTTCTGAGCAGAGAGGAAAGGCTCATTGTTCTAGAAACTGTACAGACTGACTTGGCATCATGGCCGTTGGCACGTACTCATTGGGGAAGCTGCTTCTCCCTCTGTGCAAAGCTGTGAGTGCCTGGTAACAGCTAGAGAGGCAGGAATTACGTATGGGTCACTCGGACTTCTGCAGGTAGGGAAGGCTGGTGGTTTTCCCACATCTGTGCCCTCTTGCTGTCTGGCTTTTACAGGGTAATGAAAGGAGATGGGTGTTTGAGTCCCGGCTCTGCTGTGTGGCCATGGGTGAGTCATTCTCCTCTCTGGGCCTCACTGCTCTCATCTGCACCATGGGAAGGCTGGGCTGGATGATCTCTGGGATCTCTGCCAGCTCTTAATTGTCACAAATCTGGTAGGATGATGAGTTGGGAATGTGGCCCTTGGTTTATCACTGTCCCCCAAGAGCCTGGGCTGGGGACTTTCCCTTGACTTAGATCTAGGAAAGGGAGGAGGGACCCCAAAGCCACTGGTTTCACTCACTGGCTCCTGTGTTCACCCCTTTGCTGCAATGGTGACTCTTCCTGGATAAGTTAGTTGAGTCTGGCTTGGAGTCAGAAGGTCTGTACGAATGATTCTTCAGTGTCTCTCAAGCTTCTACTCCTGTTTTCTATTATCTAGTGAGTGTAGCAGCAGTGCCCATTGGGAGGAAGGAAGGAAGTCCCAGAGACTTGGGGCCGAAATGGGACTCGTATGTTCTTTTCTAACAGTAGCCTCGTCACTGTCATCTGCCTCCTCCTTGTCATTGTTATCACTATCACCTATTATTAATATCGTTAAACATTTATTGTTGTTCATTCAGCCACATGCAGGGCCTGAGTAAATCAGCGAGAAAATCTGGCTGCCAGAGCCTGCACCGTTCTGGGTGTGTCTCTCAGGTCAAGGCTGGTTCCCCCAACCTTACCTAGAGGTTAATCTGACCCTCAGCAGGCAATGGGGCCACTTGCTTAGTGTTCCTTTTCGTGAAAGTACCCTCCTCCCTGGAGGAAAGGCATTCTCATTCCAAGCTGCTTCCACTACTGCACACGTATGTCCTATTGATCTTTTAGCCCCCATAGCGCCTCCAACAGGGCCACAACAAGAGGTGCTCCCTAAGTGCTTATTGATCATAATTATTACAGTGAGGTCTTAGGATAGATCCAGTAGGGGAAGTGGGCTTCAGTGCGCACGGAGCCGAGGAGCTGCCCTGAGCTGGGAAACACAGGTAACTCCTTGCTGGGGCATTTCCCCTGCTACCGCCCAGATTCCTAAGGTTGCAAGACTAAGAATGGGGTTGTTTTAGAGTCTGGGAGGCAAAGACTCAGACAGGAGGTGAACAGCTGGCGCCTCCTTCTGGCCCCGCAGGGCTGGAGCAGGCCTGGGGAGGGCATGTGAGCCAACCCTAGCCCCTAGGCTCCCAGAGAGGGACTCTCCCTGCCTTAGGCCCTTGACCCAAAGAGAGCTCTGCTCAGGAGAGCCAATGGAGGGTGAGGGAGGATGTTATGTAACCGATTCACCTCCTTGTCAAAACTGGTGACTAATTCAGACTGTCTTGGCCAGATTGGCTCAGCAGCTTTGCTGGGAGCCGCGTGAGGCCTCGGCCAGTTTGTGGCTGGTTCTCACACCCTCTGCTGGATGGATCTCGGCTTCCTCGCTGGCTTTGGCCCCACCAACCCCGACCACTGCCATAACGCTACTCCTCCCCACCCAGGCCTTCTCCATGTTAGTCCACTGCCCCCACTTTCACGTCCCCGCCTGCCTTGCAAAAACAGGCATTTACATCTGTCATTTACATCATTTACATCTGTCCCCAAGAACCATTTGCCCGAAGGCTCGCTGAAGCCCTTTATTTTGTACCCGGTGAGAGAGAAGGGAGTTAGGGCCTGCTGACCTTGGACAGTTGGCCAGGCTGGGAATTTTGGCTTGCGGAGGTAGGCGCTGTAGGTTCAGAACTCAGGGCCCTCTCTCTCCCACCTCCCAAGGGGAGAGGGCTCCAGGGCACATCTGGCCTCACTCAGTCCCCTGGCCTTGGGGCTTTGGCCCTGCAGGTTGCAGACTGCTAAGGGATGCTGGGAGAGGCCTGTGCTCACTGCCTGAGCACTCACTTTCCTTTCTCCAAAGGAGGTAGTACCTGGCAAGCTCAGCCCATCCCTGATACAGAAGGCTGTCCCGAGGGTACCTGGGTGGAGGGCCTCTGTACTTATCTGGAGATAGTTTATGGAGACACAAAGGTCCTGACAAAGGTCCAGAGCATTAATAATAATGATCACCAGGGACTGTTTTAAATACTCCTCAAGCAAACAATCCTCGGTGGCTGGGTTTATCCCCATTTTATATGTGAGGAAACTGAGGCCAAAAGTGACAAGGAGGTTTGTCAAAGCTGGTAAGTAGCTGAGCTGGGCTCTGAACTCACACCTCAGTGACTGGGAAGCCCTGGCTGGTTCTGACACCCTGCCTTCCCACGGCATTCTTGGGGCTCGTTCCTGAAACGGGCCTTGAAATGCTTACATATCTCAGCAACTTCATGGCAACTGCCCAGGCAGACCCAGAAAATAATACTACCTTGTACTCCTGCCACTTCCTTCCAGTGAGTAGCACACAGACATGATCTCATTCACTCTCAGAATCCCAAGTGGGCTACGGAGGGGGCGGGGGCTGTTTACTCCACTTCCTGGGGAGGAAAGGGAAGCACAGAGAGGGATGCTGGCCTGCCCTAGATCACACAGCCAGCTGGTGGGACAGCTGGGCCTGGACACCAGGTATTCTTGCTTTCTTGGACAGTTATATGGCTTGATGGATGAGATATAGCAGATTGGGGTGCTCTTGAGGGGTGACTCAGTGGCTGAAATAACTCCAGGATAGTTGAGCTTGTCTTGAGAAAGGAAATCTGAAATGTGTACCAATTCAATCCGTGTGAGGGAGGGAGACGGCTGGGACTGACAGTTGCTCCCCTTGTGGCCAGGTTCCTGCACCCCGCATGGCCTCTCTGCACCCCAGCTTCCCTTCCTGGATGCCCTGAGGCTTGGAGGCAGCCGCGGCATGAGGGAAAGAACGCTGGCCTGGAGGTTATGAGGCCAGGGGAGAGTATTCACCAGAGGTCCCTAAATTAGTCATTTCGCCGCTCAGCTTTTCCACTTTTCACACACAATATGAATAACTTCATGAAATAGACATTGTGTACAGAATGTTTCGTCATAAACTATAAAGCCTGCACAGAGGGAAACTACTGGTGCTCCCTGTAGCTCTACTTCATTTCAGTAGGCACCTTTTGAAAAATGGTTTTGAAGTCGTGGGTCACATAGCAGGACTGTCCTGCTCAAACGTCTAACTTAACGACTGTGGCTTTTTTCACTCGGTATCCCGATTCCCCAGTATCTATTGAATCGAATGTTGCCGGAGAGGCCTGGTGGGCTCTAGTGCGGGGTTGGCAAACTTTCTGCAAAGGCCCAGGGGGTGGGGATTTGAGGCTTTGTTGGCGTTGGTCACACATTCTTTCTTTACTTATAACTCTTTAAAAATGTAAGAGCCATTCTTAGCCCACAGGTCCTACGAAAACAGGCCGATCTGGCCTGTAGGCTGTAGTCTGCTGCCCCTAATCTAGCATAGAGGTGGGTGGAGGGGGGTTTGGAAATAGAAAAGCCTAGAACCCATTTAGCTATACGCCTTTGGACCAGTCATTCAGCCTCCTCGGACTTGGGTTATTGGCTGCCTATGGCTGCAGTAATGCCTGTGTCAGAGGGCTGTGGTGAGGGCACCGGCCCTGTCTCAGGCACCTGCTAGATGGGAGATGATAGCACTGTTACTGCTCAGTGAGAGAGGGGAGGAACCACAGCCCAAGTGGGCTTGCCCTGTCCTTGGTGAGGTAGGGGGACAGAATTCTCCTAGTGTCTGGGATGTTTTACAGGGTGACCGAGGCCTGGTCTCAGAGGAAGTGGCCCAGGGTTCTGTCAAGGGGCAGGAGAGGATCTGGGAGTCTGCTGGGCTACAGGGGACCCCACAAAGACCAAGGGAGGTCCAGGCAGGCCCAGGGGTTTGCAGAGAGAACTCTGGTGACTATCTGGTCCTCTGGAGTCCAGGCTTCCTGTTGAGTAAAACAGCAGCTCTGAAACAAGCGTGGACCTGAGTAAGCTCTTTTCATTAACAATAAAAGCCACCGTGTACCGAGTGCCTTCTGCGTTCCAGGCGCCCAGCTGGAGGCTGTGTGCCTGTCCTCCCAGCAAACCTGGACCCTGCAGAGGGCTGCGGCTCTCAGCTGCAGGGGCAGGGGTGAGGCAAGAGTGGACCAGAGCCAGTGCCCCTGTTTCCTCTCATGTGATGTCCTAGTTCTCTCTGGGCAGTCAGGCTTAGGTTGGATGCCAGGCTATGGTGTTGGAGATCTTGACCCATCTTTTTGAGGAATACAGGGAGAAGTGACAGGTTCCTCAGCTGACAGAAGAACCCCACTGTCACCCAGCCATGGAAACCAGAGCACTCCTTTCTGTGTCCCTGTGTCATCCCATGGCTGGTTCTGAAAGCCTCACCTGGGACCAGCCTTCCAGGCTGTAACTCAGCAGTGTGACAGGAGCATAGGGTCATGTCTTCAGATCCCAGACACCCTGCTCATTTCTGTGCCCCTTCTGCCAGTGGTGCACATTCCTCTATCTAGAAAAAGCCATTCTATCACATCTTTACCTGGTAGACTTCTACTGAGTCCTTTAAAACACAGGTCAAATGTCACCTCCTCTAGGAAGCCTTCCAAGACTGCCTAGGCACAGTTAGTACCTCCCTCTTCTACCTTGAGGCATTTTGTGTTCCTATTGTACTATTTTGAGGGGCAAACATTAATTGAATATTTATTACCACACTATGCCTTCCACTAGGTGGTTTCCTGCATTATCCCATTTAATATTCACAAACTCATGAGGTGGCTATTCTTATCCCCATCTTGCAGACAAGAAAACTGAGGCTTAGAGCAGCTGAATCACCTGTCCAAGGTCACCTAGCTGTTAAGTGGGAAGGCTGGGATCTGGGTCCAGGCAGTTTGACTCCAGTGCCCTTCCTCCTAACCACTAAATTATATTGCCTGCCTTACATTACTTATAATTACCCCAAACTGTAATGATAAGTTTATTGGTCTGTAAATGTCTCCTGTGCCAAGAACTCATCTGTGTTGCCCTAGAATGTACTACGGTGTACTGCACATAGTAGGTGCTCAAGGGTTGCTTATGGAATGAGTGTTGAATAAAGAGTCTGTGGGGGTTGAGGCCACTGACGGAAGGTGGGGTGTCTGGGAGTAAGGAGACAGCCGAGTGGATAGAGAGCACTGGCCCCTGGTCAGGGGTAAGGAGGTTCCTGCTGGCAGCTGCCACACCACGTTGGAATCACAGGCCTGGCACAAACAACAGAATGATGTCCTGACCCACTACTGAGAAAGCATCTTCAGTATGTTAGGCAGTGCTTCACACTGGAATGGCTAAGTCCAGAGTTAAAGAGAGCTAGTTCGAGTCCCTAGACAGCCCTACACGGGCAGGACCTCAACCCTGGTCCTTGTGGGACACACTTCAGCCAAGTTTCACCCTGGAGGCAGGGCCTGGACTATGTGCCCTATCGGTTCTGAACCTTGCTGGCATTCTGTGGGTCCGGGGTGTTAAAGGAAGTTACGTGTGCGTGAGTTCCCATGTGCACGGGTCCCCTCTTGCACCACGCAGCTCTGTTTACAGCCCACTGGCTTCCCAGGGGAAGACAGCTTTCAGGTGAGTGGGAAGACATGCATCAGGATGCCTGGCTTCTCCCTCCTCGTGGCTTCCTCCATCCACGGGAAGTAGGACCCAGCCAGGCCCTGAAGCCCAAGTGGGTCTGTGCGGTCATGCTTCCTGTCACACCTTGCAGGTGGCCCTGTGCTGGGGAGCCCCAGGACATCAGAGGCAGGTGTGGCTCGGTGGTGTGTGGGGGAAGCCCTTTAGCATCCAGTCCCCTCTGGCGCCAGCTGTGCCCACTGAAGCCAACTGGAAAGCTCTTTTCTCGCCCAGAAGAGGTCCAAAGCCGATGTGGCTGCTGACACAGGGGGGAGGCGGGGGTGTGGGGAGAGGCGGGGAGAGCCAGAAGACCCCCCTGCAAGCCGTGTTCATACAAAATGCATTTCCCAACGTATCCCTCTGGCCTGTCGGAGCCCCTTCTGCTCACTGCTCTGTTTATACATGATAGACAACTAATTAACATCCAAACCTCTTGAAAGGTCTTTTCAGAGGTAATGTTCTGACAGATTATGTCAGCAAGGAGCACTGATTTGTCTAAGCATGGATCACATTGTTTCAGATTGAATGAGGTGAATATTAAACTGCTTTAAATGTACTCTTCATAAAGTACTAATTACACACTCCCAAGGGAGAACAGCCAAGGAATACTAAACAGTAGAGAAGTCAACAGAAGGTTCTTTTTATAGTATGTTGCTGGGCTCTGTGTTTTTCTGTCTCCTTTCTCGCTCTCTCTTGCTCTCTCTCTCTCTCTCTTTTTTTTTACAGTAAAATCACAGCACGCTAAAGAATACACATTTATAGCACAATGCTTCTCATCTAATTATATGGCAATCATTAGTTTTAAGCTGGATGCATTATATTTTCTTTGATATATTATGCCTGAGGCATAACTCTGCATTTATTGCTGCTACTGGCAGATTCTAGTCTCCCAACCCCCTTTCCAAACCCCAACTTCTCTCTAGTCCCCACCCTTTAACAAATTATTTAACTCCTACTGCTAGTTTGCTTATTGTCTCAAAAAAAAAAAAAAAGCAAATTAAATAGGCAAAAATGGAAGAAACAACACACCCTTCATTACATTAATTTAAAGGAAAAAAAATCTCATGTGTTCTTGGGAGCCGTGCAATTTTTTATTAGGCAGGTGATGTCCTGAATATACAACTTCTGCTCCCCACACCGGTGAAATTCCTTTGTGACAAATTCTACTGGATCCCACTGAATTCCCACTTGGCTGAGCTTCATTGTCCCTCAGGGAAAGAGATATTTATATGTATATAAATATACATCTATAAAAGCAACACAGGGGTGGAAAACCATGTGGCAGGGATCATTCCAGCAAAAATGCAGTGTGGTCCTTCAAAATGCCTATCTACAGATGTAGCCAGAATTCTGCTCCATCAGTTTTTCTGGGTATTTCTGACATCAGTCCTTGTCCATGGTTGGGAAAAAGCAAGATCAATTTTGAGGTGGCCTAGATTGTCAGATTCTCAGTCTTGAAGGAAGGAAAAGGCCAAGTTCCATGGGGATGGATGGCCTGATATTGACCCAACTGATTTTTTCTTGGTCAGGCTTCCAGTGATCACGCCTTTAAAGAGAAAAGGGACTGCAGGGTCCCAGAGAGGCAGAGTTCCTTCTGTGTAAGTAGCAGGGTGGGTGCCATCTCTACTGTGATCTTCCTTTTCCTCCCCCACACCAAATCAACGAATGGTGGGATCTTGGGGTAGAAAGGATTAGAGATTTCCTATCCTCTTTGTTTAATAACAGAGGAAGCTCTGCCATGGGGCTTTGTAATTTACCTAGTATTATAGAGCAGCCTGCAACTCAGGCTAGACCTTGGGGTCCTGACTCCCAGGTCAGCATCTTTTCCCTCTTCAAACAGACTAACTCCAAGCAACTCATCCTTCCCAAGAATGACCAAGGGCAAAAGTATTAAATGACCAAGTGCTATGGACTGAATGTTTATGTCCCTCTCGAATTCAGATGTTGAAACCGTATCCCCAGTGTCATGGTATTTGGAGGGGGGTCCTTTGGGAGGTGATTAGGTCATGAGGGCAGAGTCCTCATGATAGGATTAGTGCCCTGTTTTTTTTTTTTTTAATTTTTAATATTTTATTTATTTCTGAGAGAGAGCAAGAGAGACAGTGTGAGCAGAGGAGGGTCAGAGAGAGAGGGAGGCACAGAATCCGAAACAGGCTCCAGGCTCTGAGCTGACGGTCAGCACAGAGCCCGATGCGGGGCTCGAACCAACAAACCGTGAGATCATGACCTAAGCCGAAGTCGGACGCCCAACCGACTGAGCCACCCAGGCACCCCGGATTAGTGCCCTTTTAAGAAGTGACAAGCCAGAGCCTCTGCTCTCTTGGTCCTGTGAAGACACCAGGAGAAAATAGCTGTCACCAGACGCTGGATCTGCCGACACCTTGATCTTGGACTTCCCAGCCTCCAGGACTCTAAGAAATACATGTTTGTGTCTTTTAAGCCACTCAGTCTATGGCAGTTGTTATAGCAGCCCGAACAGACTGAGACACAGCATTACCTTCTTGAGAGCTCGAAGTCCAGAGAGTCATCTAGTCTACCCCCTCTGGTTGCCACTTGATGTCCCCACCAAGACTTGTTCGTTCTTGGCTCTGGCTCCTCCAGGGATGAATGGGTAGGTGACCCCCCTCCACAGTGGTTGGATCATCACTGTGCAGCCCTCATGGTTAGAAGCAAGTGTTTAAGAGCAGTGCACACTGGAGCAGGAGTGCCTGGGTTCAATTCCCATGCTGCCATGTCCCAGCTATGTGACCGTAGATGAGCGATTTAACATTTCTTTGCTTCCATTTCCTCCTCATCCGTAAAATGAGAACGAGTGCCCATCTTACAGGGTTTTGTGAGGAGACCAAGCAGTGCTCAGTCAACTAAGGTAACTAAGGTTAACCTATGAAGCCTAACCTCTAAGCATAACCTACTAAGTTAGCTATTATTGTCCTTAGGAAGTTCATCTATTTCCTGGGAATAACTGCCATGCTTGTAGCTCCCCCCCGGGGGCCCCAGAAGAGAAGATTAGTTTTTCTCAGGGCACCTGAGTGGCTCAGTCAGTTAAGTGTCTGACCCTTGACTTCGGCTCAGGTCATGATCTCACAGTTTGTGGGATCGAGCCCAGTGTTGGTCTCTGTACTGACAGCATGAAGCCTGCTTGGAATTCTCTTTCTCTCAAAATAAATACACTTAAAAAAAACAAACAAACCCAACACGACTCTTTCCTCCTACACCATTCATTCGTTACTCAGCTTTCACTGTCCCTGATGCCAGGTGAGGGGAGCAGTGTGGGAAAGACCTGCCCCCTGGTCTCACAGAGTTTACACTCCAGAAGAACGAACAGTTTGTCTTCAGAGTTCTCTTCCCCGGGGGAGAGACTCATCAGTTTCTTTGCATGTTCCTCAGTTGACTTTTTTCCAGCCCATTTTCCTTATGTGAAATCACTCAAAGAAATATGCCAGGGATGAATTACAAATGGCAGCAAAGCAGAGCTTCAGTTCAGGGCACGCCTTGTGTCCACTACCCAAATACACCCCTGTGGTACTTATTACTTGAAACCACTTCCACTGGGTGGAGGGGCCCCAGGTATGAAATCTTTTTTAAGCTCCCCATTCCTGAATCCAATCCATGTGTGTGCAATTCATGCACATCTGTGTGTGTGTATATGCGTGCATGTGCACCCCACCCCCCCCAAACCAGCTGCACACCCAAAGCCTCTCCACCTGGGTAAGTTGAGAAGGCTGCCTTTGTATCTGTCCACTTCTCTGGAACACACTTTTTTGTCTAGTCCCGACTCCACATTATACAGTGGCCTCTCCTCGAGTCCAGGTCATTCTCTGCTGAGATATGCTAGGGTGCTAGCTGATGATATGTGAATCTTCCAGAACGCACTAAATTAGTTTCCAGGCCTACTGCCCCTCCATATGTCCATCCCTCCCATCACTGATGCTGCCAAAGTTAGCACAATAGAAAATGACTTTGACATTGTCACTCTCTTATGGAAACCTATCTCATAAGATTCCCCATCTTGGGATCCTGTACAAGACCCCTGGTGTGTATGCGTGTGCATATGTGACTATCTCATCAGTGCTCCATGCCAGGTACTGTTGTTGTAAGTGCTTTCTAGATAATAGCTCCAAGCCCCAGGGTGGGCTCTCTCCACAGGCTGAGGCAATCATGGGCTTTGCACACTCATTTTCTAGACCTGGAATACAACACTGTGTAGTATCCATTTTATTATCTCACAGCCTAATACAGTGCCTGGTACAGAATGGGTTTGGTGAATTGTACAACCGTGACCCTCAACATGTAAGACCCCAGGGAGTAAACATATAATGGTAGAATTATAGTGGTATGGGGCCTATGTTTGAGGAAGAGCTCCTGCCTCACACCAACATATATAGGCAGCTAGTTCCTTGACCTAACTAAAACCCTCTTCCTCCTAAGCCTATGCCACCTTCTCCAGAGTGGCCTTCCTCACGCTCATGCTGGATCTCTGCCCAGTCCTGTTGCAGTGAGGCCATCTGGTGATGAGGACGTGCTCTTCAGGGTCATGTAGACATGGTCATACACCTCTCAGTGACTGACAGGTCACAGAACCCAGTAATACGGCACGTGTTACTGGCACAGGTGACATCCAGTATGGATACAACCTCTGCCCTCACAGAGCTTGCAGCCTCAGGGCTATTTCCCGAACTCTAGGAGCACTGGCTTTCTCATTTACAAAAGGGGCCTTGGAATACCCATTCTACTGGGTTGCTGCAGAGACTGGAATGGTGCATTTAGGGTGGATAGAATGGAGTCAACACTCTATGAAGTTTCCAAACAGGCATTCCTCTGCACCCCAAAGGTGCATGGAGGAACTGACCCCCTTAGGGACAGAAACGCCTGTAGTGATGTGACCTGGTGCACCTGGCCTTGGTGGTCACCAAGAGCAGAGGAGGTGTCGGTACTGATGGCGGGCAGACGGCCCTGATGGTGCACGTGCCACTGGCTCTGGGGTGGCAGCGCCTGGAGGAATGTGGACTTTGTTTTTCTCTAGCACCTTGATGTATGGCCAGGGTATCACCTTTCTCCTTCGCACAGAGTCTTGCCCTTCTCCTTTCTGTGTCCTTCTCCCTCCTTGCTCACAAATGCCCCATACTTCTGGCTCACCGAGCTGGTTATCAACAGGGGCTCCAGAGGGGATAAAACTGGGTCTCAATTAATTGCTTCTGCAACCTAATAGTTGTGTGGCCTTAGGCAAGTTCTCTCATCTCTGCATGCCTCAGTTTTCCTCATTTGCAAAATGGGGAGAATAATACCATCCTCATGACCTCACTGTGGTGATGAAGTGCAGGAAAACTACCACATGATGCAAGGCATGCAGTCAGCCCTCGGCACACATGAGATTCCAGCTCCCTGCAAGTCACACTAAGATCTTGTGGGTTTAATGGATTCTCTCCCCTCAGGAGTTCTTGCATTTGAAATTTTCAAAAAATGTTTTATTTATTTCTGAGAGAGAGAGAGATGCAGCATGAGCAGCGGAGGGTCAGAGAGAGAGGGAAACACAGACTCCAAAGCAGGCTCCAGGCTCTGAGCTGTCAGCATAGAGCCCGAAGTGGGGCTTGAACCCACGAACCATGAGATCATGACCTGAGTGGAAGTCGGATGCTTAAGCGACTGAGCCACCCAGGCACCCCAGGGGTCCTTGCATTTCAAAAGAGGACACTGGGGCTGCTTGATAAAGCACAATGAATTGACTGGAGTGAAAACTTCTGGGGAAGCAGTGGGGTAGAGGAAAGAGATATTTTGGGGGCAGGAAATGGTCTTCCTTTACTTCTGAATTCACACCACTTAGACTAGCAGTTCTCAGCCTAAAAGCTGTGACACGCTGGTGTGGTACCGGCAGTTGTGAGATGTATCACAAACAAATATGTTACTAATAATAAAGTGTGGCAGTTTTCGAATAATCCCCCCAGCTTGTTTTGTGAAGTAGAGGGAATTCAAGGTTATCCCCATAACACCGTCATACCCACTCACACTGCTATGTGATTTCTTGAGTGGGATAGAAAACAGTGCATTCTGGCATTGAGGATGACCTGGGCATGCCTGGCCATGGGTGTCCCCAGTCACGCATGGCCTGGTGGACATAAGAGCAGCCAGCCACTGACTTAGGAGAAGAACCGAAACGTGAAAGGCTTTGAGACATTTAGAAACACTGGGTACACCGCATAGCAAAAGAAAAGAACGAGCCACTGTCTTCTGCACTAATGCAGCTGCCTCTCACGATGGAGTATCATGCAACCAGCCGGACACGAAGAATTGCGCCCACTCTACGGTTCCATTTACATGAAGCTCACAACTGGTTTAATTGATGGGGGTATAGCACTCAGAAAAATGTCAGCTTAGGGGTGGGGTATTGACTGGGAAGACGCTTGTGGGAGCCTTCTGGGGTATTGGAAATATTCCACGTCTTGATCTTGGTAGTGGTTACGTGGTTGTTATGGATTGAATGTTTGTGTGCCCCAAATTGCGTATGTTGAAACCCTACTCCCCAGTGTATTAGGAGATGGGGTCTTGGGAGGTAATTATCATTAGATGAGGTCACGAAGGTGGGGCCCCCATGAATGGGATTCGTGCCCTTATGGGAGGCACAAAAGAGCTTCCTTCCCCTCCTCCTAGCTCTCCTCCGTGTGAACACACTTAGAGAATTTGGTTGTTCACACCCCGAAGGCCCTCACCAGAACCTGGCCATGCTGCAGCCTGATATCGGACCCCTAGCCTCCAGAACGGTGATAAATAAACATGTGTTGTTTACAAGACACCCAGTCTTAGCGTTCTGTTCTAGCAGCCCAGGTGGACTGAGACAATGGGTAAAAAACCACTGAAGTTTTCCACTTACGATCTGGGTACTTGATGTATATAATTATAACTTAATTAAAAATTTTTTGTGAGAAGCACCTTGGAATCTCAGGCATACACCTGTCAGGGTTTTCCCAACAGCACCTGCTGGAAGTGTCCCAAATGGTCTAGGGCCCTGAGTGAGGACGGTTGGTGTAGGAGCCTTGGGAGCACTGGGGTCACATCAGGTCATTTCTGGTGGGCAGTGACTGGTCACGAGCTCTTCTTAGTGGCTCCGTGCCCCTCAGAGCTATTTCCTGGCTGATGTCTTTTTGGGGCTGACATCTCAGCCTCAGTGCCCAGTGCAAGCAGAGGCGGGACCCTCACCAGATAATCTCGTCTGTCCTGGCAATGCAGCTCAGCGCAGAGAGAGAGCACCCACACTACTGCCCAGGGTTGTAAGGAGCTCCTCGCCTGGGCTTTGGCGTGAGCTCCCCCAGAGCAGCCTCAGTGAGAGGAGCTGGGCACTCCACCCCCATCTGTGGCCCCACGATGCTGAGGTGACTCTCCCGGCCACCCATGTGGAGCTCATTTTGTTTGCTTTGTGTGTTACTTTTCACCCACCCCTTCGGTTGCCAAGGAAACAGTGACGCAGCCTCGGGTGGGGCCTCAGGCTCAGTCAGTGCAGAGTCTTTTAAGGCAATGGTGGTTCAGTGTGTCAGCCAGTGCTGAAGGGCTGGTGGGCTGGCACAGAGGGGCAGGGGATAGGACTTCACGGGGAGGGGAGAGGGGGACCCCAAATGGAAGAGCTGGTGAGTTTGCTGCTAGCCCACTGGATGATGCTAGTCAGGATGCAACTTTTTACTTAGAGCCTTTAGGAGACCCACCCTAGGCCATGTCACCAGCAGATACAAGGCAGATGGTTCCGGAGGTCAGAGAGAACAGCCTTTCCCCACGCTGGGTGTTTGCGTGACTTGGAACAGCTGATCTCTGAGGCTCCAGCAGGTCCAGAGCCTCTGCAGACCAGTCAGGTCAGCCGCAGGCAGAAAAGGTTTCTGGGCACGGACAGTGTGTTTGTGGACAGCTGGCTGGGAACTATGGTTCAGGCAGACCTTTCCCATTGTGAGAAATGGCTTCTGTTCCTCCAGAGAGGACTTCCCTCGCTTTCCATCCCTATATCACTATCATCAATGACACTGGGACCCTTGAGACTTCCCAGCTGGCATGTTCTGTCTTCTGCAGCCTCAGGCCCAACAGCCTCCATTCCCAGCCAGGCTCTCTGTCATGCACTAAGCCTGTCCTGGACTCTCTCAGGCCCGTGTTCCTCACACAACCAAATGGCCCCATTCCAAGGCAGGGAAGGCTGGCTGGCCCACAGGGCAGGCTACCCCAGGGTCCTATCTGGGGACCTCGCTTTCAAATACCCTGCCTCGACAGGCAGGTCTGCCACTCTGGCCTGAGCATCTGGCTAGGTGCTGAGGAGTTCCGTCCCTGACCCCAGGCTTGCAGGGCAAGGAGTATGGCTCCTTGCCTCTGAGCCTCAGTTCTCTTCTCTTCAGTGGCTCTGCCTCTCCTGCCATTTGAACACCTGAAGTGTCTCACTGGTGGCTGGCGAGTCGAAGTCTGAAACCCAGCTGGTCATTTCCCGGCTTTGTAACTCCCCTACCTCGCTTCCTTTCCTCCGCCAGTTTCCCCGCCACCCAATCTCAAAGCCTCAGAGTTATTTCTGATTCATCTTTCTCCTTTATCACCCTTATCTGGCCACTTATCAAATGCTGTCAGTTTTTCCTTCAAAATGTCTCCAGCATATGTCCCTTCCTTTTTTAAAAATCAGTTTCATTGTTTTTTTGGTATAAAAGAGAAATAGGCTCGTTACAGAAAATTTGGAAAATACTGATAACCAAAAAGAACAATGGAATCGCCCAGAACTCCTCCAGTCACAGGTCACTATCATTATCTAGATATACACCCAGGTAGTCCCTTGCCCACACCCATGTACCTACACCCTTTTCTCTCTCTCTCTGTATCTCCCACTCCTGCTGCTGTGCTTGTCTACACTCTCCTCCCCTCGGTGTTTATGACTCCCCTCTCCTCCACCTGGCCTCCTTGGCCAGCCTAACCTTCTCAGGCCCTGCCTCTGACACGTCAAATCTAGGGCAGTCACTAGCCCACAGGAAACACAGTCCTTCTGGGTAGAAGCCCACAGCTTGGCAAGCATATGGCGGACGTCTCTGTGTGATTAGAAGGAAGGCTCCCCTTCGGCAGGGTGGAGAGAGCTCCCAGACTGGGAGAGTGGCTTGTGGGCAGCGTGCAGTCAGCCCCTGCCTGCCCCTGCTGCTGGAGTAGTCAGTGACTGCAGGAGGCAGCCCGGGGCCAAAACGCCCTGGGCGCCATGCTGGCCAAAGTAGACCTTATTAAGCTCGGCCCCTCCCTTCCCCTGCACGGCACTGAGTCTCCAGAGCTGGCAGACAGGTCTCTTCCCTGCCTGCATCTCCAACATGGTTATGTTCCACTCCTCCTCGGGTCTTGGCAGAAGCCACACCCTCTCTATATCCTCTACGCCCTCCTCCCCTTCCAGGCACTCCTGCTGCTGCTCATCCTCGCAGGCCTGGCCCAGGGGTCACACCTCTCAGGCTCGCAGGGTCCAGGCAGGTCCCCTGTGTGTGGGAGGGGGTGGGGTCTGTGAGAACGGGTCACGGCCTGGGTTGTCAGATCTTCATGCAGATTATTAAAGGCAATTCCCCGATTTTTCCATGGCAGTACTACTTCAGCAGGTTAAGAAGCCTTGCCCAGGTAGCGCAACGTTGTCCAGCCCTGCCACGGTCCACCTCTGTTCTGAGGCATCTGCGTCTCTGCCCACCTCTCCTTGGTTAGCCTTGCTCCTCCCATAGGACTACGAGACACCTGTTGGCAGCTTAGGCTACGGTTTTGTGGAAAGTGCACTTACTCATCCACTCAACAAGCATTCAGCCAGTGCCCGCATAGGTTTTGTAGTAAAAAGTCTGGGTTTCAGTTCTGATTCTACCACTTTCTTGAGCAAATCACGTAAATTCTCTAAGCCTCATTTTTCCACCTGTAAAATGGGGAATTCAGTAATTCTGAAACCCACTTGATTGTGGGCTCAAAAGCATTGAAATCGTATGTGAAGGCATTTTGTAAACTGTGAAGCTCCATGAAAGGCCATGATTATCCCACTTCTGTTGTTCGGGGTGTACTGGTCTTAGATTTCTAAATGGTGTGAGCAGGTTCTCCGTATGTAGTCAGTATGTATCAGGCATTTGATAAATCTGTGTGGGTTAGTTAATGAAATGTATTTATAGTACCATATTTACTTCTTTTTTTTTTCTTTTTTAAAGCTTATTTACTTATTCCGAGAGAGAGAAGAGAAAGAGAGAGATTGAGAATCTCAAGTGGGCTCTGTGCTGACAGTGCAGAGCCAGAAACAGGGCTCGATCCCATGAACCATGAGATCATGACCTAAGCTGAAATCAAGAGTCAGATGCTTAACCGACTGAGCCACCCAGGCGCCCCTCTACCTCTTTCAATAGAGGGTTTATATAGATGCCAACAAAGCCATATGCACTGGAACAACGCTATTATAATATTGATAACAATAACAGAGCCCCTGCTCCATGCTTACCACTGGGCTAAGAGATTTCACAATCACTGTCTTCTCTGATCTTCACGATAACTCTAGAAGAGTCATCTAGAAGAGGAAACTAAGGCCTAGTGAAATTGATTAATGTCTCCTGAGTCATACAGCTGGTGACCGGTATGGATAGGAGAGGAAACTTGGAAATAAAATTGGCTAGTGGGTCAGCCCATGGCTTTGGAGAATTAAATAATAACATGTACAAGGTCGTCTAGAAGAGTGCCAGGCAGATTGTAAGCACCCCACAGCTCATACCTATCATTACTGGAGTCTAGTTCCGTTATGCAAATTATTTTATTTGACTCAGTCCTCACAACAACGCTATGAAGTATCATTCTGTCCATTTTACAGATGGGGAAACTGACATTCAGAGAGGTTCAGAGCCTCCACCCAGACCACACAGCTGGAGACGGAGAAGCAGGCCTGGGACCCAGAGCCCACTGCCCCCTTTACCCTGAGGTCGGTTGTTTGGGGCTCAAAAACCTTTCCCCCAGAAAACAGGAAACGGTCTGCTTTCCGTAACATTGCTGGTGGTACTTCTGTGAGCCTGTTGGCTAGACGGTCCTTGTTAAGGCCTTCAAAGTGGCCTCCACCAGAGCCCACCTGTCTCTCAGAAATAACCTGTACAGTCAGGATGGTGAAGCTGGGATCCAGAGCTAATGTGGGCCCTGCCTCTAAACTTCAGCGAACAAAGACTTATAGAACCTATCTTGGCCTTCCCTACCCCCCACCCATTTTTTTTTTTCCAAAGAAAAATGAAAGAATCTGGTAATTACTTCTATCTACCACCCAACTGTACTAATTACCAACCTATTTCTTCACAGTGTGACAGACACCAGCTCTGGAAAACACATAGAGATAAATTAGCACTAATTGGTTTTCCTCTGGCTGTTTGAATTAGTATTTAAAGCTCCAATTACAAAGCAGAATAATTGCTATTAATGTCCTATCGCAGTACAAAAGGCAGTTCTCTCGAGAACCAGCCCAGGTGTATTATTACTTTGATTACAGCATATTTAACCTGGCTCGTTAAGAGAGAGACACGGGGGACAGTTTCAAAATGGCGGACAGACCACTTCCTGCAGGGTGGAAAGCTTGAAGACAGAACTGTGACTTGAGGGAACAAAGAGGCGGGAACAGAAAAAGGGATAGAAGAGAGGCAGGAAAGGCTGGGCCCGGAAGCCTGTGGGGTTTCTCAGCAGGGCTCCTGGAGTCCTGCTTCCCTCACTGTCTCCCTGGGGACCTTCCTGGTCAAGCCTACCCTACTCCCTCCAGAACCAGCCCCTTTTCATGTGCAAGGCCAGCAATGTCCTCTGCAGGCCTTCCTGGCCCCTGTGTGGATGCCTGGGGAATGAGGCTGTCAACAGAAGGAGCTGTGGATGTCCCCATGTTGGCATCAGACTTTTACTTGAGAGTGAGTGGGAGCCCTGCCCTCCAAGCACGTCTTCTCCCCATGTCAAATCTCAGGTGTGGGGTGGGTTGTGCTGGCAGCCCTCACTGAGGAGCACCTTGTGTTACACCCTCTGTCCCCTGCACCCTTCCTGGCACTGTTCTCATTCTTGTTCCTCCAGGGGCCCTTGCCTGTTCCGGCCAGAGGACTGTGGGTGAGCTGGGGAGAAGGTGAGCTTAGAGGGCACCCAACAAGTCTCTGTGCGAAGGGCGCACAGAGTCCTGGCTCTCCAGTTCATGGGCTAGATAGCAAGTCCTCCTGATCCAAGGGCTTCAAGTCTCTTCGATCGTACAATGGTCACAAAACCCCCCTCTTTCTGGCTTCACAGAGCTCTGAGGATCAGGTGAGCAGCACATGAACACGCTTTGCAAACCGGAGTGGGGCGCCCAAGACAGGGGTTCTGTACGTGGGGCAGCGATGGGTTGTGGAAGGCAGTACTCAAGGAGCCAGGACAGCCTTTAGCTGCTCCCTTCTTTGCTCCCTTTTTTCCTTTCAGTAGCTTCCCTTCCTCCTGTCTCCTTCTCTACCTCCACTCCTCTCCTCTAGGCCCCACATGTAGATCCCATTCACACTAGGGTGTGAAGAACTCAATGAGTTACCCTTTCCTAGAGCAGCTGCGTTTAAAAAGGGAGGACTATGTTTAACCCAAAGAAATGAGTCACTAATGGTGAACTTTCAGGCAAACCGAGATGATATTTTGTGGGGGAGAACGAGGACGTCACAGTGCTCCTCAGAGCCCCATAGGCAGCTGTCTGCTCACTGACACACAGGTTTGGAGTGGCCCTGTGCCAGGCTCAATGTGACGGGAAGCATTTCGCCAGAGAGGAAAGAGGCAAGAGAATAATCACCGATGGGGGTCCGAGGTCCCGAAAACCCAGCCGAGGCTGCTGCTCCTGAATGCCGAGGTCACACCATGAGGAGTGGGTGTGGTGGGCAGGTTCCTATCCAGAACTGGAGATGCTAGCAGGGAGTTTCTCTGGCCCATCTGTCCCCACGAGGATGGCCAACTGTGGTTCCTGGGAAGAGCTCGAGTTGGGTGTCCCCAAGGCTGTCCTAAGGAGTGCAGCCTCAGGCCTGCCACTGCCTTTAACTTCTGTTACCCCAGCTCCTTCTCCCAGAGCTCTTTCTCCTTTGCCATATGGGAAATAAACCCAGCTGACTTTCCCCAGTAAGGACTCCTTGATGTGTCTAACCCCTTCTCGGTCCCCTGCCCGTCTGTGGCCCCAGTCGCTCACCCTCACCTGCTCTCCCTCTGGCCTGGCAGCCTCTGTGTCCCACCCCACTTCCCTGTATGGGGAGAGATTCCACAGGGTCAGGGGCAGAGCAGCGTCCTTGGAATCGGGAACCAGGTCTGGCCCAGCACTACCATAAGTTAGCTGCGTGATAGGATTTCCTGCCTGTACCATGCGAGGGGGCTCCCAGGTCTCTTCTAGGGTAATGTTCTAAGACTTTATGGCTCCCCTCACCTTCCTTCTCCCTATCAACTGATCTGATATCCAAGCAGCTGGTGCCTGTCAGTATCCTTCAAGGATTGTGGAGTGCCAAGGCCAAGGGCTTCCGGAGGTGGGCCACGAGAAGGCAGTCAGGGTCCATGTGCTGGGGAGAAGTCTCTGGGTGGTCTCTGCGGGGTGGGCCCAGCTGTTGCAGCCCAGGAAAGGAGCGTCACTGCCAACGAATCCCTCCTTTACAACCATGCTGGGAGGGACGTGCAAGGGCCCGTGGGTGGGTGTTCACGTATGGGGGGGGGATTTCTTTTTAAGAGACAAGGTGGGTGGAATGGGGGAAGCCAGCTGGCTGTGGGCTCTATTTCTACTGACAAGGCTTTACCCTGTAGGTGTGAGGAATTCCAATTAAATATGCAGCCTATTTGTCTGTGTGTGGGAGAGGGTTTGCTGGGAAGGAGGGGAACGGAGGCAGCGTCTCTGCGGCATACCAGCAAACCAGAAATTAGCTCCGTTCATCACAGGCACACGGGGCTTCCCTCAGCCCTCCTGTGCACTCACAGGAGTCGCGAGGAGACAGACAGAGGAAGTGAGAGAGAGGTTGGGGAGGCGGGTTCTCCAGACTTGAAGGGCTTCCGGAATCTCTGAGTGGGCAGGAAGGATTGCCCGACTCCTTGGCTCTTGGGGGGGTTTCCCGTTCTGGAGGCGCTGGCAAGGAGCTTCTCTGGCCCATCTGTCCCTACCAGGGCTGGCCAGGGTCGTCTGGGCTCACCTTTGAAACAACAGGGGTCTGTACGCACATACAGGGGCATCTCCAAGTGGGGGAGGTAGGTGGGTCTGTGGCCAAGGCTGCCCAGGGCAGATGCCATAACCTCTGCAGGGCCCCAGGGCCACCTGGACCTTCCCCTTCTTCACCCTTAGGCCAGATCAGCACTTAGAAAGCCTCAGTTTGAGGCAGCAGTTTCTCTAAAGAACAGGATCCTGAAATGCTGATGCTGGGGCTCATATGGTGGGTGGAAGAAACCCACCAAAGAGTTTTGGGGATACCTGGGCCTCCAGAAGCCATTGCAAACCTTTTGCCATCCCTTCATCCCTCTTTTTCTCATAGATGGGATTTGGTAGAACACAAGAACATTCTCCAAGGTACAAAGAACAATCTGCATGGAAGCTGGCTGATACAGTCTTTCAAGTAGCAACGCCGTGTGGTTTGGGGGACTTTCCGTGGGCGCCCAGCACATGAGGCCCTGTGAACATCAGCTAGGTTGGCTACAGGGTCTTCTGGCCTTTCTGGTGGGCCAGTGGCCAAGTTCTTAGCCTTCAGACCACTGGCCTTTCATCTAGGTGGCAGCTCCACCCTCTTCTGTCCCCTTCCCCACCCCACCCCCAGCTCCCCCTGGGCCAGTGCTCTTTGTGTTTTCACTTGTCTTTTCTTGGTCTACTCCTCTCCCTACTGCAAACACCGGCTCCTCCCTGGCCCTGATCCTCCCACCTACCTCCCCACTGGTTAAAGCACAATCGCTTGGTGGTGGCAGCATAATAAGCTTAGTAACAGTTATGAACAGGAGACAGAGAAGGGTTGGCAGGGCATTTTTCTCATTCGGACAGCCAAGGTGGTGGCTAAGCAGCTCTAGCCAGCGAACCTCTCCTCGGAGCACCTGAATCTCGGGGCTGGGAGGTGACTCGCAGGTGGCCTCAGGTCACCAGGCAGGGCTCTCTGAAGTGGCATGCAGCCACTGCTCCGGTGGGTGGAGGAAACCGGGATGGCTTGTGATGGGTTGTGGGAAGGGCGTGCTTGGGTGGAGACGGGGAAGGGTGCTGATAGAGCTGGGCAGGGCGTAGCAGCGGCTCAGGTCTGGAGGGGAGGGGCTGCACAGAGGGCAATCACGCAGACAAGCAGCACGGGCCAGAGAAAACACGAGAAAGGCTAGGAAAGAGGTTCAGCAGGGCAGACGGGCCCCCTGCCTCTTGCTCTCTAATTTTCTTCATTCCTTCCACGTCCTGTCTGGCCCACCTCTCCTTTCTCCACACCCTCCCCACCTCCTCTTCCCACCCCAATCCCATCTTGTTTACCAAGGGGAAAAAGGGTGTGGCCACTCCAGAAGAACTGGAGGGAACAAGACTCGCTGCCCTAGGCTGAAGAAGCTCTTTCAGAACGCCATGCCTGCCATCAGAATGATGAGGGTTGTACAGGAAGAAAGGTGCGCTCCCCACTGGCTGCTGCATCCCCTTCTCCTCCCACCACAGAGACTGGAACAGAGGCAGAGTGGCTTAGAGGAAAGGGCTAGAAGGAAGGAGGTAGGAAGGTGAGGGGTCCAGGGAGGAGGAAAAGAGGAGAGCCAGTGGGGCGAGAGGGGTATATGTGCGTTGGGAATGTGGCATATGTGTTTGTTTTTTTAAAATAACATTTTAAAATAGGTATAGGGCAAGGAGAGTGAAGACCAAGGTGTGTAGCAAACATTGCCTAAAGGGCGCTTTTCAGTGACCATGGGATAAGCACATCTTTTGATGCTGGATGGAACCTTGGAAGCACTGGAGGTGAGAGTCACACAGAGTCACGCAGCCAGTTGGTGGCAGAGCTGGGACAGAAGAGTGCAGTATGGCTTTGGCAGTAGCCAGCACCTTCACCTGATATCTGAGTCTTCTCCTTGCTCAGCCCAAAAGGCCAACTGGGATTGGTGGAGAGATAGCACCGGGTTATGTTAGGGGACAGGCAAGTGTGGCCAGAGGCTTGGCTGAGGGTGGCTGTCTTCGGTGGGCACCAGGGACACTGTGCAGACCCTGAGGCAGAAAGGCAGTGCCATAACGCCTTCTTAGCACCACACTTCCCTCAGTCGAGCACCTGTGATGTGTGATGTCAGGTGCTGTGTGGATGCCCTCCAGGAACTCACAGACTAGAGAAAACACCTCTTGGTAGGAAAAAGTTCCTCTTTATATTTTTTTGCTCCCTGAGTCATAGGTTAGGCAGGTCCTTTGGGAAGAAGTTTGGGCCTTGGACCTAGAATAGTGTGTAGAATCAATCACTAAAGTGTTTCCCTGAACCCAACCCCAAGAGGGACCTGAGGGAGGTGCAGGGCGTGGCCCTGTCCTCGGGGGAACTCTCTAGCTGCAGGGCCACCCGGCGCAGCTGGAGAGCCACAAGTGCTAAGGACAGCTGTGGTCATGCGTCGTGGACCCTGGGATGGGAGCGCCCTAAGAGACAGGTGGGGTTGCTTTTGGACCGGGGACGATGAGACTATGAGTGGCATCTGTGAGGGTTGTCCGAGCTGGGGCCCAGCTGGGCTTGGCCTGGGATGTAAGAGAGGGAGGAGGAGGAGGCACAGTCCCGGGACCCTCAGGGGACAGGCAGGGCCCCGAAGGAGATGGGCAGGCTTCAGCTGAGACTCAGGTAACAGCCAGGAGAAGGCTGGGGAGCTCACCCTCTGGCTCCCAGCCTGCCTCGCCCGCCCTGCTCCAGTTGTCAGACTCCTCTCCTCACTCACCCAGCACAGCACTCCTGTCACCCCCAGAGCTGGGGGCGGTAACTGGGGCATGGGAAGCGTTGTGAATGGCAGAGCTGCTCTCAGTCCCAGCCTTCCTCTTGGGGGGTGGGGTAGGGGGAAGCATCCAACCATGAGGCATTTTCCTGGCGCTAAGGATAACCTCGTGGGAGGGAGAGGGAATCCAATTAGATGGGCAAGACTGGGGAGGCTGAGGGCATGTGGGAGGTTTCTTTTCACTTTTTGGCTTCCCCAGGCCCTAAAAGAGAAATTACAGGAGCTTCCTCACTGCAGCCCCCAGCTCTGCTTCCCAGGGCCACCGTCACAGCCTGGTTCCTCCTGTCACTCACCCCCTTCTCACTCAGGGCTGACGGAGTCCCACCGTGGCGGGCCCTCTGGGTAGTAGCACACCCCGGGCAGTAGCCACCACTGTTTCCTTCCTCTTGCTTGTTGCCTCCTGCCTCTGGAATGGGGGGTGCTGCCCCTGCACCCCTGGCGCGGGTGCCCATCTGAACCCAGGCTTTTCTGCTTGTCTTGAGTTTTTCTGGGCTCTGTAGTGAGTGTCCTCACCCAGCTGTGCTCCAGCTCAGCACTGAGAACTGACAAGTGACCTCACTCCCCTGACCCACTAACCCCAGTGACACGGGGGCAGCCATACTAGTGAGGCCGAGTCCTCCTGCCTCTAACATGCCTCTCTCAGTCTTCTTTCAAGGCAGTTGTGGGGGCACGTAAAAGCATGTGCATAGGAGGGTGGACATGGAGTAGACATGGACGGTCCCTTGGCCTCCTCCAGCCCTATTCCAGTGTCCCATACATAGTAGGAGTGGCTCCACCCAAGCGACTTCTCCCAGCCTTTCTGTTGTCCCCATTTCCCTCTCTCGTGATCCTGGGAGGGTACAGTGGGTGGAGCCACTCTTTCTACTAAGATGAACAGACCTGAGCAGAGATCTTCCCAACAAGTCTCTTGGGAGAAGGTTCTGGAAGTCCTGTCTTGTTGGGGCTGCTAGGCACTGACACAAGTTCCTAGCCTTTTCTCCCTCTCTGCTTGAGGCCATCTGAAGGGCGCCGTTTTGGGGAAGCCAAGTCCTTGTCCCATCGTTAGTACCCTCCCTCAGTAGGGGCCTGCCACGGGGCTCTGAGTCTTGTCATCTTGTCAGAAGCTGTCCTCGGAGGTGTGAGGAACTCCAATTAAGCATTCAGCCAGTCTGCCTGTGTGGGGGGCCTGGGCTGTGGGGGAGGCAGCCTTGTGCTGGTGCGGTGACTAATCTTCACAATACCAATTATGAGCCTCTGAGGAGGTGGTGGGAAGGTGGGTGGGGGAGGTGGGGGAGGTGGGGGCCAGGGTTTCCTCACCCAGTCAGTTGCCTGGCTCTCTGTGAAGGCTGTACAGGCCGGAGGAGAGTGTGAGATGTCAAGAAAGGAAACCCTTAGGGACCCTGACTCCTCACAGGAGAACCCTACACCCCTGTGGAGTCCAAGGTGCCCCATGTTTGGACTTAACTGGTGTTTCCTGAGGACCCTGGCTGTCCCAGGCATTCTCCCTATGCCCCTGAGGACACTGGTATTGGCTTCAAGGAACAGCTAAAGAATTTGAGGCACAGAGAGGTAACAGACTTGTCAGAGGTCACCCAGCCAAGAGGTGATCAGGCTAGATGGATACAGGACTTGGACTTAGGACCAGTGGGGTTTTATGGTGTTATGGAGGTACCAGGCAAAGAGCTCAAAGGGACCATGTAGGGCACAGGCCACAAGTACTCCTACCCGTCATTATATGGGGGCACTGAAAAGCCCAGGGGGCAAGGGCTGGGGCTGCACCCTGGCGCCCCAACTGCCTCCTCACAGAAAGGAAGAGCTTTTCTTCAGGAGGCTGAGCAGTATCTCCACTGGGCATGTTCGTTCACCCAGCAAATGCCTATCCATTACCTACTGCAGGCTTAGCACGGTACTTGGCACTGGGGAAGGTAAGGAAGGCCAGGCTCCAAGAGAAGAGATTCAGCTGAAATTTAAGAGCAAAAAGAAGAAGTACAGAGGAATCCAGAAAAAAACCTCTAGGGCCTGCCTGGGAGGAGACGGATTTTCCCCAGAGTCCAGGGAGTGAGCACCGTGTTGGGCAGAGCGAAACAGGATCTGCCAGCGGGCAGCCGTAGGCAGAGCGGCTGCAAGGCAACAGGGCCAAGGAGTCTCTGCTGGTCAGCCCAGCGGCTCCAGAGCCATGGGAAGTCTGTCCCCACCACCCAGGGGACGCTTTAAGGACCATCCAAGAGCAGTGCTTAAACAGGAACAAGGGCCTTTCCCAATCCCTTGCGCTTCTGTGAAAATGTTACAGGTTTTAGGCCTTGATCTCTTAATGGTGTTTTTCTTAGTGTTTGGGGCTTATGAAGTATAGGCAATACAGAAGGTGACTAGCTATTGTTTTAAGTCCTTTTTGATGTTTATTTATGTTTGAGAGAGAGAGAGAGAGAGAGAGAATGAGTGGGGGAGGGGCAGAGAGAGAAGGAGACACAGAATTGAAGCAGGCTCCAAGCACTGAGCTGTCAGCAGAGAGCCCCATGTGGGGCTCGAACTCATGGACCGCAAGATCATGACCTGAGCCAAAGCCAGATGCTCAACTGACTGAGCCACCCAGGCGCCCCGGTGACTAGATATTTTTATTTTCCAAGGAGGTCAAATGAGAGGAACAGGGCTTTGACTCCAGCCTGGGGGCCTGCACTGGCTGTGTAAACCGTGCTGAGAGGCAGGGTGGCACGGTAGTCTGCTGGGTGTAGTTAAAAGTGGGGTTGCTTCCCTGGCAACTTGCAGTTTCCTTCCTCACTCAGGCCTGGTCACCTTCACTGGTGACAGAAGCCCTTGTTTCCCAGACCCTTTCTATAGCTTTCTGGGGCTCAGAGTAGCTCATGCCTTGAAATCTGTTTGTCAAGAGTCCTCTCCTTCCCAGAGGATGTGGAGTAGGGAAGACTTGAGAAGCCAGTGCCCTCAAGGGGTTGTGGGGGCAACCACATCTTGCTGATGCTTTGAGGTTCCATCAATCTTTTCGGCTGCTTTCAGGAGAATGCCCTTCAGGCAGCCAGAGGTAGGGTCCTGGCAACTACTCAGGGTGGGAATTATGAGGCCTGATGGCAGATCAAGTGGCCAGATCAGCAGCCCTTCATCCACTGGATGACCGTCGACAAAGGCATCGAAGTGACTTTGGTGAGACTCCTTGGATCCCTAGTGAGCCTAATGATCAGCCTCAGACCTTCCCTTCCAGATGAGGACCGGAGGGTCTCTAAGGTTCCTAGCTAAGGGGGAAAGGAAACTGACACAGGGTGGGTGTCTCTATGGGTCAGCCCTGTGCCTGCAGCTGCACATGAGCATCTGAGTTCATTATTCCTACATCCTTGTGGGGTAGATGGTAACTTCCACCTAGATCTTCTGTAACTTGCCTAAGCTCACAGTTAGCAACCAGCTGTGCTGGGGCACAAGTCTGGAACTCTTGGTCTTCCGAGTGGAAGACCCCCGATTCAGAGATGCTAAATGACCTATTGCCTCCTGTTGGGCTGACCCTGGGTGCCCTGTACTGAATGGAGGACCCAGAGCTGACACAAGCGGTCTCCTGCGGGACTATGAAGGCAGGTACCTCTTCTTTGCCCTGCCCCCACCCCACCCCATGCCGGGTGAACTTGCCAGTGAGAGCCTTGTGGAGGAGCAAGGTGTCTGGGAAGGGTGGTAGAGGAAGGGGGAGGGGCTATTGGAAACTCCCCGAGGCAGCAGGAACCAGGCTGGGAGTGGGGAGGAGGGACACGGGGGTGGGTTCCAGGCTTTTCCCCACACTTCCTCAGGGATCGCTTTACATAACCAGGGCTGCTTAGTCACCGCTTGTTACTTTTTTTTTTTGGAAACAATTTTCTCGGCATCACAGCTCCCGTCTCCATCCCTTACTAGTCACCGGTGCTAGGGAAGTCCCTTTTCTCCCGTTCCCTAGGCAACCCGGCACATTTGCCTTTCAAATGATCCAAGGCCTGGGCGGGGGTAGGAGTTCCCTCCCCCCTGTACCCAGCCTCCCACACAGCCACTCCCCGCCTCAGTTGGCAATGTCATGTGGCCCAGCCACCAGGAGAAATCTGGGAGACCAAAGGCCCTGCCTGGCATGAGCCCCCATTCTAGACCCTCACATGTTTAGGCCTGGGGTTTGGCTCAGGTTCAGAGCTCCCAGCTCATGTCTGGAGGCATCCATGTTGGACGTCAGACATGGCAGGCTCTCTTCACTCTGTTGGTGGGGAGGTGGCAGGGCTGGGCCTACTTCAGCAAGGCCCAGGAAGCCTGAAGCTGGAGATACCTACACTGCCACCATTCCCGGTGAGCAGGCCCTGTGGGCCTTGGGCCCCTCCTTGCTCCCGATATCTTCCCACAGGGCTAGGATTTGGAGTGAGGTCTTCTCAGTCCCACTCTGGCTCCCTTGCTATTGCCTATGTCAGCCTTGACTGGATGCAGGTGCCCAATTGCTTGGGAAACAGACTTGGTGCGGGAGTGGGGGCATTCTCTGAGTCGGTGCTGGAGACACCAGGCAGAGGACCCAGAAGCCCAGACCTGGCACGTCCCTCTGCACTCCCTCTTCAGAGCCCCCAGTGACTGTCCTGATGACAGAAGATGCCAACCACAGGGCGATAGGGTGAACTATAAAAAGTGATAGGGCACAAAATCACAGAGCATGTAGGAACCTTTCACTCATTCATTCAAAACAATTCTGCAGAGAATCTACTACATGCATTGTACAAGTCCTTGAAAAACCACTGGATCCAGACCTCTGCCTTCAAGGCATGAAAATGCCCAAACCATCCATCAGAAAGTTTTAGGACACTTCACTTTTTACACAGGGTCCATGGGCCACACACAGAAAATCTTATGGGGACACACAGGGGTTCTAATTAGGAGCAAGGTCTCTTAGAGCATCTTCTTCAAGTAGGGGGTTCTCAACCCAAGATTCATGAACAGGCTTCAAGGGGTTTGTGAGAGACCAGAAACTGCATAACTGTATACATTCACGTGTGCCTGTCTGTGTACTTCTTTAGTGAGAGGCCCATTTCTTTCCTCAGCCTGGGGTCGGTGACCTCCAAGGGTTAAGGACTCCTCCTGATATTAGAGGCTGGCCCAGCTCTGGGAGCGTTGGGTCTTCAGATACTTCTGGGAGAGAGCCCATTCCTGCAACACGCCTGGGGTATGGGATGAGCATACGTGTCCTCTCCACTGAGCCAGGCCCACTGAGGTGTGGGTCCAGAGGCATGGGCTGGGTGGGGCTCCTGCTTTGGTGGGGAAGGGGTAGGCAATCTGGGGGCAGCTCAGGGCTCCGTCTCCCCTACTCCCGCCTCACTTTGACTTCCTTTCTATATTTAGATCTTTTCTCAGTCCTTTCTTGAGCATAAGGAACAATGCCTAGCAATTCTCTCAATGCTTTCCACGCTCTTTCCCTTTGAGGAGAGGTGGGCGCACCATCTGAACAGGAAGGACGAGAGTCTGCAGGAGCTTGCCTCCTGGGGTTCCTGCATGGCCCCTTCCCCTTGGCGCCCTCACTAGCCTGTGGTGCTGGCACTGCCCTGCAGAGACTCCGTGAAGGCCCGGGCCCTTCAAGAGTGGCTGACTTGCAGCTCCCAGGGGGCTCTTAGCTGCTTTCTTGAGGCTGCTGTGGTCAGGTGCTTGGGCTCTGGTGGAATCAGATTCCAGGATTCAACCAGCATTCAACTAGGCTCATTGTGCTCCACGAGATCTCAGAGAAGAGATCATTACCACAGCAGGAATGAGCAGTACTCAACATGCCCGTTGTTCAGGCACTTCTTGCACATTAGGAGTGGGGACTGCACCGGCCCTGGAGCCACGCCAGAGGGTGGGTCCCAGCGTGACTGCTAAGTGACCTTGGGAATGCTACATAAGTGCTCTGGGCCCAGGAGGCCAAGGGCACCCCAGCAACAGGCTGTTGTGAGGATTACAGAGATAGTTCACATTACATGGAAGAGACACTCCATCTTTGTTACTTTTCTTCTGTCCCCATCACTGACACCCCCACCACCAAAACTGAGTACCTAGCGATAGATGAGGGAGGACAGGTGCCAGAAAGGGCTGAAGGAACAGAGAAAGAAGGCTCAGCGGAAGAGGTGGGGACCAGGGAGGATAGCAACAAGAATAAACACAAACAACTCACACAGAGGGGAGGGTGGGCTCAGGACTCAAAGGCACAAAAGAGGACCTGGACAGGCAGGAAGAGAGAGACTGGGGCTACCTTGTGGTTGTTAAGACTTGTCACTGATACCTTGTTTTTTAAGGAAACTGAGGCACGGGGGTGACCAGGACAAGTCTCCTGGCCTTGAATTCTGGCTCTGCTGTCAGCCACTGGATGTGACCCCGTAGCCAACCTCCCATCCTGGGAGACATGCCAGGCTTGGGTGCTGCCAGCCGGGTGCCTGATTTAGCACACGCCTTGTTAAGAGAAGCTAATTAACAAACCTGCATTTAAATAAGCAGCCGCCCGGGTGTTTGTAACCACCGCCTTATTGAATTGTGACAAGTTATTAGCCCTTGCATGTTAAATGAAACAGAAGCATCCAGGAAAAACCCCTAAATCCAGTCTGCATAAAGCAGATTCCTGCTGAGAAAATGACGGCAGCAAAAACGGATTCACTCGCCGCTTTGGGGAGAACTCCAGGCCTTCCTTCCTTGGAGGTTACATAATCCTCTGTCACCAGTGATGACACCAGGAGAAAGGCAGGGAGCAGGAAGGGAGGACCATCAGAGATGCTCTGAACTCCATGCGGGGCTCTGTCACCTTCAGGGGGTGCTGGAGACACAGCCTGGGCAAGGGGGCTGCAGTGGGCCATGCAGAGTCCACCCATGACCACAAGCATGCGTGGTCCCCACAAGGGCCTGTGACCTGTGGCTGAGTCTGCTTCTCAGGGCCACGGTGTGCCCAGAACACTCTGCCACCCTGCTCGGATCCACTTTTGGACAACAGAACAGGTTAGCATAGACCCACTGTGGCCCTGTTGCTCCATGGCATTGGCTTTACTCAGGGAATGTCTCTCTGACCTTCTACCACCAAGGACACCAGGCTTTGGGCAGTGGAATTGGGAGTGGCCACTTCCTCAGGTGATAGTCCCTGACCTCCGGGGGCACTTGAGGGAAGCTGGCCCAGACTTCACCTCGGTTCCTCTCACCCAGCTCCCAGAACAGAACTGGGGCCATATCAAGACCCTGAGAACCCTCCAATGGGGATCCTGAACGATCTCTAATTCTGCAGAAGGCCACATCTCTGGGATGGGGTAGGATAATAAAAGGCGAGGATGTGGGTGGACCAATGTCAAGGTTCAGTCTGGTTTGGGACAAGCCTGCGGCGTGATGTCCCACCACAGGTGCTGCTTCTGTGATCAGGGAGAGGCACTGGAAGGGGAAGCCCAGTCAGGGAGGCAGGGCTGGTCAGCGGTGCTCAAGACCCAGATGGACCCAGCTGGGCCACTCATTAGTGGTGTGACCCAAGAAAGCCACCAAACCCGTCTGAGCCTGCTTCCTCACTTAAAATGGGAACAACAGCTAGCACACAGGGTCCTGTGAGGAGCCAGTGAAGAGAATGTCTACAGATGGTGCCTGGCATCCACTAAGTCATTAACGAGTGCTGGTAGAGGGGGCAGCGACAGGAACGACCAGCAATGGAGTGTAGTTTCCTAGGGGCATTGCTGCTCAAAGATAATCCTGGAGCTGTGTTTAAACTTTGGCTCTGCTCCTTACCAACTACATGACCCTGGGTAAGTGAATCCTCTGCACCCCCTCTCCTTCTGTGTCACAGTGCTACAGTGTCAATGAACTGACATAATGCAGGTGCAGGAAGTGCCCGGCCCAGGGTGGAGGTGGAATAAATGCAGGCTCTTCCCTTTCTCCCCAGCCCCCACTTCATCCATCCTCCCTTTGCCTCCCAGCAAGGGGACCACTGAGCCATCCACTGTGGATGGTTCTGGACTGGTGACACCTGGGAAAGAGTACTCTAATACAGAATGGCATTCTGGGGCACGTTTTCCTTAGAATTAGGATGTGACCTATGGAAAGAGGTTAGGTATATCTCTGGACTTTGAAAACCCATCTCTGGGTGGTTTTTAAAAAGTTTCCCATGGCTCTTTGAGGGTGCAAAGAGGAAACAATCTCTTTCTGTTCAGTTCCTCCAACAGTCGGATTTCAACCAACTGATCAAAGGGTACTCATCAGAGCACAGACTTCTTACAAAGCTCTATGGCTGCGGGCAAGGGAGCTGGTAGGGAAACTGGATGATCAATGCCTCGGAAGTCATACCAAAGGAAGAGGGCTGGGCCCCTCTAATTCAGGGGCATGTTCCTCCAGGAACAACTCCCAAATCTATCTGGGTGGGGGTGGAGGGTAGGATGTACACAGATGGGGAGAGGGGCAGTATGTTTAGGAGAATTGAACACAGTGAGTGAAGCTGAAGAGTTGGGGTCTGTTTCTAGATACGTCAGTTAAGTTAGGGTGAAGAGTTTGTACTGGAGACACGGTCAGAAAGGCAAGAATTTCACAGTTGTCTTAAACTCTCAAGCTGATGTTGCCTGGCAGACACTCTCCAGGTCTGCAAATTGGCAGAAGAGGAAGAAGAGAGGATACCAGCATTTTGTCAGGTCACTTTTGTTTCCATAGTACTCATATCCTCCCTTTCAGTCAAAACTTACTCTGTATACAGATTCCAAATTGGCTGATGAAGGCAAAGGGAAAGGAGGCATTAACTAGTAATGATAACATTCATTCTTCTCTGCCACTGCTATTCAATCAACAAACTCGCACTGAGGATAAGGATTAAACATGACTTCTACTCTCAAGTAGATGAGTCTAGTTGGGAAGTCAGAGAAATAAACTACTACTTCTGTTGCTACACCACCACTACCACCACCACTACTACTACTACTACTACTACTACTACTACTACTACTGCTACTACTATTACCGCTACCAGTACTACTACTAGTACTTGCACTTCTGTGCTCAGTTCTGTAATGGAGGAATGTATGAGTCATGTCTGTTTGCAAGAGGAGAGGGGGCTTAATGGTGCCTAAAGCAAGGGAGGCCGCAGAAAACCTTGGGAAGGGTGAGATGTCTAAGCTTAGTCTTAAAAGATGATCTATGTAGACAAGAGGGTGGAGCTGCGGGTTGGGCGGGGAAGAGCTTAAATGACCACATGCCAAGGAGGAGTCCAGGAAGTTAGTGCTGGGGTGGGAATGGAGGGCCATGTAGCGGGGAGAAATGAGGCTGCAGCAGAGGCTAGGCGGGTCAGGGAGGGCCTTACGTGCTATGCAAGGTGTGCGGTTTTACACTGTGTGGGAGGCAGTCCAGGAGTTAAGTGGGGAGCGGTCTGATGAGGGCAGCTGCTCTAAGGGGGCTTCTCCAGGATGGGATGGAGGGCAGGCCGGGGGCACAGAGACTAGAAGCACGTGATCAGCTGAGAAGTGACTGCCTTGCTCAAGAGGGGAGCTGGGGGAGGGCCTGCAAAAGACAGTGTGGGTGTTGGAGTCAGGGGGCGGAAGGAAGTGGCCAGATGGGAGAATGGGAGGAGCAGGGAGAAGGGAAGCTCCAGGGTGAGACGCAGAAACAGCAGAAACACCTACGGTGGCTGCCATGCTCTGGAGGAGGAGGGGTCAGGAGCAGGGCGGTGGAGTGGCGATGGGGAGAGAATGTTTCACTTTGAATGCACTGAGAATGGACCTGCAGGCATCCAGAGAGACACGTGAGCAATAGGCACCCACTGTGGGGCTCAGGGAGAGGTGACGCGGGGTGTGCTGTGAGCTATGGGAACGGATGAGCCCATCTTGCGCGTCTGGGGGGAAGAGGGTGCTAGGGGACCTGGGTGCAACAGCCACTGGAAGTCAGGTGGAGGGAGGCTGGGAGGAAAATCCTGGTGGCTCAGGAGAAGCGCGTTTCAAAATGAGAGTTGTTGCCTAATGGTCACAGAGATGTCACTGGATGGGGATGACAAGTCCTCTGTCAGACATGGTAGGGGGAGGGTCAAAGGACGAGCAGTGTCTCCATGGGAGAGGTGAGCAGGAAGTAAAGAAAGAAGGAGAAAGCGCACAGATGAGGGGTGGGGTGGCTGTGGCTGGAGGCAGGGGACTCTGGGAGCCCCTGTATTCTGGCAGTGGCATGGCACCGAGGCTGGGAGGGCCTGACAGTGTACAGTGTCCGGCGCTTCCCATCGAGGCCCGAAGTCTCACACATGCTCATGCAGAGAGTCCAGAACACCAGATCATCCCACACCTTCTCGGGCCTCAGTTTCCTCACCTGGAAGAGGAAGGGGCCGTACCACAGCACCGCTAGATCTCCTTTGAACTCCAAAATTGGATTGTCCTGATGATTGTTCCTAAGCTACTGGTAAGATTCTGAATGGATTGAGTTTCTAAATTCTGGATGGCATTTTAGTAATATCTACCAAAAAGCCTTTAAATGTGTGAAACCTTTGGCCTCTTGAGAATTTATTCTAAGAAAGTCACTACAAGAGGTGAAAGAAGAGTGGGTATTCACAACTTTGTTCATTGTAGCACTGGTACTAATATACAAAAAATAGATACAATCTAATGTCCAATAGTAAGGGATTGGCTAAGTAAATTATAGTACATCCATATGGTAAACTACTTCTGCACTAAAAATCATGGTTTAGAAGAATATGTGTTGACATGGGAAAATGTTAATGATACATTGCTAAGTAAAAAAGCTACATTACAGAATGTACAGTATGATACATTCATTTTTAAGATTTTTGATTAGGACACAGACCAAATCTTTAATTAATGTCATTTTTTTCCCTTCTCTTGGCAAGCAAGAGGAGTATTATCTGGAATAACGTAACTAAGAAACTAAGCAGAAAGAGTTATACACTAAGTGTGCTCATGTAAATTTTTTAAGTCATTAGAAAAATTGAAAGTAGGCTGTCATTGAGTCAAGGAAGTGGAGAAATTCTGAAATTCTAGAATTTTAGAAATGGAATTTGCCCTAGAGAACATGGGGCTGATCCTCCTCACTTTTCTTTTTTTCTTTAATTTTTTTATTTTGGAGCAATCTCTACAATGTGGGGCTTGAATTCAGAACCCCAACATCAAGGGCCACATGCCCCACTGATGGAGCCAGCCAGGCACCCCATTCTTCTCATTTTTCTGATGAAGAAAATCAAGCTGAGGGGGAAGTCTAGTGTGGTGCCGGGTGGCCAGGCCTAGAATGAGCTCAGGGTTCCCAGGCCAGCAAGCTGCCCCTCAGAGAGGCCCTGCTGATGCTTATGAGGTGATGACTGGGTTCCTAGCACTCTCAGCTGGGGACCAGGAGATCTGTGCGGTGTAAGGGCGGCCGGACTGTTCCTGGGCCTACCGCGTCACTTCAGTTCTGCTAAGCTGAACTCTGGGGAGAGGGCTGCCAATGTCCTATAGCGCATGCGCATGTACTAATGCTGCGGCCCTCTTCCAAATGCAGGAGAGAGGGTGCCAGGCCTGGCTGCTCCTGTGGCCCTATGGCCAGCTGACCACCATGGTCACTCTATCACCTCTTGCCTGGACTACTGCAATAGTCTCCTGACAGGTCTCTCTGCTCCTTCCCCTGAATGAAGCAGCCAGAAGGATCCTACTGAAACCCAAGAAAAACATGCCCCTCCTCTGCTCACCTTCCCCAGGGCTTCCTGATACACACACAAGAGCAGGCCTGAGCCCTTACCAGGCCCTGCCTCATCTGGTCCCCTCACCTCCTGGAGCTCTTCTTCCACACATCCTAACTTGTCCTCCACAAGCCTGAAGCCACATTGGCTTCCCAGCTCTTCCTGGGACACAGCAGCACCTGCCCTAGGCTTTTTGCACTGGCTTGTCCCTCTCCTTGAGGGCTCTCCTCCCAGATTTCTCCTTGCCTTGCTCCCTTACTTCTTCCAAGTCTTCATTTGAATCTCACCTTCTCAGTAGCCCCTCCCTGAGCACTCTGGCTCCTCAATCCTGCTCTGTATTCCCCCCAGGTAGTTATACCTCCTAATGCACCAGCTTACTTATATGTTATTCTTTTTTTTTTTTTATTTATTTATTTCTAGGAGAGAGAGAGAGAGACAGCGGGAGCAGGGGAGAGTCAGAGAGAGAGGGAGACACAGACTCTGAAATAGGCTCCAGGCTCTGAGCTGGCAGTCAGCACAGAGCCCAACGCGGGGCTCGAACCCACGAGCTGCAAGATCATGACCTAAGCGAAAGTCGGAAGCTTAACCGACTAAGCCACCCAGGCGCCCCCTTTTTTATTTATTTATTTATTTATTTATTTATTTTTACTTATATGTTATTCTTATCATCCCTTGCTCGTCTCCCTCTTCTAGGAAGCAAGCTCCATGAGGAGGGATCTTTGTTTTGTGGACTGATGCATCCAAAGTACCTAAAACAGAGGGGGGCACAGGGTAGCCACTCAAAAAATGTTTGCTGAGCGAAAGCAAACCATGGGAAAAAGTTAAGAGCTTAGAAACACTTCCCTCACCAGGAAAGCACACAGAGGAAATTTAAGACAGTACTCAATGAGAGCCACCTCAAAGTGTACAAGTAAGAACTGTGGTTTAGGGGCACCTGGGTGCCTCAGTCAGTTAAGCGTCCGACTTTGGCTCAGGTTATGATCTCACAGTTTGTGAGTTCGGGCCCCACATCGGGCTCTGTGCTGATAGCTCAGAGTCTGGAGCCTGCTTCGGATTCTGTCTCCCTCTCTTTCTGCCCCTCCTCCACTCATGCTCTGTCTCTGTCTCTCAAAAATAAATGTTAAAAAAAAAAAAAAAAAGAACTGTGGTTTATGTCTAAATGGAAGTCTGCCTACCCCTTGATCCCCCCATTTCTAACTCTGAGCCCCAGAAACACAGTCTTCCTTCTGTATACCGGAAGCCCTCCCCCAGACTGTTTGATGATTCATTCGTTCACTCACTCACTCACTCATTCATTTATTCTCCACGTATGAGGCACAGAGCCAGATGCAGTCCTGCCCTAAAGGGGATCACAGTGCAGAAGGGGAGCAGACACCGACAGAACAGACTACCCTACAAGGTGTGTGGAAGCACTCTGTCGGGTCAGGACACGAGGCAGCCTTCATCGTGGGGGCGGTCTGAAGGGTGCCTTGAAGTCTGAGTGGGGTAAGAGCGGGAAGAGGAAGGAAGACATCCTGCCAGGCATACGTGGCAAGGGCTTGGCAGTGGGGAAAACACTCGGTATATTTCGAGATGACTGTGGCTGGTTGGAATGACGGGCTCATGCGGGGTGAGGAGGGTTAGAAAAGCTGGGCTAGGGCCTGACCTTAAAGGGTCTGGCGGCTACCTTTGGAAGCTTAGTTTTCTAGTTCTGAATTTGTACATTTTACAGGCTTCTGGAGAAATGGAGAGTTGGCTCCTTTCTCAGCAAACAGACGGGGTTTAATTGCTGTTACTGTCAGTGTAGTTGCAAATATCATATAAAAAGGGCTTTTTGGCTAATTGTTTTTAGAATAAAAATTCAAGTACTATGTATAGATATTATGCATCCAGGGTACTTTAAAGATCAAACTGTTTATATTACCCTTAAATACAGTCTTTAGCATGAGGCACTGGGATCTGTGAGTGACTGGGACACACAACGATCCCCCGGGGCTTAAGATGTCGGGAACAATATGACAGCAGTAACTTTTTTACTGGGGGGCAGATGGGGGGAAACAGCAGCAGGCATCCTTTGATTGGCCAGACACGGAGAAGAATAGACAGCTAAGCTGGGTAATTTCACGGGCACCATTAATCTAAATGCTGCCTTCATGCAGACCCTTCCCTTCCCCCTCCCCTGAGAAAGCTGAATTCCGTGGGATTCTGGGGGCGAAGGAGAAGCGGCTATTGCCCATGGGCTTCCGTAGAACCTCAGGCTGTGAGGCAGAAGAGGAGGCTGGAGGTGGCAAGAGCCTCAGCTCTTCCCATCTTGTCCCCTTTCCTCAACCCAAATGGTACTGAGAGGATTTCTGAGCCACACAAATAAAGCAGATTCATATCTAGTCATTGCCATCCTGTCTTCATGCTCAAGCCTCTCTCAAATTTTAACTTGGGAGCTTTTAGAAAGGCAAATTTATCTGTGACACCATCCAAATTCTATTTTATTGGAATCTCAAAGGATGAAATAGACTCCTGAGAAAGCTGTGGGCTTCTCCTTTTGATATTTTCCCAAAGTCTGTGTGTGTGTGTGTGCGTGCGTGCGTGCTCATGCACGTACATGCATGCACATTTGTTTTAGGGTTCTCTACTTATGTACAAACACATAATGCATATTCACAAGGCAGTTACAGAAGTATATATATTCATACATATATATATATTCATCACATATATGTGTAATATGGCACAGACTCCTGTAAGCCAATATTTAAGTTATCATATTTAATTTATTCAACAAACATTTAATTAGCACTTCCTATTCATTAAACACTGTCCTGGGTCTTGGCAGTAAAGCAATGAACAAGTCAGATAAAGCTCCTGCCTTAGGGGGACTAACACTGAGATCCACTGGAGTCTTAACACAGGGTTTCCAATAAATGAGCAGAAATCTGTACTGACAGCCATCAAGTGAGCTAGTAGGATATGTCAACAGATCAGTGTTTCTTTATTATGGGAAAGACAGCCCACTTGCGTGCCAATAGTGGCAAGGAAGCGTGGCTCTGGGGTTCCTTGCATTGGCCACCTCTCAGGGCTCAGGGCAGAATACTTCTTCGAGTGCTTCTAAGGTGAAGATGAAAGAGCTAGGGGTACGGATGAGTGTAACCCGCATATCCTAGCCATGCTTCTGGGAGTTTTTCAACACCTTCCTTCTCCATGAAGCCTTCCCTGTTCACCTCAATCATAACCAATGTATCCTTCTTATGAGTTTATCATATTGCCTATGCAACTCACAGGTACTTGACGGTATGTTGGTAGATATTCTTTTTGTTCTAGGCTTAGGATGCTCTAACAATGAACACTCAGGACCTGGCCCTGCGTTCTTGGGGACACAGATGAAGGACATTGGCTCTGCCTGTAGGGAACTCCCAGCCCAGTAGGGGGAAAGGCAACTGAACACAACTGACTAGTGTCAGGTGTGTGACAGAGGTGTGCATGGGGTGCTACAGTGGGGAGAGGTGGAAAGTGGTGGGAGGGGCGAGGACTGGGGTGGCACTTGGAGCTCCACAGCAGAGGTGATGCTTAAAGGCTCCCAAAAGAAACCAGACTCCTGGGAACAGGGACCTTACTTAATTCTCTTTATACTCCCCATAGCTGTGACAATCATATTTTCTTTCTGAGCAACACAATTTTTTAAAATAGTATTTTAAATTTAAAATTCTGATTGTAAAACAATATTATAGAAAATTCAGAAAAATATTGGAAAAAAAGAATACAGCACTCATAATCTTACTACTCAGACTTCACTACTATGAACGTTTTGGTGCATATACCCTCCAGCTTCCTTTCCCCATGTCTATTTTCCCATGCAACAAAAATGGGTCACGCTCTGCATAATTGCTCTTAATTTGCTTTTGCTTTTTCACAACCATTTGGCACAAGTGATTTATCGGTGGCCTTACCTGTTCATCTTCAGTCATTTTAATGGCTGCATAATGTTCTGCGGGCCATAATCTATTTGTTAATCATCTCTTATTGGACAGATAGGTTGTTCCTGGTTTTTCATTATAAGCAACACTGTGAGGAATAGCACTGTGGATGAATGGCTGTTCACATTCACTATGATTTCCTTAGGATAAGTTTCTAGGAGACTGTTGGGTCAAAGGCTACATGCATTTTAAAGGCATCTGATGTTTGATACATTCCACCAAATATCCTTGCAAACATGTTTTCCACAATTCACATGCCCATCAGCATCATATGAGAGGATGCTATGCTATTATTACTGGTTTCTAAAGAAACAAAACCCAAACATTGCCAGTTTAATGGCCACAGTTGGTGTGTGATTTCTTGTTTTCATTTGGACTTCTGTACCAGTATACATTTTAATTTTTTCTGTTTATGTTGTACTTCTTTTGAAAGAACTTCCATTGCTGTCCTTTGCTCATTTTTCTATTTATTAAAAAATAAATTGGGGCGCCTGGGTGGCTCAGTCAGTTAAGCGTCTGACTTCAGCTCAGGTCATGATCTTATGGTTAGTGGGTTTGAGCCCCGCACCAGGATCTGTGCTGACAGCTCAGAGCCTGGAGCCTGATTCAGATTCTGTGCCTCCCTCTCTCTCTGACCCTCCCTTGCTCATGCTGTCTCTCTCTCTGTCTCTCTCAGAAATATATAAAACATTAAACAAAATAAAATAAAAAATAAATTAACAGCAAACCCTAATTGAGTATATCAGGCATCGCCCTAAACACATTATATACTATTGTATTTTCTTTATTCCTTCCAGCAGCCCTGCGAGTTATGTACAATTATGATCTTATTAATTTATAAGTGCCTCGTATATTGTGGATAGTAATCCTTTGTCCTATATATTACTTTTTTTTCACTGTGTTTATTGTCTTTTGATTTTGGCTATGGAGGTTTTGATCTGCAGAAGTTTGAAGGTTTCATGGGTCAAATTGGTCAGTCGTTTCACTTCTGCCTTTGCAAATACATGTTAAGGGTTTTCCTATCTTTAGATTGGAGGAATATGAAGCTATATCTTCTTTTAGTTCTATTATGGTCTAATTTTTAACATTTAAATATTTAATTCATTTAGAATTTATTTTGATCATGGTATGAGAAAGAAACTATTTCCTGCCCCTAAATGATTAGCCAATCATCCCCAAACCATTTATGAAATAATCGATCATTTCTCTTTGATTTTGAGAGGACTCCTTTATCAGATGCTGTTTCATTTTATTTATTTATTTATTTAATTTCTGAGAGAGAGAGAGATAGCGTGAGCAGGGGAGGGTCAGAGAGAGGGAGAGAGAGAGACAGAATCTGAAACAGATTCCAGGCTCTGAGCTGGCTGTCAGCACAGAGCCCGACGCAGGGTTCGAACCCACAAACCATGAGATCATGACCTGAGCTGAAGTCGGACGCTTAACCGACTGAGCCACCCAGGCGCCCCTATCAGATGCTGTTTTAAATTGTTTCCTATCTGTCTCTTCAGTCTCACTGATGTGTCTATATTCTCCCACCAGTACTATACTTTTTGATAATTATAGTTTAATAACTTGTATTAATATCTAAAAGTAACCTTAAGTTCCAATAAAAATCATTTTGTCAAGTTCCAGTAAAAATCCCTTCCTCGTTGGGGCGCCTGGGTGGCTTAGTCGGTTAAGCGTCCGACATTTGCTTAGGTCATGATCTCGCGGTTCGTGGGTTCGAGCCCCGCATCGGGCTCTGTGCTGACTGCCAGCTCAGAACCTGGAGCCTATTTCAGTCTGTGACTCCCTCTCTCTCTGACCCTCCCCTGCTCATGCTGTCTCTCTCTCTCTCTCCTAGAAATAAATAAAACATTAAAAAAAAAATTAAAAAAAAAATCCCTTCCTCGTCAACAAAGAGCACATATTAATTAATGGAAAATTAATTTGGAAATACTGATATGTGAACTTATGTTCTCTTTCCCTATATTAAGTCTTCATACTCTCTGTGAAAGTTTTTATTTTTTTACTGAAACTCTTTACATTTATTGAGTGGTTTATTAACACTTTATACTGTTTATTAGTATAAAATATAAGTGGACTTATCTTATTTTCTGAACCCTAAATCAACAGACATGTTGAAAATATTTTTTTATCCTTCTAAGTATCAAAGACATTTTAGGAGGTATAGTTCGTATGCTGAAATGTGGAAATTTCTGAGCATTTCTATAGTTAAGAGGACAAGGTGGGAATATTTGAAGTTGGAAGAATATTGGCTAAATCCCTGAGGTATGATGGTTCTCCAAGCCCAAGGTGCCCAGTACAGTGCCTGCACCATGTGGACACTTGGTATATATGGATGGCTTCACAGTGGCATACTGTCAGATACTTAGTGTTGAGTGCTGGCAAATCCAAAGCAAGAATTAAAAGCAATGACTCAAGGGGCACCTGGGTGGCTTGTTGGTTAAGCGGCCGACTTCCACTCAGGTCATGATCTCACAGTGTGTGCGTTTGAGCCCCACATCGGGCTCTGTGCTGACAGCTCAGAGCCTGGAGCCTGCTTTGGATTTGTGTCTCCCTCTCTCTGCCCCTCCCCTGCCTGCACTCAGTCTCCACCTCTGTCTCTCTCTCAAAAATAAATAAACATTAAAAAAAATTAAAAGCAGTGATTCAAGTTGACTCTTTAATCTTGGAAAATATTGATGATAAGTTCCCCAATGCCTCTGGCAGTTCTAAACAGTGTGTATGTGTGTAACTCATTTCCCCACTGAGTCTGACTTCCTTGAGGGCAGGAATTTAATTCTATCCTTTTAAAGCCCCCATGATACCCAGCAGAATCTTGATTCCAAAGGAGTGCTCAGTAAATTGTCCTTCAGTTGAATGGAACTGTCTCTTGCTATCATAACTAGGGACGGTTTGGTCAATAAGCAGCAGCTGAGGAGCCTTCCTCCGGGCAGCCTTCTGCCCTGGCTCTGTGGAAAGGACACGCCCAGCACAAAAGCCCTATTCTTTGCCTACATGCTGCCATTCTGTGGAGAATACCAGTGCCCCGGATGGTTAGAACTGCAAGGGGCTTAGGGGACCATGCAGGCCAGCTCCTCATCTCCCCTGGGAGGAAACCAGGACCCAGGGGGACGAATGATCCAACTCAAAGTCAGTGAACTGGTTGGCAGCAGTTCAGGGTGATGCTGAAGGGGATATGGTGGGCTTTCAGCAGAGTTTGGAAATGGAGTGGACATTGATTTGGGAGAGAAGTGGGGAGTGGATACGTCAGGTAGGGGGGTGGCAGTAGAAGAGGTGTGTAGGTGGCAGAAAGTCGTCCGTGGTGAGCAGAAGTGGCGGTCAGTGGTGTGTGCTTAGTTGGTGGAGGGTGTCTGTTTGCTGGAGGTGGCTGCTGGCAGACTGCTGCGGGGTCCAAATGGTCAGAGGAGTGGGAGCAGAGCATCTTGCTGTTGTCTGTGGTGGGACGATGCAGTGTATTCTGACAGCCTGGCCAGGAGATGACAGCATGAAAGGTGAGGTGGTCAGGGTGAGCACTCTGGCTGGGATGGTGGCTGGGAAGGGCTAATGCCAAGAACGGCTGTGTTCCGGGTAAAGGGCCAGACATGTTCCAGGGCAGGAGGAAGGCGAGCAGTCTTCCCACAGGGCTGGGAATCTAGGGCAAGTGCCCTGGGACAACTAGGAAACAAGACAGCGTGGAAGCCAGTGCTAAATTGTGCAGCACAGACTAAGTGCTAAGTGGGAGGCCAGACAAGGGGAGGGGTCCTGGAGTCGTAAGGAAGTTGGAATTTGAGCAGAACTTTTAAAGAGAGCAGCTTTCGGAAAGCAGTGGGCTCCAGGTGTGTTAATCGGGGTTTTCACTTGTATTTTATGACACTTTGGTATCCCAAGGGTTTGCTAATCCTGGAGAGACTGTCCTTCTCAGGGCTAGCTAATTCCTAGAGACAGCAAAAACCCATTATGCAGACCAGCTAGTGCAAAGCCCATACTGCCAACTGCAACCTGCATCTAACGATCACACACCAAGCCCATATCCCCCTGTCCTAACTGCCCTGGGGCCCGGTACCAGGTGACCAGAGACCACCCTCATAGCCCAGAGCCCACTGAGATTATCCAAATTCTCTAATCCTAAAAGTGCTCCAACTCCCTCCCCTGGCTCGCCCACTCCTTCCAGTAAAAACCACAGGTAAAGGACTGTGAGCCATGCTCGTCTCTTGCTTCTTCTGCCTCCTGACTGACCCCAGTGTTTCCCCAAGTGGCCTTGCCTGGCGTGGCATGTATGGTGTGTCCCCTTCTCTTAGGACTGTGAAGAATAAAATTCCTTTAAATGGCATTAATGTCTATATGTCGTCTCCCATGGGAAAGGGAACCACCGTCACATTTGGGGGCAGCTGGCGTAGGAGAAACTTTTGAGGAGGCACAGCTAGGTTCAGATCCCCCTCCTCTCTTTATTCTCCCATCTCATTTTCCTTCACTGCCCAGTGGCCCCCTGCCCTGGATTGCTCTGAGCGGCCCAACCAATGCTCCAGCGTTGTTTACTGCCACTTAAGCCAACCCGTGACTTCTCCCCTAATAAGCAGCCCTTCCAGCCTTGCCTGCAATGGTGGCCTAATGCTTTCCCTGCCATTAAGGAATTTTATGCCAGTAGGGGAGCGACTTTGGGAGATCTTACCCAGAGCCTCTACAGTTGCAGTCCTTGGCTGGGGCCAGGGGAAGCTCATGAAATGCCAAATTTTGATTTGGACAGGGAAAGGAGGGGAGACCTGAGCAGCCCAGGGGACCCAGTCAGTCACCCAGTGAGTGCCCCAGGCCCGCAGGGCACATGCCAGTTGGCAGCTTCTCTCATTCAGCAAGAGGGACAGTCTCGTTTACCTGGTCCACATTCTGCACAATAAGCTTAGGTGACCTTGAGCCTCCTTTTCTTTATCTGTAAGGAGGATTGGGATCACATAAATCGGAGGGTCCTTCCAGCTCTAGAGATCTAGAATCTGTGAGGGAGGGGAGGGTCCCTCAGCAATGATGCCAACCCTGTCCCAGCTTCAGGCATGTGTTGGGAACCTTTACTCCTCATGGCAAAGGAAAATAAAGGTGCCCAGTGCTATACCCTTCCCAGGGCAGGCTGGTTCCATCTTGTCTCCTGGGCAAATGGCACCTCAGGCTGCAGGGTATACATGTCAGGGCCTCATGGGACTAGTTCTCAGAGAGCCTGGGATGACTGTTCAGGTTCATTCCCCAGAATTGGAGCCGGATGGGGGAGGGCGAGTGTCCTGCCCAAGGTGGGGCTGCAGAGGGCAGCAGACTTGCTTCTTGGAGCCAAAATGCACAGCTCCCAGATCCTGTGGGAAGGTGCCAGCTCATTGTTTATCCTTCACAACGTGGGAGCGGTCCAGAATTTGGCCGACTCTGCCTCAAGAGATAAATATATGCCCCTCTTTCTTGGCCATCTCCTCCCTGACCACCCCAGCCCTATCTGGCTGTCCGAGCCCTGGCCACCCCCCTTTCTTGCCCTCTTCCCGCCCACTCCCTTTGAGCTGGTGTAGCTCTTCTCTCTACCTGATTCAGTACTTCCTGGTTTTGTTCCTTAGTTTTTAAGTCTTTCTCCTGGTCCCAAATGATGGTAAACCCCCTGAAGGCAGGCTCTTTGTCCTAATGTCCCCTGACCTCCCCCAGGACCTAGCACAGCAGGTATGAGTGGACGCCTGTACAATGAGGTAATGCTGAGGAAAGATGCCTTGGTTTGGAAAGTCTACGTGAGGTCACAGCTGTGCTTGAGAGGTGGAGATCCCCTTCTTCACAGGGGGAGGACTGGGAGACCCTCTGTGTCAGTATACATCATCTCACTGGAGCCTCACACAAGCCCCGTGTTTCTGCCTTTTGCAGATTGGGGCTCATGAAGGCAGGTCATTGGTTCAGAATCACAGAATAGCCACCATGGGGGAGGGGAAGGGCAAACCAATAGTTAAGGAGAGGGAGGGAGGCAAACCATAAGAGACTCTTAAATACTGAGGACAAACTGAGGGTTGATGGGGGCTGGTGGAGAGGGGAAAATGGCTGAAGGGTATGGAGGAAGGCTCTTGGGTGTTATATGGAAACCAACTTGGCAATAAACTATATTAAATAAATAAATAAACAAAGCACAGAACAGCCATATGGACCCAGGTCCACCTGATGTCGGTATTCTTATTTCTATTACTGCACCACACTGTGTCCTGGAGCAGAGGTCCCTGCTAACTGGTGGCCAGTTCCCCAGGGAGGCACCTGTTCCTGACATGCAGTAAACGCAGGGACTAGAAACAGCCGTCGGGGAAAGAGTTATGGGTGGAGGCTGGGCTCTTGATCTCTGCTACCTGGAGGCCAGTTCCTAAGGAGATCAAAGTTTCTTTGGGAGATGTGTTTATTTCTTAGGGAAAAGGCAGAGCATGAGCTCACTCCCTGAGAAACGGTTTTGCGAAAGCACATGCAGACATACATCCACACACATGCATCCGCATGTACACACACGCGCATATCCACACCCAGCGCTGTGGCCCTCCCCCAACCAAACTCAGCTCTCCTCCTACCCTATATGTGCAATCTTGTGAAAACTCCACCACTCTTAAGGTTAATAAGGCTCATTTGCTTAAGATAGCACCTGTTTCTATGGTGACTCCTGCCACCCAGAATCTGTTCATCAACTGAGACAAGAAAACAGTGACTTCCACCCTCTTTGAAAGGAAAAAGCAAATTCTTAGTCAAGGGCTTGACAGGGCAGCAGCCCAAGGAGCTCTGGGGGTCTGTCCTTCCACCCTATTTAAGTCCTTCCCTGCATCCCCTCCCCCCTCCCCAAGCAGAGCCTTGGATTCTTCCAGAGAGCTCTGGACTGTGGTTTCCTCCTCCTCACCTCTCTGGGAAGTGACAGCGCCCACCATGGGGTGGGTGGGGTGGGGGTTGCTGTCTCCCGCCCCTCGGTCTCTGATCTCCCCACACCGACGCCACCATGTCTTTCTAGGCCAAGGCTGGCAGGAAAGAGGCAGGAACACCTGGACCTTCCTCCCCATCCCACTGCCCACTACTCGAGGCCCGTTGCTCACCCCGGCAGGACTGGATTCCTGCAGCCGCCCCCAGCTTGCCTCCTGCCACGGAGCTGTCATTCTCCGGTCGATACGGCAGGCTGCAGCTGACTTTCTTCTAAACCAGAGCTGTTTAGGCCTCGCCCTGCTCACTGGGCCACTCTGATCCTCTAAGGGCTGTAGCTGAGGTTTGCAACACTGTCCTGACACTAGTTCCAGCTGTGGGTTGGAAACCGCTAGGGAAGCAGGTTCCGAGGCAGGAGTTGCTAATAATAAAGCCCCATTGAATGGTTTACCTTTTACAATCAGTTGGAGCAGCTTCCACATCCTCCCTCCAGTGCCATTCTCTCTGGCACTCTGATCCGCTTTGGTGAATGAAAGAGCAGACACACAGGGAACTGTATGGAACTTGGAGCTTGGCTTTGGCATTCAGAGACCCAGGGGTGCGTTGTGCATATGAACAACGTTTTGGCAGAAAGGAAGGTTGCGGATTGCTGATTAGACGATCAAGTAAGGCATTAAACTCTCAGAGCAGGTTGTTATGGCCCAAATACCTAACCGGCTTCTCTGCAGGCAAGGAACAGAGGCGCTCAGAGAGGTGGACCTGGAGCAGCGCCATACAGCTAACAAGTGGTGTAGCACACCCATCTCTGTATCCCAAGCTCCTTTCAAAGAGTCACCCAGTTTCCTGCTAGATGGAACCAACTCCTTGTGGCCTCCAAGGACCTCCACAGCCCTGGCCTCACTGCCTCTCTGCATTCGCCTCCCAGCATGGCACTCTGCTCTAGGCAGGCTGGCGGGGGGCTGCTTTCCACAGCTGGAAAGGTTGGCTGTGCCCAACCTTTTGCTCAATCTCTGGCAGGTGGCTTCTTCCTGAACATCTCCAAAGACAACTTACTCACTCCCCTCCTCAAGAGACCACCTTAAAAGGCCCCATGGCTCTAAAAAACCCTCAGTGTAGCCCAAAGTTGGGCCTCTTCTCCTGGAGTCTCCCCTGACTTCCAGTCTCATTTCAGCCTCCTACTGGAAATCTCCAGTGCTGTTCTAAAGAGCATCTCAGAATTAACTGCTTGCTTCAGATCTCCAGAACTTCAGATCCCCCTCCCCCTTACACCCCAACCTGCCTATCCTCCAGTTGTCCCATCTCAGTAAATGACACTGCCATTTGCTCAGGCCCCAAATCTATGTGGCATCCTTGGACCATCCTTCACCCACTACGTCTAATCCACTGGCAAGTTCAACAGGCCCTTAACCTCAAATAGACCCCAGAGCTATCCTCTCCATGCCCACAGCTGTCACCTTGGTGCAAGCCACCCTCATCCGTTCTAAAGGAGTGACGTGGCCTCTTGTGGCCACCCTATACAGCGGTTAGAGTGATTTTTTTAATTTGAGAGAGAGAGAGAGAGCGCGCACATGCTAGCTGGGGAGAGGGGCAAAGAGAGAGGGAATCTTAAGCAGGCTCCACACCCAGTGTGGAGCCTGTCGTGGGTGCCGATCCCATGACCCAGGGATCAAGATGATCTGAGCCAAAATCAAGATTCGGACACTCAACCGACTGAGCCACCCAGGAGCCCCTCAACCTCTTTTTAAAGGCCTCCAACAGCCATGTGCCAAACTTCCTCTGAAGGCCTGGACACAAAGTCCCGCGATAGTGATTCTCCTTCCCAGATGGGTAGGCATCCTTCTTTTTTCTTTTCTTTTCTTTTTCCTGTATGTTTGTTTTAAATTGTGCCAAGGGATGCCTGGGTGGCTCAGTTGGTTGAGTGTCTGACTCTTGATTTTGGCTTAGGTCATGATCTCACGGTTTGTGAGTTTGAGCCCTACATCAGGCTCTGCACTAACAGTGGAGCCTTCTTGGGATTCCCTTTCTCTCTCTCTCTCTCTCTCTCTCTCTTTGCCTCTCACCTGCTTGCATTCTCTCTCTCTCTCTTTCCCAAAATAAATAAATAAACTTAAAACATTTTTTTAAAAAATGTGCTAAGAACACTCAACATGAGATTTACCCTCTTAACAAATTTTTTAAGTGTACAGTACAGTATTAATCTTTAGAACTTAATCATTTTGTGTAACTGAAACTTCATACTCCTTGACTAGTGACTCCCATTCCCCCCGCCCAGATGCACATTTGTATCACCCAGGAAATCTTAACAGACATTAAGGGCCATTAAGGTTCTGTTTCCAGGGGTTCTGATTTAGCTGGTCTGGAGAATGGCCTCCCAGGTGATTCTAAACAGGGAGATGTCAAGGTTAAGACCCTCTGTCCTTCAGAGCCTCCCGCATTGCTCACCTCCTGTGCACTTCCCTTTGATCACTCTGCTCCAGATGCACTGGTCATCTATCCATTCTGAACCCCCCACCCCCACCCCAGGCCTGTTCCTGTCTGAGGACCTTCACTCCTGCTATTTCCTCTGCCTACATGCCATTTCCTCACCATCCACCTGCTGAATTTCTACTCTGCTCAGGCTCACCTCCTCTAAGGGGCTCACCTCCTCTTCTTCCAGGTTCTTGGGACTTAACTCCACCCTGGCACTCCTGCTCTGTACTGTATGTAGTTAGTGATTTACTTCTCTACTCCTCTCACCAGACAGGTTGCTCTTTCCTGGAAGGGATTTGACTTTATAAACTTTTGATCTGTGGTTCTGGAGTAAAAACTATTGCCCAAGCTGTGCTGAACACATGTTGAAGGAAGGAAGGAAGGAAGGAAGGAAGGAAGGAAGGAAGGAAGGAAGGAAGGAAGGAAGGAAGGAATGGGTGAACAGAGGTGGTCTGACCGATGCAGAAAAAGGGAAATTATAATCTTCAATGATCTAAAAAGCCTCTACTATCCATTGATGTGATCTAAGATTACATTAACTTTCTTAACTCCTGCATTATGGTTTGACATTCTATTATTAGCTTAAAATTAGCTTAAAAATTAACTAAAACTCCTTGGATCCTTTTTCCTCATGAACTCCTGCCATGCCATATCTTCCACATTTTGTACTTGTGCAATTGATTTAGAACCTAAATATAGAACTTTAGATTAACCCCTATTAAATTTAAGCGTTTCAATGCAGGCCCATCCTTCCAATTTGCTAAAATTAACTGCCTTGTGTCAGCCATCATGCCAGCAATTCCTTGAAACTTTGTGTGATCTGCAAAGTTGGTGAGCATGCTAGCATCTATGAAGATACTAAACAAGGTGGGGCCCGTGAAAGAGTTCCTTGATGTGCCACCAGGGACCACCCTTAAGGTTGACATTAGTCAATATTCTTCAGGAACTGTTAACAAGCCACAAACCCACAATAGTTATCGAAACTGTATCTCTCCCCCTTGCCTATGAGGTTACCAAGATTAACTTGGTCTAACGCCTTGGTTAGTCAAGCTGTGCTGTAGACCTCCTCCTGGTCCACTGATCAGTGCTCTTATCAGCAAGGAAACCTGAGTGGTGAGGTGCGACTTGTTTTTAGTGACCCTATGCTGACTCCCAGTGTTCACTGTTTTCTATGTTGTCTCGGACCATCTGTTTATCAAATGGTTATGGAATTTTGATGTAGATTGATACCACACTCACCAGCTTAAATTTGGGAATTTACATTTTCCTCTCCTGTTTCTGGAAATGCCTTTGTGATCATAAATCTAAGTTCTTTCTGGGCTTTGAAGGTCTTAATTCATGAGATACTAACTCGGGCAAAGCAAGTAAGTGTTACAGGTTGCAGACAGGGTTCTTAGGGAGAGGGGACAGAGTAAGAATGGTCCATAGAGGCCGGAGCCACACAGAAGGTGTGAGGTACCACAAGGAGCTCAGCAGGAACACCACGGGGGCTGGCAGGGGCCACATCCTCAGAGGCCTTAAATAACACATGATCCAGAAAGGACTATGTCCTGAAATACCGAGGCGTCACCGAAGGGCTTCAACTAGGGAAGTAACATCATCATATTTCGATTTTAGAAAAATAGATACTTTTGGAGGAGGTGAGGTTATAGGAGTGGGACCAATTAGTAGACTTTTGCAATAACCATCTAGAGAGAAGTGAAGGGCTTTAATTAACTCAAGTGTCTTGGCTTTTAGGTTTATGATTCTTCTTTTTTCCTGTCCCGTTCAAAGGTCTGAGCTTTAAGTTATTCTGTTCCCTTCCTGGAATGCAGTCTCTGGTATCCTCCAACTTTTCTAGGCCTGCTCAAACTTGAAGGCCCAGCCCAACTTGCATCTCCACTGTGAAGCCATCATAGAGTGATGTCACCCTATCTATCCATCCACCCTCCTACCCAACCACTATCCAGCCACCCATCCATCCACCCTTCCTTCGTTCTCATATTCATTCCTTCATGCCTTCAATAACTGATTCAATCAACACTTGCTATGGGCCTTGTATGTTCAGGGCATTGTGCTAAGTGCTGGGGATATATTAAGATACAATTCTGCTCTCCAGGGACTCATGGTCTCATCAGGAAGAGAGACTCACAAATAAAAACAAACCAAAGGACAAAGTTGGAGGTACTTTGAGCTGAACCCTGAAGGAGTAGATGTCTCACTGCAAAGGAGAAGGGAAAGTGCTCTGAACTTTTATAGCTCTCTGAGTCTCAAGATCCCAGTTACAGTTGACACTATACCCCATGAGTTCTACTCTCCATTTCCTGTATGTTAGCTTTGTCCTTCCAACTGAATAGCAGGGAAAGAAAATCACATTTTAAATTCTTCTTACATTTATTTATTAAAAATCTGTCTGTCTATTGTCTATTATTGTTATCTAAGAGACACAGAGCTGAGCACAGTGCACGTTAAATAGCTGGTCCCAATACTTCACTTTAAGTCCTATGCCTGCATGGCCTTTTCCCCCTTAAGGTCTTTTAACTTGTAACCACATGGACAGCCCATTCTCCTGGCCAGGCCTTGCCCTATCTCTTGAAGGTGACACATGCTCCTTACTCTCTAAGCTTCCTATGGAGGATCTAGGGTGATAACAGATGGAAGCAGTGGAGAACCAGCACATAAGCAGCACCTACTATGTGGCAGATTCTGTGTTGCTGTCCTCTATACATTCTCTCTCGAGTCTTTGTGGTGTTCCTGCAAGGTTGATGCTAGTGTCCTCTTTTACAGATGAGGGAACAGACTCAGGGAGGTAATTAATTTGCTTCCCAGTAAGTCAGAGAATTTACCTCTTGGGTGTATGCTGTACCTCAAGGCCCAGAGTCAGGGCTGTGCAATGGCTGAGGCAGGTGTGCTCAGGGGCAGAGGCTGAGGGCCAGGTACCTCAAACCCCACCACTCACAGCAGCTCTCCTGGCAGCCACAGCTGGCTCTGACATAAGCCGTCACGTGGGCCAGGCCTGAGAGCGGGCGTAGAACCCACCTAAGCTCTGGGGAGGCCATATGGTGTCATGATCGCAAATTCCAATCCGCCACTGCTAGGTGTGCAATCGTGCACAAGTTGCGCAGCCCCTCTTTTTCTTGTCTTTATTAGCTTCCTTTAGGGCTTTTGTTAAGATATTTAAATGAGATATTCACGTGCCCAGAACCGCATGCTAAGTGCGGAAATGTTTTTTCTTATTTTCTTTCTTCCTCTTCTCTTTTCCTGTTCTACTCTTCCTTCTTTAATTATTATTGCTGTTGTTAATGTGTTATATGAATAGAAGCTATAAGAAGAGTGTCGCTAGTCAGGAGAGGAAATACGCAAGTGGAAACATCTTACAGGTCATCTGCTCCAACCTTCTACGCAGTGGGGGAATTCCCTGGGTTACCCCTGAACAAGTACTTTTGGCGATAAGAAGTTCCCTCCTCTGTGGAGTATATGCTCAGTTCTTAGGCAGTTCAAATTCTTAGAAAGTTCTTTTTCATGTGGAGCCAAAATTTACTTCCATGTAAATTTCCCCCATCGGTTCTAAATCTGCCTGGTGGGGCACAGCAGGGTCTCCCTTGTTTTCCAATTTTTAACAAAATCTTCAAAAAATCTGTAAAGGCAGTTCTTGTGTCTTCCCTTCCTGTTCTGGGAGGCTAACCATCCTGCATCTTTCGGATCCTGCTCACCTGACGCAGTGTTTACAGAGCCTCGCTGTTCTGGCCGCTTTCCTCATGCTACTTACTCTCTTTCTTAAGATGGTGTGGCCAGAACAGAAGACATTCTTCCAGGTGTGGTATAAACAGTGCACACTAATAGAACTTTCTGGAAATCAAGGAAGGATCACTCTTCTGAATGTGCCACCATCATGCCCGTTTGTTTCTTCCTAAGTGCATGTTGCTTAGGCGGCTGAGGCCAGTGGACAGCGACAAGCCTAGGTTCCTGGTGTCAGGGCAGGGCGTCTGTCTCAGTCTTATCCATTTTACAGAGTGGCCATGAAGGGGAGCCAGGGTGTCACCCTCTGTGCCCCTCAGAGCTGAGTTCAGAATTAGGTGAGCAAGACTGTGCTGTTCCCTTTAGGGGGTGTCTACGGGTGTGTGTGAGCAAGGTGTATGTGTATGAGTGTGAGTTTGTGTGTCACAGGGTTGGGCAGGGGGCAGGGAGAGATTGAGAGAGAGAGAGAGAGATGGAGAGAGAAAGAGAGAGAGAGAGAGAATGAGAGAGAGAGAGAGAGAGAGAAAATTTTCTGCCTGATCCAGGAATTCTCCTGGATGGCAGAATTGGTTTCCATAACGACTTTCTGATATAAACATATTTGATAAAAATAAGTTAACAGTGGAGCTGTGGTGGAGCACAGATTCTCAGAGTGCTGAGAGGGAGAGAGAGAAAGAGAGAGAGAGAGTGTGCAAGAGAGAAAGCGTACGAGCTCTTCGAAGAACAGCACTTTCCTTTTTTTCCCACCCTCCTGGTCAGCCTCTCTATACATAGTTTCCATAAACCAACTAAAAAGCGTTGTTGACCATATTCCTGTATATACTGGCCCCTTTCCTGTACACATTATATTCATATTTTCTCTCTCTCTCCCCTTCTCCTTAGTTACCTGAAGCACTACAGTATGTATGGGATAACATGATAAATTCATTTCCAATTCACTGCATTATCCCTTGAATATTTTAATGACTCATTGAATGGAGTAAAAAAAGCTATTTCAAATGAACAATTATGCTGCATTAGTCTGAGGGCTGATTATATTTAAACACTGCTCACATGGATAACAGGACACAGCGACCTCAGCATACGAGAGCTAATTTGGCTCTTATCTCCAAATAATTTTACACCGCAAATTACCATGAAAACCTAAAGGGCTTTAAAAACATTCATCAAAAGATAATATTCCACTTTGCAGCAACATTTTATTTAAATTATTTTGAATGGGAATGAAGGCATCTCTGAGGTGGGACAATGACAGCAAGGTGGGGACTGTGAGTGATAAGGAAATGCCGAGGGGTGCTGGTTTGGGTTAAACATAAAAATGGAAGGCGTCGGGGAAGAAGTGCAGTCCTGATGGGGGCGGGAAGCACACTGTAGGCCTGACTGTCACTTGTAGCCCAGCCCCCTGTCCTGGCAGTGGTCTGGTGGGGGTGGGGTGCCTGGTGGGGTTGGGGTGCACAGGGCAGTTCCCAGAGAATAAATGATGGGACTGACCCCCACCCCTCCAACTTCTACTGCCTCCATCAAAGCAAATCCTGGTCAGGTCAGGTCCTCCAGGCTGGCCTGAACCCACCTTAGGGCTTCAAAGGCAATAGAATGACTTTTTACTGCAAGGTCTGTGTCATTGTCTAGAATTGTTACTTTGCAAAGCATAAGTTCAAGAGCCTAAGGGAAGTTCCTCAATTATAAGTGGCTATGGTCAGATCTCTAAGTTGGGGGTCACAGGGGAGAGAATCACATGTACCAAGGTCCTACTATTTTGTTCAGTTTCAGGAGCCTTAATCTCCTTGAACACTGGGAAAAAGATATTATTATCATGCCTATTTTAATGATGAAGAAACTGAGGCCTAGAAATTCCCAACTGGATGTGGTAGAGCCTGGAGGCTCCCCTGTTTCATCTGACCCAAAAGTACAAGCTCTTTCCCATGTCCCTTTGGGGTGGCCATGTACAAGTCTACTTTATAATCGAGCCCCTGTATTGTCTCGATCACCAAATGTTCTTTCTGGCCCACAGATCTTAAGAGAGCCTAAGCCATGCCTTGCAGGTGTTTATTACTTAAATTAATGGGCCCTCACAGTACAGGGCAAAGCATGCATGGACAAGTGCACAAATATCAGCAGCAAAACTGAAAATATAGTTCTAAAGAAAGTAATTAATTAATCCCATTTTCTTTGTTTGATCTCTTCATCAGAATTTGTGGTCCTGATGAAGACTGTTTATTCCTCTTCTGTTCATTATCATCAGATTACTTCTGAGTACATATATTTGGAATTGGAATATATATAATATCAAAATATATACATATAAAATATTCTGATACTATGCACGCGCACTTGCATGTGTGTGCGCGTGCACACACACACACACACACACACACACACACACACACAGTATATTCAAATTTCTACTGGATCTGCTGCTCCGTTGGTTAGGAGCAGGAAAAATTTGCCATTTTCTATAGTGCCTCTCTCTGGGGAGGCTTCCCCTCTTTGCATATGTAATTTCCTTTTCCTATCTCAACCCCCTGAAGCCTGAGGATTTATGTCAGTTAGACAGACAAGAAGCTGCAGTCTCAGAGAGGTCAAGTCGGTTGCCTGAGATTACTCAGTCGTGGGGTCGACGGTTCAAGCAGAAGTGTCCTGGCCTGTGCTAACCCATCACTGGAAGGCAAGGGGCTAAGATCCCTGCGCCGTTTACTTGCTTTCTCATGTGTCTTATTCACCTGACGCACTTAGAGGTCCTTTAGGAGACAAGCTCTCGTTACGGAAAAAGTCAACCTTCTAGAAAAGTAGACAGACTAACGGACCCTTAGAAGCCTTTTAACTCTATCCAGAATCGGATGTGCTTACAGCTGCCAGAGGTTGAGGGCCACTGAATGAAAGCAAAACATGAACTTGCCATTTTGCTTTCTTTCTTAAAACAAAAAAGGTATTCACGGCAAATTTTAGAATCATTGACGGTTTCTAGGAAGATTTTCTTTTTTGGAAGAAAAAAGGTACTCTTGTCTCCTTAATTGTTCTCAGTGTTCTTTGTCACCAATCATGATATTCTTTGTGGAAGGTATTAATATACCATCTTCCTGTGTTCAATATTCCCATTAACAATAAAAAGTCTAATGAAAATATCTGCATGAAAAGCCGTGAGCACTAATTTCAGAGACAAACAGAAGATAAACCAATAGGCTTTTCTTCTGAAATGAATGATGCAAATTAATTGATATCTTAATTAGGGTTTAGCATGGAGATTATTAGTTAGATTGAATCAGAACTCAAAAACATCTTAAAGGAAAAGCTGAGGACATGGCACTGACGGGAGAGAGACGTTTTGTGTCAATGCTCTGCTGGAAATCTTTTGTTCAATGAGAGATTTTTCAAAGAGGGGGTGGAGAAGGACAGCATGCTGTTTGCAGCAGTCCCTGCCTGCTCGAGTCTGGCCAGGTCTGAGGACTAAAGTCTAGTCCTAGTCCCAAACTGACAGGAATACGTGGCCGTGGGAAGTTCCATCCTGAGAGAGCCGAGCCCCTATGCTTCACTAGAGTAGAAGCCCATGGAAGGCAAAGTCTTGCGCCATGTTAGAGATGCCATGTTTGCGTCTCTAACCACAATGCCAGTGCGGTGCCTGACTTAGGATAATGGGGTAACGTCATAGCCAACAACTATATACAGCTCACTATGTGTTCTGGGTACTTTTCTAAGCCCTTTACATAAAAGAGGTCATCTGAGGGGTGCCTGGGTGGCTCAGTCAGTTAAGCGTCCGACTTCAGCTCAGGTCATGATCTCATGGTTTGTGAGTTCAGGCCCTGCATTGGGCTCTGTGCTGACAGCTCAGAGTCTGGAGCCTGCTTCAGATTCTGTGTCTCCCCCTCTCTCTGCCCCTCCCCAACTTGTGATCTGTCTCTCAAAAATAAATAAATGTAAAAAAAAATTTTAAATAACTCATCTGAACTTCCTAACAACAGGATGATAAGGCAGGGACTATTGGTAACCCTACTTTTCAAGTGAGCATATTGAGCCGCAGGTTGAATGCCTTGCTCCCAGGATCACATAGCTATATTGGTGGATTCAGATTGGAGCCCAGCAGTCTGGCCCCAGAGTCCTTCCCTTGATGCCTGCAAACAGTGGTCAATCCATATTTGTTGAATTAAGTGAACAAACGGAAACATGAACACCTGGTTCCTCCTGGTCGACTTCTTTTTGTACAAGTTGCCCACGGGTCTAGAGCTTTATCCCACTCTACAGTAGAGGCTTGCCAGCCTCTCTTGGGGAAGGGGAGCTGCAGATGTTTCCTGTATTCCTGAGAACTTACTGCTGTTTCCCCTGGACAGATGGCCCCCAAATTGTCCTTACTGAGGGGCTCCTGTGGCCATGGCCCACCCACCACACAGTGAGGTCTGGGCCCCTAATATCAAGGCCAGCCTAGGTTCCATTTCTGTGGTAACTGCGAATCACAGGACCATTGTCACTTTATGTCTGTAGTGACTTTATGGTGTGCCTTACTGCTGAGGCCACTTCCTGCTGAGGTTAATGATAATATATAGGGCTTATTTTTTAGTTTTTTATTTGAGAGAGAGAGAGAGAGAGACAGAGAGAGAGAACATGAGCGGAGGGGAGGGGAGGGGGGCAGAGGGAAAGAGAGAGAATCTTTATATATAAAGATTTATGTCTTTCTATCTATCTATCTATCTATCTATCTATCTATCTATCTATCTATCTATCTAATTTTTAGAGGAAGAGAGAGCTTGAGTGAGAGAGGGCCAGAGAGAGAATCCCAAGCAGGCTCCAAGACCAGTGCAGGGCCCAACGTGGGGCTCGATCCCACAAACGTGAGATCATGACCTGAACTGACATTAAGAGTCGGGTGCTCAACCGACCGAGCCACCCAGGCACCTCATGGGGTTTACATTTAACCCAACCCATTAAGGGCCAGGATTCCTGAAGGGTTTGGAATGCTTACCAGGTGTTTTTGATTTCCCAAGATAGCAGTCCTCAGGAAGGTTCCCTAGAAGCATTTGTCCATAAGAGGGAACCGTAAGAGAGCCCTGGAATATAGGGCTATGTTTCCCATCTTAACAGAGAGGGCAAGGTGGCGTGCCTCTTGTCCCCATTGAGTTGATTGGAGAGATGCAGTGTGAACCAGACCACATGGTAGGGCAGGAAGGGTGTGCAGTTTGGAGTTGGGGGCCTTGGACTGAAGACCCACCTCTAGGACCCACTAGGTAAGAGACTGCATCATCCAACCTCTCCAGGCTTTGCCTTCCCACCTATAAAATGGGGAGAATGCCTAGTTCACAAAAACAGTTGTGGGGATCAAAAGGAACTGTCAAAAGTGATTTGTTACTTGAAAACTGCTCCCAGATGGGTGATAAAATGACCAAGGCATTCCGAACCTGAACTATGGTCTTCTTTCGATTGGCTACACTTCTGGAGACCTGTTAAACTTGTATACCTTGTTCTTTCCAGACTGACAGAGGTGGTGCCTGGGACTCTGCATTTCAACACACTCACCAGTGGATCTGAATATACTATAATGTCTGAGAACTACTCAGCCTCGGCTAACGCCAACACAAAGGAAGTGCTTCTGGGCTCCATTAGAGCCTTCCCTTTTTTTTTTGGCTGAGGGCCACAGCCTGAGACCTAAGTGAGCCTGGTTTTTATACTTGGCCATGCAGCTGGAGGAACCTGGGGGCTGGTGGGCAGGTGGAGTGGACACAGCTGACAAGAGCTGCTGCTTCCTGCTGGATGCATGGATCAGGGAAAGTGGGTGACAATGTGCCTGAAACCCAAGCCTCCTCCGGTCTGAGAGAGGAGGCTGGGGGCCACACCCGGGCAGGTGGCCCTGATAAGCTCTGCGGCTTAGCAGTCTTGCCGGACAGCTGCCACCTGCCACTTGCTCTGCTTCTCAGCTGCGCTGCTGAGAACCTATGTCTGCCCCACAAGGCTTCTGTGAGAGAACTGTCCAGAGGGCATGGTGGGGTGAGGGTATGGGCAGTTGGGGGGGGGGGAGCTTCAGGCTTGGAAGAGAGGCAGTCCTATGGACCCAAGGTGCCCATCCACAGCTTCTGAAATCTGCCTCGGAACTGCCCAGGAGGACCCTCTTATGGACAGCCTGGTGCGTGAAAAGCTTCACTACACGCGTCATGTCCAGAGAAGTACTCCTTTCTTGAGAGTTTCTCCCCCTTATAACTGCCTGGGAATCCCAAGTATGGAAAATGGCCATGCTCCAGATTGGCGTGGGATCCAGTGTTTTTCCCTTTTGTGCCCTCAGCTCCTCTCCCTGCCTTGAGGGCATGAAAGTCCCCCAGCTCTGCCCCTTTGCATGTTTGCGGTGTTTCCAAGGCTCTTGACCAGGCTGAGGGGTGCTTGCCCAGGGGAAGTGTGTTGAAGCAATGCCCCTGCTTTCCCTCAGGAGCCTGGCTCAGGCACTGTCCAAGAAACCGCTGCTGGAAGCCTCCCTCGAGGGGGCCCCTTCAAGGCTGGGTGTTGCCAGGACCGCCTCTGAGGATGGGCTGTTGACCTAAGCACCCAGTGAGAGGCCTGTGGTCACTGGGTTGACAGGATAGCTTCCTCTCCCATTCTAGGGGCTGTGAGAGGACCTGGCTTGCTCAGGAGAATTAATGGCTAGTTCACAGATACCCCTTTCTCTGCCCCACAGCGGGGGAAGGAAAAACACGAACTCCTTACATTTGTAGTACTCTCTGTTTTCCAAAGTGCTCTCAGGATGCTCTCATTGGATTGTTGCCACAACCACATAGAGGAGGGAACATGGTTCCTATCTTACAGATAAAGATGAAGTGCCCAGAGGGACTCCGAGTGACATCACAGAGATGGTGGATTTGGGAACTGGTCAAACCTAGATCCAGACTTGTCTTTTAGTTCTGGGTTCCCACTATATATATATTTTTTTAATTTTATTTTTATTTATTTTTAGAGAGAGAAACAGAGAGAGCAAGTGAGGGAGGGGTAGAGAGAGAGAGAGAGAGAGAGACTCACAAGCAGACTCTGTGCTGCCGACACAGAGATCGACATGGGGCTTGAACTCACAAACTGCGAGATCTTGGCCTGAGCCGAAACCAAGAATCGGATGCTTAATGGACTGAGCCCCCCATGCGCCCCTGGGTTCCCACTTTCCTACGACTTGATGACTATGCAAAGGCCATCTGTGAACTCTCTAGGCACAGATGCACGAATGGCTAGAGTTAGCGTGGATTTTCCCACAGTGTACAGCCAGGCACTCACGAACAAAAGATTCACTAGGCAAATGAGGTTGGAAAATAAATGCAGATTATATAGTGCACATTAGAATATTAAAAGCACCAAAAAACCCAGCCAGTGAGGAATGGGATTAATACAGTGTAGCCTGGAGTCTCCAAAACTTGATTGGGAGTACAGCCTTTGTCCCTCCCCCCACCCCCATAATGCCCGTTACCACCCGTCCAGATCTGTGTTCCTCAGACCTGCTCCAGAGAGGATGAGCCAGACTCCTTCACTATTATGTGATGGCCTTGGGACACAGACGAGGGGAGGCCACTTGCTTCTGTACAAAGAAGAGGAAACTGGCCCTCAGCTCATGAGGAGGAAGAGCTCCTGCTAGGCTCTCCCTGGCCGGCTCGGCTACCCAGACCACACAGAATCGCCCCGTGCCTCCCAGTCCAGGCCCCCTGTGGTGGTGCGCTGGAATCAACCACTAAATTTTTGGAAAATTTGAGTTAACCATTAAATCATCAATAACTTGAAACGACATGGTGGAAGCATTTACACTCTAGAAATCAGCAAACACTACAAGTTGGGGCTGTCCCCACCCGGTTTACCTGCGCACCACTGATCCTGGACATTTTTCAACAGTGTCTGAAAACCTGGAAGGCGCTGTGACAGCTGAGCGTAGGGGGGCAACCTGAGTCCGCAGCCCTCCTGAATGAGAGCTGAGAACTGCACAGAATGGTAATCTTCCAGCTATGAGCCCAAATGAATCCAAAAGAGCCTTCTGGCCAGCTTACCTTGATGTTTGTTACCAGCCAATGTCTCCAGAATTGAGCTTTGGGTGAAGACCTGCTAGGGGCATCCGGGTCCACCATCACCAGGATGTAGGTTGCGCCCTGTAACACATGTGTCAGGAAGAAATGCAGCACCGTGACTAGAATTCTGATAGGAAAGCTGTAAGGTGCAAACTCTCCTTTTATCTCTATTACAGCCAAGAGTGGCTGACCAACCGCTACAGCTTCCTACCCAGTCCATCCTCATTCTCATGACATTCCTCTTGTGTCACATGTTTACTCTCAGAGAAATGAAGTCTATTAAGTAGAGAGTTGAAAGCTTAGCCTTCCTTTTATGAAGAAGAATAAATCAAACAAGCATATTTACAAAGCATCCAGAAGTCCCTAGCATCATACTAGGTCCTGTGATTGAAACAAAGAAATTAAAAATGTTTTTTAATGTTTATTTATTTTTGAGAGAGAGAGAGACAGAGTACGAGCAGGAAAGGGACAGAGAGACAGGGAGACACGAAATCTGAAGCAGCTCCAGGCTCTGAGCTGTGAGCACAGAGCCTACATGGGGCTTGAACTTATGGACCGCGAGATCATGACCTGAGCCAGAGTCAGACACTTAGCTGATTGAGCCACCCAGGCGCCCCTGGAAACAAAGGAATTTAAAACAGGACTTCTGTTCTTGAGAAGTTCACAGTATAGTTGGAGCAACTTATCCATTAATTCAGCAAACACAGGAGAACTTAGTCTGTGTCAGGAACTGTACCCATTGCAAGGAATACTAGGAATCATTCATCCCTTCAACAAGCAATTTCTGAACACCTACTATGTGCTGGAAAACATTCTAGAGGCTAGGCATCCAACAGAGAATAAGACAGTGTAAGCCATGCTTTCAGGAAGCTTTTATTCTAGGTAAGAGACACAGATTTTTTTTTTAAACTCAAAAACCGAACCAAACTCACAAGGAAATGTCCGATTGTGATTAGTACTATGATTAAAATAAACTAGGGTGGGATGAGAGGGAGCATGTGTTCCAAGAAGAGTAAATAGCTGCTACAAAGGCCTTCAGATAGGAATAAGCAAGAGTTTGAGGAATAGAAAGAATACTATGTGGGTGGGCACCTGGATGGCTCAGTTGGTTGAGCATCTGACTTCGGCTCGGGTCGTGATCTCACGGTCCGTGAGTTCAAGCCCCATGTTGGGTTCTGTGGTGACAATGCAGAACCTGGAGCCTGCTTCTGATTCTGTGTCTCCCTCTCTCTCTGCGCCTCCCCCACTCATGCTCTGTCTCTGTCTCACTCAAAAATAAACATTAAAAAAATAAGAAAAATCATGCAGTTAGGAGCAAGCCAGGGGGAGAATGGACAAGGTAGGTTTGGAGAGGTGGCTGGGAGCCAGGCCACAGAAGGCTTGGCAGGCCTTGGTAGGGTGGGAAGCAGGGTTTTATTCTAAGTGTAATGCAGAACCAATGAAGGGTTTTTAGCCAGGAGAGTGATACACTCTGATTTATGTTTTTCTTTCTTTACAGAATTTTTTAAAATGTTTATTTATTTTTGAGAGAGTGAGAGGGAGACAGAGCATGAGCCAGGTAAGGGAGGTAAGGGAGACACAGAATCCAAAGCAGGCTCCAGGCTCGGAGTTGTCAGTGCAGAGCCAGATGCTGGGCTCAAACTCACAAGCCCTCCAAGATCATGACCTGAGCTGAAGTCAGACACTTGATTGAGCCTCTCAGGTGCCCCTGATTTATGTTTTTCAAAGACTGTTTGGGTGGCTGGGTGAAGAATGAATGGCAAGCAGGAGGTAAGAGAGGAAGCCAGGAGGCCAGTTAGGAGGCTGTTGTCCTAATAAAGTGAAGGATGGCGGTATATTGGCCTAGAATGGTAGCAACAGAGATAGAAACAAGTAGATGGATTAGGGAAGTGTTTTTAGGTAGAATTGATGAAATCTGAGGATGGATGGGGCAGGGGAGCCGTAGAGGGTGGGGGAAGAGACTTTGAGGGTGTCTCCTGAGTTTTTGGCTTGAGCAACTGGGTGAATGGTGCCATTTAGTGACATAGAAGACTTGGCAAGGAGATTGGAAATGCTTCTAAAAAGATAATCAAGTGTATAAGTCAGAGTCTGGATTCTGGAGGAGAGATCAGGAGTAGGTCTATAAGTTTTGGAGTCACTGACATACAGGTGGTCCTTAAACTCATAGAATAATGAGATTCTTCATGGATAGGTTAGACGTGGAGCAGAAAAGAAGTCTCCAGACTGGATTCTAGAACAGCTAATGTTTAGAAAAGAAGAAAATCTAGCAAAGGAGACTGTGAAGCCAGGGAGGTGGGGGCACACCTGAAGAGCAGGGATCATGAAAGCCGAGCCAGAAAGTGTTTCCCAAAGGAGGAGGCGGGCACCTGTGTCCAAAGCTGCTGAACAGAGGGCAAGATGAGGACACGAATGTGACAATGGGATTGGACAACCTGGGAACACTGCTCACTTGGCAAGACAGTTTCGGTGCAGTAGAAAGGACTGAGGTTTGCCTGGAATAGGTGGAGATGAGACAGGAGATGAGGAACTGGCAATAGTAAAGATGATAAAAGAAATTTTAGTGTGAAGGTCGGCTGAGACATGGAGTGACTATTCGTAGATGGGAAGGAAGAGTCAAGAGATTTTTTAAAAATTGTTTTTCGTTTTTTTTTTTTTTTTAGCAGACAGATGACCATCAGGCATGTCTGCAGGCCAGTGGAAATGATCTAGAAGAAAGGGAGATCTAGATGACAGAGAGGAAAAGGGGGATCACTGCAAGAGCCAAGACTCTGGAAAGGTGGGTGGGAACAGGATCTAGAGCAAGAGTGGAGGGACCGGCCTCCGGTAGACTCAGGGGACACAGGTTCAGATGCCAGGGAATTGGAAAATGTGACGGTGAGGAATGGGAAAATTGTCTTCTGATTGCTTCTATTTTCTCAGCAAATTAGAGGCAAGGGGTACAGGGATTATAGGAGGTTTGGGGACGAAGAAGATGGTGTGAAATAGCCATTTTGGAAAGTGAGAAACTGACTATACCATAGGTTTATAGTAAGGTTACTAGGCCAATATTACATTCTATGTCTGTGTGCTTTTAACTGTTCAAGTGAAGTTGAGAAATAAGTGGTGGGTGGATTTCACTTGGATTTGGACTCGGACTGGTCAATACTCTAGATGAGAAGGGAGTGGGAGAGTCAAATGTGAGTAAGGTAAATAAAGAAGAGCTGGGGCTCCTCTTGATCTGAAGGGAGAGACAGGCATAGACACAGCTGTAAAACAGCATGTGAGTGCTTGAGTAGAGGAACATTTACCAATTACTAAGGGAGCACAGAGGAGGGAGCCTAAACCTCTCTATCTCAGAAGTCCAGGCGGACTTCACAGAGTTGTCTTTTTAAAAAACGTTTTTATTTATTTATTACTTAGAGGGGGAGAGAGGCAGAGAGAGAGGGCGAGAGAGAGAATCCCCAGCAGGCTCTGCATGACAGGCAGGGAGCCTGATGTGGGGCTTGAACTCACAAACCAGGAGATCGTGACCTGAGCCCAAATCAAGAGTCGGACACTTAACTGATTGAGACACCAGGTGCCCCAAATTGTCTTTTGAACTTGATCTTGAAGAATGAACAGGTAAAGGGTCAGGAAAACAACTCTGTAGACAAAGGGAAGTGTCTGTGCAAAGGCACGAGGATGTTTGGGGAATGGCAAGAACTTGGTGTGCTGGGACATAGGACATCTGGAAAGGAAGGGTAGGTGACAAAGCGGAAAAGTTACTGGGACAAAATAAAGAGCCTTACATGTCCTAGGTCGTTTAGATTTTGTTTTGCAATGGGACCCACTGAAACTGTTTGAATAGATGACATGATTAAATGTGTGCTTTGGGAAGGCACATGGTAACACTAAGTAAAAAACTAACAGAGAGAGAGAAAAAAAGACAATTGGGGTACACTGAGGACAGACTGTAAGAGCTTAAAAATGCAAGTGATAGTAATATAGAAAGTGGCATTTGCATTGTCCCATCAACAGTGTGAAGCGACTTTAGGGCAGAGGAGAGGGAGGTGTCCAGGATGACCCTGACATTCTACCATGGGCAACTAGCTGATGATGGTGCCATGAATATTAGGAGTAACAAATTTGGGAGACAGTGAGCTTGGTGTTAAAACCTGACATGGAGCTCTGAGGCTGGAGCTCTCTCAAGACTAAGCATGTGAGTAGTGCGCACGAGGATGGACAAGATTATCAGGGAGAATGGGTACAGTGAGAATAGAAGAATGGGTAGGACGGAACTGGGGACCCTGAGGGGTGGGGCTGTTGAAGGAGTGGGGTGGGATCAATATAACAGAGCCATCCAGGGAGAGGAACACAAGCAGTGTGTGCTCTATCAGGGGATCACTGCAATTTGCCAAAGAGTAAGTTAGAGATAAAAACACTGTTGAATGCTAAAATCCAAAAGAGTCACTGAAGCACATATTAGATGCTATAGAAAATTAAATTAGAGAATTTGAAGATAAAGTCCAAGGAAATTCTAAGAACTCAGAAGAAAAGGATAATCAGATGAAAATATTAGGGGGAAAGTAGGATCATATCCCAAAAAGCCCGTGTGTGTGTGTGTGTGTGTGTGTGTGTGTGTGTGTGTGTGTGTGTGTGATTCCAATGGAATTCCAGAATGAAAAGCTGTATAACTGATACTCCCAAGAATAGGTTCTAGCCAAAGCAATAATTATATAAAACAAAACAAAGTGTAAATACTGTAAAAAGAAATAAAAACATCTATCCTCGGGGCGCCTGGGTGGCTTAGTCGGTTAAGCGTCCGACTTTCGCTTAGGTCATGATCTTGCGGTTCGTGGGTTCGAGCCCTGCATCGGGCTCTGTGCTGACTGCCAGCTCAGAGCCTGGAGCCTGTTTCAGTCTGTGACTCCCTCTCTCTCTGACCCTCCCCTGCTCATGCTGTCTCTCTCTCTCTCCTGGAAATAAATAAATAAAAAAAAAACCATCTATCCTCTTTCTGTCTTTTAATTTTTTTTTTTTTTTTGCAAGTACCTGCTTACATGAGAAATCCAAAAGAATTAGCTGGAAATAATTAGGCTTAGGCTAATATTCAGGAGTGACTCGTTATGAAATGCACACACCATCAGTACTTATTAATAACGGTCAGAAAATATACTTTTAAAATGCCATTTACAATTGTAATAGACTATAAAATATCTAGGAATAAACTTGCTGAAAAATCCAAGACTTAGACAAAGAAACCAAAACACTACTGATATGCATAAAAAAAACTTGAATAGATATGGAGACATGCTATGCTTGTAAATTAAAATAATCATTTGTAGTGGGTGCATGGGTGGTTCAGTTGGTTGTGCGTCTGACTCTTGATTTTCTGACTCTTAATTTCAGCTCAGGTCATGATCTCATGGTCATGAGATCGAGCCCCACATTGGGCTCTGTGCGGGGCATGGAGCCTGCTTGGGATTCTCTCTCTCTTTCTCCTTCTGCCCCTCCACCTCCTGCACATGTGCTGTATTCCCTCTCTCTCTCTCTCAAAAAAAAAAAAAAAGAAAGAAAGAAAAAAGAAAAAAAAGAATGATCATTTGCCAATGTGTCAATATCCTTCAATTAATTAGCTAATTTAACATAATTCCAATCAAAATCCTAGATAGATGTTTTGGGAACTTCATGGAATAATTCTAAAGTTCAGAATAAAAGAAAAAAAATTAGCCAAAGCAATATTGAAAAACATGGACGTGGTATTGATTGTGTAGATATTAAAATATATTATAAAGCTACAATAGTTCAAACAATGTGGTGTTAATTAAGGAACAAAGAAGCAGAGGAAGCAAAACAGAAAATCTAGAGAGAAACCCATGTTCTTAATATAAGTGTATTTAATAGGTGATCAATCTTTAATTAAATATATGATATTTAATATATGATGAAGTTATCAAACAAGTGGAGAAAGGATGGATTATTTTATAAGTGCTACTGAGACAGCTGGTCACCATGTGGAATAAACTTCAGTCTTAATTCTCTCATATGCCAAAGCATTTCCAGATTCAAATGTGAAAATGAAAAAAAAAATCTTTAAAAACTGATTTAATGAAATTTAGAAAATTCATATAATGGAATACTCTGTTAGAATTAGATCCTTATATTTTAATATGGAAAAATATCTAAAATATACTAGTAAGTGAAATAAGCTCCAGAATAGTGTGAATGATATCATGTAAAATGTGCAGGAAAACTTTATATATCTAACTATATATATATATATTTATAGATATATTTGCATATGCATAGAAAATGTCTGGAAAAGTACACAGCAAACTGTTAACAGTAAATGGCATGAAGGAAAAAGATTGATATATTTAACTAGATATAATTTTGAAACTTTTATATGACCAAAAAAAAAAAAAGGAAGCAAAATAAAATTCAAAGACAATGCTGGTGGAAAGTATTTACAAGATCTATGATAAAGGGTTAATATCCTTAATATGTAAAGTGCTTTTTAAATCAATAAGAAAAAGAATGATGACCCAATAGAAAAACAGATGAGCAACATGAATAGGCAATTCATAAAATAAGAAATACAAATGATCAACAAAACTATACTCAATTTCATAAGTAATCAAAGATATGCAAATTATTTTAAAATCCCATTCTGCCTATAAAATGGACATACATATTTTTCATATTTATTCCCAGAGTCTGTGGAAACAGTGGGTAGGTTACAAAATTGTATGAAAAACATATGATTTCATTGTCTTTGGTAAACAAAAACATGTATACTACACATATATATGCCTCCATGGAAAGAGAACCAAGAAAACCGGAACTGAAACATTGACTATCTCTAAGTGATAGGATAATTATGAACTATATTCTTCTCTGTGCTTTCCTGCATTTTCCAAAGTTTGTGTAATAAAATGCATTGTTTTTACACATAGAAAAAAGAAAAATGATTTGTACTTTAAAAATCATCCCCAAGCCCTATTTTTCTCCTGGTCAAACAATGCCCAGAGGAATTCTTCTCTACGGCAGGCTACTTTTCCTTCCCTCTCCCCTTACCACCGCCCCTCCTGACCACCACCTGCAGCTCTCCCACACTGGTGTCTGCTTCTTTGTGGTGAACCAGGAGACCGGTCTTTGTGGGTGAATCCCTGCTGCAGAGTTCTCTCTGAGGTGGTTACATCCTGAGGTTTTACCCTAGATCCCCTCTCTGCTAAGCAACCCCATAGCAGACCTCTCCTAAGACTCATCAGGGAAGAGAGGGCTTCTGTGGTCATGGTCTGACACCTTCTCCCTCTGCAGTCAGGGAGATGGTTTTCAGCCCTTTCAAAGACCCCAGTTGTGCCAGGTGCCATGGCGTGGGCTTGGAGTCCCAGCTACTCAGGAGACCAAGGGTGGAGGATCGCCTGAGCCCAGGAGTTCTGGGCTGTAGTGCGCTATGCCAGTCAGGTGTCTGCACTAAGTTGGGCATCAATACGATGGCCTCCTGGGAGCTGGGACCACCAGGTTGCCTAAGGAGGGGTGATCTGGCCCAAGTGGGAAATGGAGCAGGTCAAAACCCCCATGCTGATCAAAGACCCCAATTGCTGGAGCGCCTGGGTGGTTCAGTCGGTTAAGCACCCGACTTCGGCTCAGGTCATGACCTCAGGACTTGAGAGTTCAAGCCCCTGTGCTGATAGCTCAGAGCCTGGAGCCTGCTTCGGATTCTGTGTCTCCCTCTCTCTCTGGTCCTCCCCTGTCCTCACTCTGCCTCTTTCTCTCTCTCAAAAATAAATAAACGTTAAAAAATTTTAAAAAAAGACCCCAACTGCCACCAGGAGCTCCCCAGCAGATAGTTAGCAGAGGTGGGATAAGGTTCAGCAGATAAATGGGAAACACGCTATTCAAGAGCCTGGCTCATAGCTAGACTCCTTCGAAGTCTGATTTGGCCCCCGCTTGTTCTCTGCCGGTCCTTGGAGCCCACAGGCTGGTGTAAGGTGGAGTGACAGAGACGAACCAGCCTCCTGGCACAGGATGTTAACGCCTGGCCATGGTGGTCCATCCTCTAGGTGCGGCCTAAAGAGAAGAATGTGCAGTCAATACTTTCAACAATGGATTTGTCTCCAGAGACGGTTGTACTTGCCACATGTCTTCTTGCCTGTGATGAAAGTGCTTTGAAATTTGTTTTGAAATTGAATTGAAATTCATTGAGGGTATCACACAGACCTGCTTGCTGCACTGTGGACTCGGGATCTTAGCTAAGTCTTTCTCCTCTCTGGCTTATTCCAAGAAAAGGAGGGGACTAACGGATGGTCTACTCACCTTCAGATCCTCACATCCATTCAGTGGATTCTGAGGTGTCTAGATATCATGTGAAACAAATCCTGCTTAAATGAGCCAACAGTCCTACTTGGGGGCATTTATCCAAAAGAACTGAACTCAGAGCCTCAAAGAGATGTCTGCACTCCCATGTTGGTCCCAACCAAGATGTAAAAAAAAAAAATCCTACATGTCTATTGGCAGATGAATAGCTAGAGACAATGTAGTGAATACATATAATGGAGTATTACTCAGCCTTAAAAAAGGAGTTCCTGTCATTTGTAACAAAAGGAATGAACCATGTGGACATTATGCTAAGTGAAATAAGCCAGTCACAGAAGGACAAATACCGTATGATTCAATTTATATGAGGTATCTAAAATAGTCAAACTCATATAAGTAGAGCAGAACTGTGGTTGCCAGAGTCCAGGGGAGGGAGAAATGGGGAGTCGTTGTTCAATGGGTACGGAGTTTGAGTTTGCAAGATAATAAGTTCTAGAGATCTGCTCTGAACAACACTGTGTCTGTAGTTAACAATGCTGTATTATACACTTTAAAATCTGGTAAAGGGTAGATCTCCTGTTCTTTCCACAATAGAATAAAATTACAAAAGAAAAAAAGAAAGAAATTCTGCTTGAAGAAAGCAGGATGGAATCAAAATCCATGTCAAACATTCTGCAAATCTCAGAGTTTGATAGTATGCTCTGCTGGCGAGGCTGTGGGGAAGCCTCCTGCGTTGCTGTGGGGAAGCAAAGGGGGGCAATTTACCTTTAGACTCACCAATTCCATTTCTATGATTTTTTCCCTCTAAAGATATCTGCACATTTATGAAATGACTTGTATGTAAGGTATTCATTTCAGCTCCAGACAGAGCTGCATAGTAATAGCAAAAGTGGGAAATAACTCAAGTGTCCATCAGTGGGGGATTGGCTAATAAACACCGACACATACTCACAATGGAATGCTTCATGGCTCTTAAAAACAATGAAGCTCTCTAAGATCTGATATGAAGAGCCCTCCGAGATAAATTAAGTGAAAAAAGCAAGATGCAGAGCAGTGTATCTAGGAGCTCGCTTACATAGAAGAAAGAGAAAATAAGATATTTCTTCACAGTGGCTTGTATTTACATAAACATGCTCTGGAAGTATATGTTATTTTATTATTTATCTATTTTTAATTCGAGAGAGAGAGCACAGTGGGCAAAGGGACAGGAAAGAGAGGAAGAGAGAGAATCCTAAGCAGGCTGAATGTGGAGCCTGAGGTGGGGCTCGATCCCATGACCTGAGCTGAAATCAAGAGTTGTGCGCTCAAGTGACTGAGCCATCCAGGTTCAGGATACTTAAAAAGACAAAAAAAAAAAAAAAAAAAAAAAAAAACAAAAAAACGAATAGAGGATGCGAGTGGTGATGGTAATGGGGCAGATGAGATGGAGAGATGGGATGGAGGTCTTTTGTACATGCCAGTTCTACCATTTCAAGGTTTGATCCATATGAACATATGGCTGACCTCTGAACAACATGGGGTTGGGGTGGTGACCCCTGAGCAGTTGAAAATCCATGTATGACTTCTGAGTGCCCCCCAACTTAACAGCCTACTGTTGACTAGAAGCCTTGCCACTACTGTAAACAGCTGGTGGACACATATCCTGTATGTTATATGTATTACATACTGTATTCTTACAACAAACTAGAGAAAAGAAAATGGAATGAAGACAATCATGAGAGAAAACACACGTGCAGTACAGTAAGTACTTTACTTACTGAAAATCATCTGTGGTTTAGCAGACCTGCACAATTCAAACTTGTATCTTTCAATGGCCAACTGTATAACCTGCTAAAAATAATCTAAAATTGTAAAATAAAGTGAAATGTATAGTAATCACAGAGTACTATCTTGGAGATGTCAACCTCTAGTCTCTCTCTCACTGGCTGAGAGGTAAAGAGAGATGGCTTTGTCTCTTTGCCACAGGGAGAGCTCAGGAATCCTCACTCCCAGTGTGTGTGTGTGGTGGTGGGGGGGGCAGTTAGGTCAAGGGCAATCAATGGACTGGGGCCGTGGGCTCCATGGCACAGGGCGTGAATAAGGACTGGGAAGCTACGTTAACAAATCACGGTGCCTCCAGGTGATGGTGACAATACAGAGGCAGAGTTATATCTGTACTTGTCCAGGTAATTTTTGTTTAAGTTTTATTTATTTTTGAGAGAGTGCACGCACGAGTAGGGGAAGGGCAGAGAGAAGCGGGACAGAGGCTCTGTGCCGACAGCAGCCATCTTCACGCAGGGCTCAAGCTCACAAACTGTGAAATCATGCATGACCTGAGTTGAAGCTGGACACAACTGACTGAGCCAAATGGGTGCCCTTGTGCGGTAAATTTTTTAAAGCAGCTATTTTGAAGTATAATTTTTATACTACAAACTTCACTTCTTTTAGGCATACATTTTAAAAATTTCTAGTAAATTAACAGAACTGTGCAACTATCAGCACAATTTAAATTTAGAACATTTTTATCACCCCAAAAAGAAACCTTGTGCCATTTGCAGTTACTCCCTGTTCTCTCCAACCAGCTCTAGGCAACCACTAATCTACTCTCTGTCTCTAGAATCTCCTTTTTGCCTTTTCTGAACATTTCATAAAAATGGAATCATACAATATGGGGTCTTTTGTGCCTGGCTTCTTTCACTCAGCATAATGTTTCTGAGGTTCAACCATGTTGTCACATGTGTCACTGCTTTATCCCTTTTTATTGCCAAATAGTATTCCATCGTGTGGATATTAACATGCATTTCATGTATCCAGTTAATGGGCATTTGGGTTGTTTCTACTTTGTGGCTATTATGAAGTCTGCTGCTATGGACATTTGTTACAAGTCTTTGTGTGGATGTGTTTTTTCAATCTTCTTGGGAAAACAGCTGAAGAATCGCTAGGTCATATTATAAACACCACTTTGCAATCCCACCAACAGTGTATGAGAGTTCCACATTCTCACCAAGTCTTGTTACTGTCTGTCTTTTAGATTGTGGCCATTCTAGCAGGTGTAAAATAGCATGTGATCATGTTTTTAATTTACATTTCCCTAATGAACAGTGACGTTGAACATCTTTTCATGTCCTTACTGACTATTCATATATATTTGGTGAAATGTCTGTATAAAGCCTTGTCCCTTTGTAATCCTTCTTCTTATTCCAGGAGGAATTTTAATAGGTGTGTCCCAACTGGGGGTTGGGGAAATGGGAGCAGTGGAGAGAGTGGAAAAGAAGGGAGGAAAGTGAGAAAAAGAGGCTATTGACTTTGAACTCTACTCTGAACAGGTGACAGAGCTAGATATGCCACATCCTTGAACCTCTGGCTTCCACCCTCAACTATCATCTGTACATGGGGTTGTCTACTTACTGCAGCTCACGGTGACATTGATTATTCCAGCAGGGAAAAGTCAGCCTTATGGATAGTCACCCTCAATCCACGTGAGCAGAAAACACCCACTGACACTGACCCTCCCCCAGGCCTAGTGAGCCAAGTCTTCTGTCCACCTCACTGGCCACCCTCAGAGAGACTGTTGAGCCCCAATTTACCGTGCCTCCCATCCTGATTTTTTTTCAGCCAAAGCCTCTCTCACTGACTCTTTCCAAGCCATTGGTCCTCTACCACACCATCATGCCTTAAATCCTCTTTCCTTCTTTGCCTCAGAGCCAGTCCTGACTCCTCCTCCACCTCCAGACACTTCTACTCTGCCCAGCAGAAATGCCACTGAGTGACACGCATCTCCCCTCTGCCCTCCGCCTCTCCATAAATTGCTCTACTCCCTTGCCTTTGCAAGGATCTCACCTGAAGGGCCCCTTCCCCTCAGCATTCTCAGTGCTGGTGTGTGTTCTCTCATGGCCCCAGAAATCCCAGGGTCAGGAGACTAGGAGATGTCATTGCTTCCTGTTGTCACATCCTTTGTGGCTCAGGCCATTCAACCATACATACATTCTCTTTCTGTCCTGTTTGCTGTCACCTATGATCTCACGGTTCATTCTTCATCTGAAGAATGGCACCTGCTCACAGTCTTCTTTTCTTTCCTACATCCTGCTGTCCTCCCTGGGACTTGAGCAAACCCGCGGAAAACCCATCCAGCGCCACGGCCACTCTGGTTCCCACACCTCCACATCTCAGGCAATCTTCTCTTTCTCTGTCCCAACCGTCAATAGTCACACCTTGAAACTCATCATCTGAAGCTGCTCCATCTCCAAAATGTACTAATTCTGGCCACAAACTCCTCTCTGTTCAGCCTGCTTCTTCAACTATGTCCACCAGGACTAATCTTTGACCTCGAGGGGCATCCTGACCACTGGCAGCTGTCCCTTTTCCTAGTACATTGGCTATTTCCCTGTGCTAGCCTGCTCTCCACTTCATAGGCAAACCCCACAGGAGAGCTGTCAGCACATACCATGTCCTCTTCCTTACTTCCCACTTACTCTTTCTAAAAAAAAAACATGATTGAAGTACAGCTGACATACAACTCTCTATTAGTTCCACATGTACAACAAAGTGACTCAACAGTCTTATGCATGACTCGTATTCACCACTGTGAGTGCGGTCACCCTTTGTCACCATACAGGGTTACTATAACACTATTGTATTGCCTGTGCTGTACTTTCATCACTGGGACTTCCCATTTACTCTTTAACCCACTCTGTTATAGCCCTTGCTAGTGACACCAAATCCAATGGGCGTTTTCCAAACCTCATCATAGTGCCCCCTCAGCTGCATATCACAAGGCAGGCTACCTCTTCCTAACTGAAATGCCTTCTGTGAATGCCACCTATTTTCCTCATGGCTGGATCCTGGGCTCTCTGTCACTCTTACTTCCTTCACAGAAGTTTCAAACCACAGCCACATTTATCCTCCGACCCCCAGCTCTCCTCCGAACTCCAGACCCTATACCCCATGACCCACTTCTCTCCCTATGGCTGCTTCAAAGCACCTCATGCTAATCGCACCCAACAAAACTGCTGGTGTTCCCGAGTTTTCTGTTTGTATGAGTGAATGCACCCCCTTCTGCTATTGCAAACCAGAAGCCCGGGAGTCAGCTTCCAATCCGCCAGCGGTCTTGTCAATGCTGCCTCCCAAACATCTCTCAACTCCAACCATTTCCCCTCCTCTCTACCACCACCCATCAGCCCAGGCTGCCATCGTCTTTCTTCTTGTCTACGTAATAGCCTCCTAACTGGTTTCTTCATATTCACTTTGCCTTCCTAATCAATTTTCTATCTGGATCCAGAATATCATTTCAAAACACAAGGAAGATTGTGCGATCCTGGTGCTTAAAATCCTTCACTGGCTTTCCATGCATCCTTAATGTGTACACAAGGCCTTGAGTAATCTGACCCCTGCCCACTGCTCCTTGTCATTTTGTGCACACACCCCCTTCCACTCCACTCTGTTCTCATGGGCCTTCTTATTTCTGGGGTCTGCGCTGCTCCCTCCCACTCACCGCCTTTGTATATGTTCTTCTTGTGTCTGAAATGCTTCTTCACTCCCAGGCCACCCTCTAGTGAACTCCTATTTGTACTTCAGAGCTCAGTTAAGTGTGACTTCTCTAGAGAAAAGTCTACCTCCCCTTGTTCCATGTTAAGATTCATTGTTAAACATGCTCACCTTTCTTTCCCTCAGACACTCTTCAGTTTACAGTCAATAATCCATTCATCAGCATACATTTTGATTAATGTCTCTGTCTCCTGCAGGATTATAACCTCTTGGAAGCAGGGACGGTGTCTGTTTCTGCTCAATTATATCCCTCATAGATTATGGCGTGTAGTACGTAGAAGACACTCAATAAATATTTTTGAATGAATACATGAAACAAATATTGTACCAGGCTCAGGTGGTTCAATTGTTCACTTGTTCATTCATTCATTCGGCAAGCACTGACTGAGCCCTTACCATGTACTAAGCAATATGAGAAGGGCCGAGGATAAGAGATGAAAGAGATATGACCTCTGCCTCCGAGGAAACAGTGGTCTCCTGGGGCACTGGACACATGTACAAATAATGTAAGTACCCTTGTGCTCTAACCAGGCATACTCTAGCATGCGAAAGCCAACCTGAGGTGACTAACTCTGCCTGGGATGACCAAAGATAGCCTCACAGAGGATGCTGCCTCTCAGCAGGCTCCTGGAGAATGGAAGTTTGTCCAGGAGCAAAGCCACACCAGGCAAAAGAAACAGCATGCACAAAAGCTACAGAGATGTGGAAGGGTGCACCAATTTTTTCTGTTCTGGATCCCAGAGTCCCCAAGGCTGAGGGCTGAGGCCTGGAGGGCAGCAGAGGCAGCCAGCAGAGATGATAAGGCAGACGGCAAGGTCACATATGTAAATGTGACTGTGGGGTGACAGGGTCAGACATGGAACTTAGAGATGCAATGCTTGCAGGTGGTGGGGGCAGGGTGGATCCAAGTGGGCATAGTGACAGCTGATGGTGTGAGGGACGGGTCACATGGCTGAAGAGTAGCCATTCCCAGAGTAGGCCAACGAGCCACACTCTCTGTAGTGCAGATTCCCCGAGGTAAGGGGCTGATGTGGAGGGGGGGGCTGCACCCTTGACTCTGGAGCCCCTCCCCTTCCCTCTTGCCATTCAAGGAGTTTGTGTGCCCGCCTTTCCCAGAGAGGAGAAATGAAAAGTATTTGGACAGAACATGACATGATTTGGGTAGCTAGTCTCGAGTCCTGGAAGTACTGAGAAGATAGTGCTTATGTTCTTCATGTCTTTTCTTTCTTTTTTTAAAAATTTATTTCTGAGAGAGAAAGAGAAAGAGAGAGAGAGAGACAGCGTGAGCAGGGAAGGGTCAGAGAGAGTGGGAGACACAGAATCTGAAGCAGGCTCCAGGCTCTGAGCTAGCTGCCAGCACAAATCCTGACGTGGGGCTCGAACCCACAGACCATGAGATCATAACCTGAGCCGAAGTCAGACGCTTAACCGACTAGGCCACCCAGGTGCCCCCTTCATGTCTTTTCTGATGCTTTGACATCTGAAGCTTTGCTGACCCTGGAAGGGCTGCCACTTCCTGGACAGCAAGCACTCACCTCAGAGCATGCTCTTCAAATGCAGGCCTGTCAGGCCAGAGCTCATGCCCTCCACCACCTCCTTGCTCGAGCTGAGCCATTATGCCCTTTCCCTATGCACCCCAGGGCTAGGGACCAGATGACTAGGGGCAGCTCCTATGCCCCAGAGAGCACTGACGCTATTCAAACTAGCCAATCCTAAACCTGTCTACCCTGATTATCCTCCCCTGCCTATTTTCTTTTCCTCATGAAAATTATAGTAAAGATTCTCGCCCACACTTTCTCCTCACTCCTTCTGCCTCCTGACAGACCCTGGTGCTTCCCCATGTGGCCCTGTGTGGTGTGCCACGACTCCTGTCTCCAGGGATCTGTGAGTATAAACGCCTTCCTTCATGACCATCGCTTCCATCTGCACGCCTCTAGCTGAGTAAAACAACTCCCAAGTACATTTTACAACAGCCCTTGACTCCTTGACTCAGACAGCCACCAAGCCCACCTGGAGACTACAGCAAACTGGGGAGTAACCAGCATTGCATTTCTGTTGTTTCTGGATCGGGTTATGCACACAGATGGTTGCCTATAGCACTCACTTGTCCTTGAGTGGGAGATGGAGCTGACCTGATATGATTAAGTTTCGTGGTCAAGCTGGGTGGAGAGCCATCTTCTCCAAGGCAGTAGTTCCTATCTGGGTAAATACCAGAATCACTAGGGAAGCTTTTCAAAGCTACCGAGGCTGTAACCTTGACCTAAGGGGTCTGGAAAGGGGTCAAGGCATTGGTGTCAATTTGGAAGTTTCCCAGGTGACACTAATGGAGAGTTAGGGGTGAGAACTACCATCCTAAAGTCTGGTTTCCGAAGTCCCTGACCAAATCTGCCACTGACTAAAACCCAGGCTTCTTTCCTCTTACTTAGTGCACTCCCAGAGAAGAGTGTGTGCCCTCCACATAAAGAGGACGGCCTCCCCTGACCTGCTGGAGTCTCCTGTGCCTGAGGCCCTGAAGATTAAGGGGCTCAAGCACCAAATCGAGAAGCTGAAGTCACAAACACAACTCACCCTCCGCTCCCACTATTCATTATGATGTTGGTTGGAATACAAATTTAGCCCATGGTGGGCTGGTTGTGTTTGAACCTCCCCCACAAAGTTCTGTATGGGAAATCTAGTTAAGAGCCTTCTTCCTGGGGGAGGCTGAGTGTAACAGCTGTTCCTCACCAGGGCTGATGGTCCCGCCAGGATGCAGTTCGGGTGTTGCCCCTTGAGCCTAAAGCCCTTCATCCCCAGGAACAGACTCACATTTCAGGCTGGCATCCAGGGGGACAGCCTTTCTCTTCAGAAATGCTCACAGAGAAACTTCCTGAGCTGTGAGGACAGCGGCACCTCAGCCTGGGAACTGGGGCTCATGTCATGCTTTGACACAATTTGGAAAAGGTGTTGTGTAGTCACTATGGATCAGCCATCCCTCTTCCTTGCCTTCCTCTGCTGGGGAGGCTCTAACCCTACAAAACTGGATTTCCCAGTGTTTCCTTCACCAGATGGGGGCCATATTCTGACCAAGAAGATGTAGGAGAAAGTCCCTGGGCAGGGATAGCTTCCTGAATAAAAGGCACAGGCCCATTTCCCTCCCTCCTGCCTGGAATGTGGATGTGATGTTGCATGTGTGGCAGCCATCCTGTGACAAAAACAGGACAGGCATGAGGTTGAAGGCCTATGTGGTACAGATAGTGAAACAGAAAGATGGAAAGAATCTGGGTCCTTTAGCTGTTGAATCTGCCTGGTCCCTCAACTTGCTGCATGAGGCAAATAAACCTGTTAAGTTCCTGTGGGAGGGAATTTTCTTCCTTGGACCCAAGCACATTCCCATCTTACACACACATCAATTTACTGTGCTGGTTTTAAAAGTGAGGATCAGAGGCTGATCTTCAGAAAGGCACCTTGATGTTGTGAAAAGATTACTCAAGTAAACGACAGAGGACCTGGATTCTAGCCTGTGCTGTCCTATAGATGTGTTAAGTTATTTACTCTTATCAGTCCAGTCTACTGATCTGCAAAATGGCAATATGTCTCACACAATGGGGTTATTCTAAAAATAAAGTGAATTGAAAGTGTGAAAGTGTTTTTAAGACTGTGAAGCAATGTTCATGGGTCAAGTTTTGTTACTGTGAACAAATCACTTCAGTGCTGTTCCCAGTGGTCTCTGGACAAGCAGTTACCCTGACGGGTGGAGGACTGCCTGCAAACAGCTGCCTGCAGCCAGTGGGATGGAACTCCTTGGCACCTCCAGTCTAGCCTGGGGACACTGGGGCATGCACAGACGCAGCCCTCTCTCTCTCTCTCACTCTTTCGTGTCCCCAGGGAGACTAAGTTTGCCTGGAAATGAGACTGATTATAGAACTCTCAACTAACTGAGAGGAATTGGGGGCAGAGTTTCCTTTACAGTAAACCTAGCCAGCACCTGCCCAGCATCTACATGGGGCTCCCAGAAATGGGTGTCCCTCACTTCCTGGGGACTCATTCAAGTACAGCTCAGACTGATAGAAAGGGCTAAGTTTTATGCAACCCAAAACTTGGCCCTTAGAACTCATGCTGGATCCTGCTCTTTCTTCAAGAACTGCATCGAACAAGTCCTGCCCATCTTACACATGGAAGCCCTTCGGACATTTGAAGGCAGTTGCCATAGCCTCGGAATACCTCTTGTTCAGGCCAAAGGTCCTTGTTCCTTCAACTAGCTCAGCTACATCCTACAGTATCTATACAAAGATGCCCTTGAACAGTTCACAAACTAACAAGGGAGACAGACATGTAAACAACTTCAGTACAATGTGACACACTGGCTGTGGGAACACAGGTGAGGGGCCGAATATTTCTATGCAGAATGGGGATAGGGTAAGCCTTCATGGTGGCGGTGGTAGTTGATAAGAATGATGACTTGGCAAGGGCTGAATGTTGGGGTTGGAGGCTGCAGGTGACTTGGGTTCTAGTCAGTGAAGGTCGTAATTTGGTGTGGCCACAGTCACGTTACTGGAAACAAGAGACCACTGTAGGGGAAACTCCTTCAAATAGAGATCATCCTTCTGAGTCTACTCTTAGAAACTCTGAGGCTCAGAAGGACTAGAGGATCTGTCTGGGGCAATACACTTTAGTGATGTGAATCCTACTCAGTCGCTGTGTGGCTTGGGCAAGTTGCCTAAAGTCTCTGGGCTTCAGATTCGCTATAAGATAGAGATAAAAATAATAACAATGCTTTTCTCTTGGACTGTCACATAAATTGAGTGAGTTAATAGATGGCTCAGAATAGTGCCCTGCACATGTTAAGTGATCAATAAATGCCAGTCATTGTGAGCAAGTGAACGACTCTGCTGGGATTTAAAACCATGTGCCTGGTCTCTCAATTCCACCCTGTTCGCCCTTCACAGAAGGGCAAGCAGGTCAGAAGGCAGAGGGGCAGATTTAGCATTGACTTCTATTTACAACGATATGATATTTGTTTGTATGTTGCAGATTCCTCCACACCTAGGTCTCTGGACACTTGTGCAACCTAAAACATACACACTACCAAGACATATTTGATGGCAACATGTTCCAGCATCTCTGAATCAAGTGCCTTCTGCCACTGCGCTGCCCAGTCCTCTGGGGAGGACGGTCCCTCCACAGCATCTGCCTGCTCAAGATGGCTAGGGAAAGGAAGTTCGCCAGGCTCATAGGATGCTGGCTGTGTGCCAAGGGGGCACAGGTGGCCAAGTGGTGAGTTGAAGTCCTGGCAAGTTCACCACACTCTCTCCACTCTCCAAAGCCTGTGCTCTGGTCCCCTGCAACTTTTCTGTCTTAATAAAGCGAAGAGACTGATTTAGATTGCAGAGCCTCACATGCAGCCATGCAGGCACAGAAATCACAGCATATCAAGTGATGAATTGAGATATCATCTGCGTGGCATGGGAGGGAGAAGAGGAGACTGAAGGAAGGGAATGGGAAAGGAGAGCTCAGAAGCAACAGAGCATGGATCATTTCTTTAATCTATCAGAAGGGTATATCCACCACCAAAGCTATATTCACATCTCCTCCACTCACCAGTTCCTCCTCTGGCTTACCTACTTCTATGAATGGCACTGCCATTTTGTCAGCCACCAAATTCAAAATATGAATCATCTTTTGGCTCTTCCCTCTCCAATCATGCCCAGTCTTTTTTGATTTCCAAGTTTAGGGTCTCTCTAGACTCCACTGTTACCTTTCCTCATTCTCTCTGACACTCGTGGGTGAGTCTATACCAGCTCTTACGTCTAATATTTCAACAGTCGGCTCCCTGGCCTTCTGACCTCTCTGCTGCCCTTCCTACTCATCTGCTGCTGGCTTGGTAAACCAGTTGTCTGGAAAACAAACAAAAACAAAGCCTGATTTGTAATGCTTCCTCATTTCCGTGGGTAAATATTCACACTGTGGTCCATCCAAGTTACCAACGTGAGGTCACAGAATGTGGAGTTGAAAAGAGAAGCACAGAATTGGCTCCTGCAAGCACACAACTGCCCAATAATCACTTTAAGGGACAGCCTGCCACAGAGTTGGGACTTAAATATAAATTGTGGAACCTGGCATTTGAGGCCTCCTATAGCTTGCTCTCAAGTAACCTGCCTCGCTAATCCCACCACAGCACTCCATGTGCCCGCTTGAGGAAAAACTGCTTTCCTACTCTGGGTCCGTGAGAAAATCCTTTCCATTCTTCAAGACATATTCTCAAATGCCACCCATCTCCTCTATGAAGACTTCTTCTGAGATCCTTGAACCAGACAAGATGTCCTCAGCATCTGAATCCCAATGACATTTTGTTTATACCTTTTTGCTGGGCACTTATCATAGTCAGCTATGTATCTGGTTATATGTGGGCTTGTCTGGGTCCCTCTTATTAGATTATGATTTTTTTGAAAGTAGGGACTATTGTGATTTTGTGATTCCTAAAGTGCCTAGCATACTTTCTTGCACATAGTAGGTGGTGAACAAAGATCTGTTGAAATAAATGTACCCATTTCCTATGCCAGGATTTTTCAAGTTCTAGACGAATGAACAAGACTTCTGATCTCAGAGCTGGACAAGCCCTGTGTAACGCTGGCCCTGACACTGTGTCGCTTCCTGTGGAGCATCTGCCTTTGTCCCCTGGCCTCAGCCTGTGGAAGCTGGAGCATCTGGTCCTGAGCCAGGCCTCCCATTCACCTATACCCTCCCAGGATGTAAGATCAGCTCAGCCAGACCAAACGCTTCCTCCCAAGAGCTGCTTGGATTGGCTCCTGGCTAGGATCAGCAAATTCAGCATCTGTCTAAAGGCCGGGCCTGGGCCTCGGCTGACCTAGGTAGCCTTTGCCGTGGAAATGGACTGGAGCCATTCTGCCAGGCCTGGCACCGAGCTATGTCTTGGCCTCCTCTGCTCTCGGCCTAAGCAGTCGCCAAGGCCCCTAGTGTGAAGGAATTTGAGTTCTAACTTTAGGTGGCTACGTGGCTGATGGCTGTGTTTGTGAATATCTCATTCCTACTTTGGTTGCCCAGCTGGTGGGAACAGAACGGGTAGTCATGGGACTGTCATCATGTGCTGTCCAGGTTAACATGTAGCATTTCTATTACTATTAACAGACTTTCTGCTCCTCACTCCATCTGTTCTCTGAAATAATTGCAGTTGTACAGACCATGCCTTCGCTACAGGCAAGCTCTGGGGAAGAGGATAGTGCTTTTATGAGAAAAAAAAAAGTGTTAAAAAATAACAGCAAACATGAGAAGAGAGTGGGAATGAAGCTAACAGCAGGTTTCCAATTTCTTTCGGATTCCGGCCTGCAAAGGTGGCGTTTTCACACTTGTTTGGGGTGACCAAGCCCGGCCAGATGGGGGTGAGTGGCTGGGCTGGTGGCTCAGCCTTTTGGAGGTAGTGTTGGTCACCAGGGGATAGGGTCCCAGTTGAGGTGGATGGAGTCCCGATCGGGCCACCCGATGAGGAGGTTCCTTGAAGGGGTGGGGCCCTAAGGAAGAGACAGAGGCATCTGAGATGGCATGGCATGTCCTGCTCTAGGGAGTTGGATGGCGTCCAGGTGTGGAAGACATACTGGGGGATTGAGAAGGGTTGGTGGGAGGTGGAGGTTATGAGGGATATGACTGGATCCATCTGGACCTCTTTCCACACACAAAATGGAAGAGGATCTTCTCAGTGGCTTCTTGTTGGGAGAGCTCTTAGGGGAATGAAGGAACCCTACAAAATATTAAGAATTCTGACAGAGGGCTAGAAGCATAAAGGGCAATTAAGACGTGGTATGCGAAATACAGTAACTATTGAAAGCCCAGAACGAACATTTGTGGATTTGAAACACTCATATTTGTGAGCACAGCGTGTGAAGTTTCCATATTTTTGTAGGGTGCTCTACAAGACATACCTGTGAGTACGATAACCTGATGGGTCTTTGTTCTGGTGTCTGCCTTCCCACCACCCAGCTGATCTACGTGAGGGGCTCAGCACCAAGTATCACATTTCATCCTCTGAAGCCAAGAATAGTGGTCTTGCCCCCTTGCCTAAGGCCCTTTGGAGTGGCCAAGGAGGAAGGCACTGCTGAGTTTTTTAGAAATGAATCCAATGGATGGGGCAGCTGGGTGGCTCAGCCGGTTGAGCGACCAACTCTTAGTTTACGGTGAGGTCTTAATCTCACGGTTTATGGGATTGAGCCCCATGGTGGGCTCTGCACTGACAGCATGGTGCCTGCTTGGGATTCTCTTTCTGCACTCCCCCTCCCCTCCAAGCCCAGCTCACGCGTACACACACACTTTCTCTCAAAATAAATAGATGAACTTAAAAAAGAAGAAGTGAATTTGATGCAGAAACAAGGAAATGAACGAAGGGAACACAGCCATGTGATTTCTAGGGCTTCTTCCAATTTCAAGGAAGTGTTTTGATTTGAAAGAAACCCACAGAATGGGACTGGTCAGCTGCAAAGAAGATGTTTGTTGGGGAAAATTGTGTGATGTGTGTGTGTGTGTGTGTGTGTGTGTGTGTGTGTATGCTATCCTTTTCTCGAAACCCATAAAATGATTTTTAAAAGACTCTGGAAAGGCTCAGGTGGAGAATCAAGGAACCATCAAAACGACTCTCAGGTACTAAATAAATTTTCCCTGTCTTTCCCATTTCAAATTACCCTGTAAACTGATCAGGATTTCCAGGTCTACTTTAAAACTAGACTCAGTGAATCATAGAGACTGAGGGGCCTTTATCTAAGAATTTTTGAAATACACAGGTATGGAGAAAAATATGGCACTGTTGGCTGGCAGGGGTCCCCCCAAAACCGAGTCCTCTTGTTAGGATATTGGAAAGGGAAGGGCTTTGAGCTACTCCTGCCTATTCAGAAAATTATCTTGGAAAAATCCGTATTTTCTCCTTTGGCTAAGACTTGATAGGAGATCATCTGAATCAGTTCCTTGAGTGAATATCTGTATTAAAGCTGAATGAAATGATATGAATTTTTGGTGTGTTTGCTTCCATCACCTCCTTATGAGCTCCTCTGGGTCAGGGACTGGTGGTGGGCTCTTAATGTCTTCCATATACATGAGAGGTACAATAAATGTGTATTCTGAATGCATGAGTGAAATACATAAGAACTGGTGCTAAGAGCCAAGGACTTCACCTCTAAGTAAATTCCCTTCCCATAAAAAGTCAACCCTACATGTACAAATTGATGCAATTAGTAATAAAAGAGTAATAAGCAAATAATAGATGGGGTGCCTCGGTGGCTCAGTCGTTAAGCCTCTGGCTCTTGGTTTCGCCTTAGGTCATGATCTCACGGTTTGTGAGTTTGAGCCCCTCACTGGGCTCTGCACTGGTGGTGCAAGAGCCTGCTTGCCTCTCTCTCTCTCTCTCTCTCTCTCTCTGCCCCTCCTCTGCTCATGTGCACTTTCTCCCTTTCTTTCTCTCAAAATAGAGAAATAAATATTAAAAAAAAAAAAAGCAAATCATAGTAACTATTACTGAGCCTTATTATATGCTCACCATTTCAAATCCCTTGCCTCATTTAACTCCAGAGTCAACATACAAGGTCAGCATTATAATTTCCATTTTAAAGACGAAAAAACTGAGGGAAATTGACTAACTTGCCCAACAGGCAAAGGCAAAAATCCAACAACCCAACTCAGATTCCAAAACTGGGGCTCTTCAGTGCTTTGTTAATCTGTTATAGCTTTTTGAGGGGATAAAAAAAAAATTGGCGGGAAAGGAAATTATATTTAGTCTTGAATCAAAAGCTTTTGACAAGTTTACTTTCAAAATTAAGAACCTTTGGTGCCAAATATTTTGTCATTGGTAGGGAACAGCTTAGAGATAGCAACAAGCAACAAAACGATCTTTTTCTCCATTCACTTCTAGATAACATTCTTTTGGGGCTCAATTCTAGGACTTTTATTTTACATGTTTATGTAAATTATGTGAAGCCCCCAAGTAATCAGATGATCAGGGAATCCTGTGGCAGGTGAAAATGCCACAAGCTGGGGAGAAACTCAGGCTGGCCCTGGCATAAAGAATCCTGGGTACGTCTGGGAAGACAACTCAGAAAAGGATATCACAGTCGCTATGGAGCATTCCCTAAAGACACCAAGAAGCCCCTGTGACCTGGACGTTGAGCCTGACAAAAGGCTCAACTAGTGCTGAATTAGTGTGTTGCATTTGGGTAGAGCCCTCATGTGTGCTTGGAGGCACTGTCTCCAGTTTCACATCTTGCAGAAAAGCACCCCTAAAATGGTCAAGTATAAGGGATGGGAAAGGGGGAGGAAGAGGCCAGATGAGGCCAGGAGAAGGGGATAAGGAATGATCAAAGTAAAGCAAATCACTAAGAGAACAAATGTTCAAATACAGCCTTGTTCATCTAATCCTAGAAGGCAGAATTAGAGGAACTCTTGATACTTGACAAAGCAAGCAGTTAGTATAGATAAAAGGTAGTGCTAGGCTACACAGTGAGCAGTAAATTCACCTACATCATTACTCAAGAGGTGAGACAGCTTGAAAATACAAATTGCCCTTTAAAAATTTTGGATGAACTGGTGGGCTCTCAATTCACAATGGCCTCTTGGGTAGATTGTGACTTTTAGAAAGAGATCTGAAAAGCTTGATAGCAGAAAGGAGACCAGGGCCACTCAGAGTCTCTGGGCATAGTGGCCACAGTGGCTGGCATTCACAGCTTGGCAGGCAACGGTTCATTTTGACCCAAAGTGGCACTTCTGTTCCTTTTAGACTGAAGGAGATATGAAATATTACGCATATATTCTGAGATGAGTGAAGATCAGTAACAGAAAATAATTCCTGGTTCCTACAATTATGAGCCCTGCCCTCTGGGGGTCAATAGGAAGAACCTTAAAAATCTCAGGGTTGAGCATGTGGAACTTTGGAAAGCTATTACTATAAAGCAAAAGAGCTTGCCTCTGTCACCAGCCAGGATCCCAACAGCCTTCAGAGCCACAGCAAGTGTGTGCTGGGCAGGCCTAGAACCTGTGCAGCTCTTACAAGGGCAGTGTTTGGTTTAATGCTCTCTCCTTGCCATCTTGAAATTCTCAGTGACTTTTCACCTAGGGGTCCTGCAATTTCATTCTGCACTGGGCCCCCACAAATTAAACAGCCAGTCCATATTAGGATCTACTTGGCTGGCATAATAACAGTGGGGGAGTAGGTCAAAGGAGGACCAAGGGAGAAGGCCAATCGAGGCAGCTGGATCCAAATGATGCCAGGAAGGGGAACATGTGTAGAATGGACAGTTTCCTAGGCAACTAGTGGCCCCATCTAAGTGTCATGCACATGCTTTGCTAAAAACGTTTCTTAACAGCAGAGAATAAAACAAGAGAAATAAGGCCCAGGGGAGCCTAAGGCACACCTGAGTTGCTCAATGACCTGCTGTATGGCCAATCCATGAATAGAACCATCTGGAAAAGAGGGGAAAAAAGGCCTTAATGGGCCCAGGCCTGATCTCAAGTGGATGTTTTGTGGCTGAATGGCAGCCTTCTTCTTTCCTTAGCTTCACCCTCAGACATACATGTTTATCAGAAATGTTCTTAAGTAATGACTTTAGCTTATGACAAGGGCCACTCTTGAGTTGTCTGGGAAGCCTGAAGAGCCTGGATGCTCAATCAAGGGTGAGGGTGATATCGTGAAGGAAAAATAAAAGACACTCAGGAGCCCCAGGCCAGACTGTGCCTCCCCATTCCTCTCGTCTCTTCCATGGCCACCTGGAAGCAACATTTCTAGCAACCACTTCACTCTTGGGGCCTTGGCTTCTCCATCTTCAGAACAAGTTATCTTAAACCCTCCTCAGAAATCCACACAAAGGTGCTGATTCGTGGCAGAGTCCTTACTGAGGTGGTTAGGAGAGGGGGAAAAAACCCAACACTACAGAAGCCATTAACTTTAGTGCTCATATTGTCCCAGAAATAATTACAGAAGAAACACGGAGACAAGGCCCCAGAAATGCTCCACAGACACTTATGTTGTATAAACTGGCATTTTTCAGCTTAGAAAAAGGAAGTTACTATAAATTATGATGAGGCCATGCCACAAGGAAATCTCAAATCACAAGGCTTTGTCCGGTTAGAAAATTTCAAGCTTCCCCATAAAGTTTCACATGCTTCTTTCTTTCTTTCACTGAGCTGCATTCTACCTTCTCAACTCTTTTTTATTTACAAAATTAGCTCTGATGGGGGATGATGCTGGCTCTGGGTATTCAGAGAGAGAGAGAAGTCTTTTCTAGCTAAGGAGCTTTTGTGGGTATGCCCCTAGAGCAGGATGCTGGCATATCTGAAACTTGACCTTGATTTCTTCTCTGCTCTCAACCTACTATCCTAGTTGATTGGACCACAGTGGGCAGTTGGCTGCGGCATGCAATCTGTAAGCCAGCTAGTGTTTGCCCAGCCCAAGAAAAGTTGGGCTAGGCCAATCTTATTTTCCCTCAGTACTTTGAACCACGGTTCTTTAGAAAGTAGAAGAAGGGTAGAAGTCAGGGTCCTGTGTGAGGGAGAGTCACAAGGAGCCGGAAAGACCAGTGTCCAGGGGTGAGGATTCCAATCCTGGGATCACCTGGGGTCTGCCAGCCACACACTCCCTGGGTCCTTACAAGGACCCCCCACATAAGCCTTTTCTTTCTTGATGGGTAGAAGCAGGCTTCTTGGGGGAAGAGGTGGAGGGACAGATTTCAACTGGGCCCAAATGAGGACTTTCTAAGAGTCAGCACTGAGCAGACATGGAATGGGCTGCTTTTGAGTAAGGGGAGGAGAGGGGAGAAGAGTAAATTCACCATCACACGGTGGGGATGTTGTAAGGGAAACTGTAGGACTTCCTCCAACTCTGCCAATCTATGAGTCTACCTGTATCAAAAGGCTGGTCCATTCTGGATCTAGCTCTGTGCCCTACTAAGGAAAATGCTTTGCCAAACTTAAGGTTGAGAATCCATCCTAAATATTATTCCACCCAGATTCATTCTACCCTCATGCCCCAAAAGGCACCACTCACTGGCCCCATCCTACCCTAGGCATCATTCCTTTAGGAATCTGTCTTCTGACCAAACCAAGGTCTCCTCTGGCAAGATGTCTGGTTGTCTTCAGGATTTGGCACAATGTCTGGCCAGGCATGGAATGAAAATATGCATCAACACATGAATGAATGATGTGGTCAGCAAGGCCTGGGACATACTGGCTTGGATTGCAGAGACTGGGAAAGGGAAGAACATATCAAAAACGGCTAGAGGGGCACCTGGGTGGCTCAGCTGGTTAAGTTCTGGACTTCAGCTCAGGTCATAATCTTGTGGTCTGTGAGTTCGAGCCCGTCGGGCCTGTGCTGACAGCTCAGAGCCTAGAACCTGCTTCAGATTCTCTGTCTCACTGTCTCTGCCCCTTGCCTGCTCACTTCTCTGTCTCCTTCTCTCAAAAGTAAACATTTAAGGGGCGCCTGGGTGGCTTAGTCGGTTAAGCGTCCGACTTTCGCTTAGGTCATGATCTCGCGGTTCGTGGGTTCGAGCCCCGCGTCGGGCTCTGTGCTGACTGCCAGCTCAGAGCCTGGAGCCTGTTTCAGTCTGTGACTCCCTCTCTCTCTGACCCTCCCCTGCTCGCGCTCTCTCTCTCCTAGAAATTAAAAAAAAAAAAAAAAAAACATTTAAAAAAAATTAAAAAAAAATAAAAAAGTAAACATTTTAAAAGGGGGGAGGGGCTAGAAATGCCAGGAAGAATGCTCTTTGATTGAACTCAATGCCCTTCTCCTTTGTAGACCTCCATCCTTGGGAGGGCACAGTAGACCCCCTTCTCTCTGTGTCCTCAAAATGTCACTTTCTCATGGTTGTTGGCCCCTCAGAGATGGAGAAAGAGGCGGCATACTCAAGAGGCAGATTAGTTTAGCAGGAAGGCAACAGCCTGGGAAGTGCTGGGACCAAGAATTCTGATGCCACGTAACATGAATCAATCCCTTCTTCTCTCTGTACCTCCTTCTCCAGGGAGGAAAAGGTAAAATGGGACTCTTAGAAGTTAGAGGCCCCTGCTTTTAAAAACACTGAACCCTGGATTGGGAGAGGATTCAGTAACCTTAATTAGGGTAACATAGGCATCCTTGTAACCCATCCTGAGAGATCCTCCCCACTTCAGGCGCCTCATTTGGCTGTAACCCAGGGGTAACAAAAGTCACCTTACTGTGATTTGCAGCCTTCTTTCTTGGAGAAGAGAAGGCTAGAGTGGCAGAGAGCCTAGGTATATGTCCACCAAAGGCAGATACGAGACATGGCACCAAGCCAGAACATCCCAACTCCACTCCCTCCTGAGAGGGAGCACGTGGGCCTGGGGACTCTTATTCCCTGTCTGTATCTACCATGACCCATGAGCGGCCAACACTGGGCAGCTGCAGAAAGGAGATTTGATGCAAATGACACATATGATATATAATGTTTGCTTGGCCCTTACCCTGGGTTCAGACCAAGTATAGACACCGTGTGTCAGGGACAATGGATAGTTGCAGAGGCAACATAAGGAATGGAATATTGGGGAACCATGCCTCAAGATAGAAGTACATGATTTCTATCTCTGTGAGTGATGTTCATCTCCATTCCCCATGCCCTATCCCCCAAGCTACTTATTTTCCCTTACAGGGTCCCTTGTCTACAGGGAAGGTGCATTGGCCCATCCCTCTAGGGCAGAGAGAAGCAGTGATATAAGAAGTCTGTTCTAGGGTCAGCTGACAAGCAGGGCTCAGAGCTAGGAGCTGGGGTCTATAGTGCTACCCTCTCATGCCCCAGCATGCAAGCCTTTAAGGCGCTCTTTTGCTTTGGTGATCCTGATCTTTAAAGCATATCCTTGGGGAAGAGTTCCCCACCCCATCTCTGCGGTCCCTTTAAATCCTCACTGTTTTAAAGGTGTTGTGGGGTCTGATTGGCAGGAACAAAGAACACTGTTGTGTGGCAAGAGGGATTTCTGTCTCCAAGGGAGAGAAGAAGACTCTAACTTTGGGTCTCCTCATTGATGAAAGGAAGGGTTGGATAGGGTGCTGGGCTAGGTCCTCCGCTTATCTCAGGCTTTGTTTTGAGTAAGTGCAAGTGCACCAGCCCCAGGCTGCACGTTGGTGGGTAGGAAGGCAATCCCAGCCCCTGACCCCTTTCCGTGGGAGTGGGAGTGGGGGGGGTCACCTTCTACCTGTTCCACTATTGTTCTAACATGTGGTGCCCCAGACACCATCAGATCAGGGAACACTGTCAGTGGAAAAACCAGAGGAAGGCCTGCTTTCCACATGGGGGAACTCAGGGCCACCCTGGGGGCCTGCCTGGCACCTCCCCCAGACCCTGAAGTATGCCAGGAGAGATGCCTGGGTCTGTGGCTGCTGAGAGCCTCCCATTCTCAGCAGGGGTAATTGCTGAACTCTGCCAGCCAAACACCTGGAAAGAGCTAAAATGACTTTATATGCCTAAACATTTAAAAACAAACCTTACAACACAAGGCTTTTATTTTTTTTTATCCCAGTACTAAAGCTCTTTCTCTCTCTCTCTCTCACTCTGTGTGTGTGTGTGTGTGTGTGTGTGTGTGTGTGTGTGTTGCTTTCTCTTTTGGGGGGAATTCAAAAGCCGTTTTATGCCTCATTACCTGCACACTGTGAGTGATGTCTGTCGGTCCATGTGCTGTAAATACCTTAAATCATGCTTCATTAAGAATATCTATGGTGCTATTAAAGAGCTATAATAGACAACGAGTTAACAGATGATTAAAGATGAATTCCATTTGTGTCAGTCACCAGCCAGAGAGAGACGAGGGGCTGTAAGTTCTCAACTCATTATCCAAGGGAGTGCAGCTCTCTCGGTGGCCCGTCCTGGATTTGTGAGGAGTGGGAAGGCAGGGGAGGGCTGTCTGCTTGCCGAGAGTGGAGATGAGCTGCGTGGTGGCGGGGTCGGTTGGACCACAGGAGGATGAGCAGGTGGGACCAGCCAAAGAGAATGTAAAGGGGGGATCCTGAGGGGGCTCAGGGAAAGGCAAATATGTCAGGGGCTGTGCTGTCTGATGGCTGTCAGCTCTGCCTGGCTGTTTCCATGCAGGTAGTCAAATTCCACTTGGAGCCATAAGAAACAGATCAATCTTGAATGCCTGGTAGTCAGAGAAAAATAGGCAAGTAGCAAGGAGGAGAGGGAGTCCCAAAGGTGAAGACACTGATTTTCTGGTGGTAGCAGTGGCAGGTAGGAGGGAAGGAGAAATTTCCTTTCCTTTGCGTGTTTTTGGACAAGAAAAGATGGGTGTCACTAAGAAAAAAAGGGTTTGGCAAAAAGATGGGGCTGTCGAAGTGGTAGAATGGTTTCCCACTGAAGAACTATCCATTAAAGACAGAAAGGCACACTGTCTCAACTCTGATCTCTTCACAGAAGCACTGGCACAGCCTCTCCAGGGCCAGAGTATCTCACTCCCCTTGGCCCTACTCTAGTCTTCCAGCAGAGATCTGGAAAGCACCAGGTAGCTTAATTCCCAGCCAGTGTTTAGGACCACACTGACTTCAGACGGAGGTGGATGTGTAAGCTCATATTCAGAAATGAAGATGCAGGGGCACCCGGGAGGCTGAGTTGATTGAGTGTCCGACTCTTGATTTTGGCCCAGGTCATGATCCCAGGGTCATGGGATGGAGCCTCGAGTCAGGCTCCACAATAAGCATGGAGCCTGCTTAAGATTCTCTGTCTCTCTGTCTCTGTCTCTGTCTCTGTCTCCTCTCTCTCGATCTCCCCCTCTGCTCCTCTCCCAGGCTCGCACTCTCTCTCCCTCAAAAAAGAAAGAAGGAAGGAAGGAAGGAAGGAAGGAAAGAAAGAAAGAAAGAAAGAAAGAAAGAAAGAAAGAAAGAAAGAAAGAAAGAAAGAAAGAAAAGAAAGGAAATGAAGATGAAGGCAGTTCTACCAGATGACTTTAACATTCCCCATGGATACTGTATTTCTTATTATCCATACTTGAGAAGAGGAGTGGAAGTATCTTCCCATTTTCCCATTTTACAAGTGAAGAAGTTGAGGCAGAGTAAAAACCAATTATGGCTATTGACTGGTTAATAGATATTTGGTGCCTTTTACATGCAAGACATCTTTCTGGCCTGGTGGAGACCAAAGGCATTGAGGACATGGGCCTTGCTCTCAAAAGGCTTTACTGTGCAGGGGTGGGGAGGGTAGAAATACCACTGCACGCCCAGGGGAAGAGAAGCCACCCCTTGGAGGTCAGGTAGAGGGCAGCGAGATGGGGCAGACGACATGCAACTTGGTCTTCGCAGCCTTGGCTGAATCTAGGGCTGCTAATGATAACACACCAGCTCTTCTTGGCATCTTCTGACCCAGACGCCACTTCTATGCCCACTGCCAAGTTATACTGGCTTTGCCGGCAACGCTGACGTGTGGCATTATGCTATTCACATCCCCAGTGCTGCTCTCATGCTCTCTGACATCCAGTGTGTCACCTGCCATGCTGTCTTGAACGTGTTACTTGGCCCGGGGTGCTACTACAACTCTTTACTCTTCATATCTACTTTTAATGCAAAAAAAAAAAAAAATTAAAAGATGTCAAAAATCCAATTGATTTCTTTCACAGAGAGCCAAACTGAGATGTTCGTGTGTCCATGGCTTTAGTCTGTCTTCTGTTGCTGTGGAATGAGACCAGCTTGTGGGTGGGGCTGGGAGAAAGGACCTGAGCATGTGCTGGGAAGGAGAGGGCATGTGTGGCCATTTGATAAATGCTGGGTGGAAAGAAACAGAGGGTAGACTGGGGCAGGGGTGGTGGTCACAGAGGGACTTGGTCTGACTGGGCGCTTTACAGTTTACCAAGTACACCCGCACATTGACTCACAGGGCTCCCAGAAATGCTGTGAGAGAAAGAGGCATTATTATTATCATCTCCCTTTTAAGACAAAGAGATCTGTGGCTCAGCCAGGACAAGTGGTGGCATGGGACATGGGCTGGTGCAGGACAGAGCCTCCCCTGGTTTAGGGTCAGGATAGCCGGGGTGCTCATAGTCAGGAAGGAGACGAGAGGCTGGTACCCAGTGGCATTTCAAACTAGAGTAATAGGATGGAAGGGAAGGCGTGGTGATAGGAAGGGGCTCAAGTGCATCTGGGAGAGAACAAAGCCATAGTCTCCTCACAGCAGCCAGCCAGTCTGCTGGCAGACCTGGGAAGCCAGAGAAGAAAGTTGTGTTCAAACAACCAAGAACATAAGCAATGGTGAGTCAAAAGCTATGATCTGGTCCAGGGGTTGGGACTGCGTTTTTAGTGACTCAAAGCTGTGCCTCCTAGGAAGGGTTCTCCTTGGTGGGAAAAAGCGTATCTTCATAGCAAGTGTATGGGTATGTGTGTGTGTGCACGCACGCGTGCGCATGTGTGTGTGTGGTGTTAGAAAGAACAAGGGCTATGGGCCTTGGTTTACTACTTCTGGTCTTAGTTCTTCATTTGGATCATGGAGGTATTGACACTTTTGTGGTCTAAAAATGACATGAGGCACTGATGTACGGAGCCATGTGTAGCTCATAAGCAGGAAGGCTGCTGCATGCCTACAGTGCTTACTAAGAGCCACAGCCTCCAGGACCCTCAGGGAGGGGTAGGAGGAAGGGGCCTCTGCTGGGTTCCCAAACCCTCTTATTGCAGTGGGATCCAAGTTTAGAAAGGAGTTGGAATAGACTTGGGTTCAGATTCCACCGGCGTCATGCCATGTCCCACTTCCAGGAAAAGAAACGGGCTTGTTGGAAAAAGAAAACAGACTCAGAAGGCATCTTGGGCATCCAACAGTTCTTAGGAAACAGCATTTGGGCAAGCATCATTGAACCAGCAACACTTGGATCTGCTTTCCATTGACAGCTTCACAAACTCAAGATCGAGGGGCTGGGGACCTGGGGAGGCAACTTTCTGGGGACGATGCCAAACGCATCTTGCCCTGGGTGATAGTCTCTACTTCCTCCCTTTCATCCATGTCTGGCTTGCAAGATGCCTCTAGTAAGTTCTGACATGTAGGACTTTACAGAGAACTCTGGGCTTCCTAAGGGCTGGAAGTTCAAACATCCGGCTTGAGTTCCAGCCACTGTGATTACTGGGTTTACCAAATGTCCATTATTCGTGATTTTGTATTTCAGTTTCTTTTGAGACTGAACACACTCCTATCAAGGAAGTACTTTAAGATCCTCTGTGAAATGTGGTAAGATAAACTCCTTGGTATCTTAGAACTGGATGCTGATATTGGAGATAATCTGGTATCACTTTATTATTCTACAAAGGAGGAAAGTTTTGTGACTTGCCCAAGGCCACAAAGCTAGAACACTCCAGCACTCTTCCATGGCGCCACCTACTGCACATCAGAGTTAGTTCTGAAGCTGAACGGGAGCAGAAAAATCCGTTCTCTTTCTGGCTTGCTGGAATCCCATCGCCAGTAGCTGCCAGAAAAAGAGGACACCACACGGCTCCTCAGAAAGCGCGGGCGAGGACAAGGGGTAAGGGAGAACACTTATCGGCCCTGATAATTGAATCTTGGTACGGAGAGACAGCCAGGTGCACAGCAATTGAGTTAAGTGGAAAATGCCATTTCCGTATTGTTAGAAGCCTTCTCAGCCCAAGGCCCTGATCATTTACTCCAAGCACCTGGTGGTCTCGTGCATCTGACCCCAGCTCCCAGCTGAGCCACAGGCCAGCTGGGATCAGCAGTGTGGGGCAGGGAAAGAAATTAATTTTTCAGTCCCCAGGGACTGCAGTTGGTAGCTCAGCAGCCAAGGATTATACAGACCTGTAGAGAATAGAGCACAGGCCCTCTGGGGGAGTTATTGAACTCCCAAATGCCACTAGTGGCGAAAGGGCATCGGTGGCTGGGGCGGGGGGGGGCTGGCGGAGAAGGGGGGAGACTGCTGAAACAGACTTTATTGGCAATCCTATCACTGCGACTTAATGGACATCTCTAGATGGAGATTTTGCCTCTTGCTGATTCTCTTCCGAATATTTAATTTCAAACTCCTGCCCTCCACCTCCAAAGCATCAACCCTTAGAAAGTCAAAGAGCTGAGTTTCTTTCTTCTTTTTCCCCCTACCCATTGTTTTGAGGCAAGAAATTGCTTTTCTGAAATGAATGGCTTTTCTCTGATTACACGAATGAATCTTGTGGGTTCCTACTCCTTCCTCACTTTCAAAGACCTTCAGAGGAGCACAGAACTCCCAGTTTCTTTTCTGAACCCATGTAAAAAAGGAGCAAGCCTTGGTCTGCTTTTCCTCTGAGCCCACCTTTTCTATGAGTTGGTAAATGAACAGCAGTTAGAAACACACCACAACAACGCCCAACCAGAAAGAGCCTGGAAAAATCTGTTTCCCAACACAAACTTGGTTCCAGCAGAGTCTTTTGTGAGTGTGAAGAAAATATGAATTATGGTTCCTGGCCGTGCAAAGTCCTCACTGAAAAGAAAAAAATAAGAAAGAAAGAAAATGCTACATCTGTTTCCATTTCACTTGCTCACATGTTGAAATACATGGATGAGGCATCTCTCTAAATTTACCAGGTCCTAAGCAATTAACAATAAAATAAAAAGACTAAAACATGATGGCAACATTTTTGAAAAATGCAAAATGCTAAGATGCACGTGTTAATGTGTTCATTTCCACCGTGTTGCATTCCTTTGCAATCCAGGTGCTACAGGAAAAGTGGAGTCAGGCCTCAAAAAAGGAACAGGGCATCATTAGCGCAGTGAGATCCTTATCTCAGCCCGCAGCAATTACCATCCAGAGAAGCCTGCAGGCTGCCAGGCACTTTCATTACTGGGGGAGTAACAGGTCACTCACCTCTAGCCCCCATCTGGGGCTAAAACAAGCGTTTTCTGCACTAAGGATTCCAGCTTCATTTAAATCTGTAATTGCTTTGATTTCAGAATGTATGGAACATGGAGACTTCATGACTAAGAATTGTATTGATCAATAAGTTTGTGACTTTTATGAATCATTAGCCCTCATTTCAGTCCTTTCTGACACTGGCCTGAACCAGTGTAACAGATTTCTTTTTTCCACCTGTGGGGATCAGTGCAATTTCCCTTCAAGACCACCTGTTCCAGGGATAATTAGTTTCTCCGGGTCACAGAGGTGGGATGAAATCGGTGAGCACAAACAGGAGTGTTACTCTTGCTTACATATTAAAGGCAGTTAGCGCTAGGCACAAGAAAGAGTTTACTGAAAATTCCTTACATTTATTGAAAGCTTTTAACTTTTCAAACTCTTTAACAAGGCCCTGAAGTAGGTAGGCAGGTGCCCTTTCCCCCAAACAGAGGATCACAAACCGCTAGCCCTGTCTTCTTTCAATTTTGTAACCTGCCTCAAGTGAGTTCTTCCCACCGAGGAAACCCAGTATGGTCAATCATTGTTATGTCCCTTTGGGGATCTGGATCCCAAATCCTGGCCTCAGTTTCTTCTATTGCCTCCTGGAGACCCAACACTCCTTCTCTGGGCTAAATACATGATGGTCTGAATGCACAGATGGTTCTTATCTGGATGATTCTTACTTTGTCAGTGCAAAGGTAAAGAAACAGTTCCTCCAGACCTTACAAGGGATTAGACAGATCGCGAGAGAGGCATTTTGGTAGGGACAACAATTATGCCAACTGCTGATGGTTTCTGATAAACGGGCCACAGATACTACTTAGTAAGAACAGCACCCCGCTGGACCCCCACCCCCTGCAACACCTGCATCCAGAGACGATGAGACAATGAAAAGTGTTCATAGGAAAGAAGAAAACTATCCACCTAGTATAATTAATGCATACAATGGTATATATACATATATATGTGATATCAGAGCCTCACCATGAAAAACTCAAAGCATGATTCCAAGTACTAGGGAGTTGGACATGGTCCCACCCTTTAGGAATTTGCTGAATTAAAATGTGGCTTAGAGATCAACAAAAGGCTATTGGACAGGGCACTTGCTTCTGCAGTATTCATCCTCACTGTTGTTTCTGTCCGTAAGGCTCCAATATCCACAGGAGATGAATCCTGACTGTCAGTTTCTTTGTATTTCCCCATATCTGACAGGGCAATTCTCTTCTCTGAGGGCACCAAACACATGTCCCCTACCTACCTGCTCCCGGGGCTCTAGCAGGGCCTGGCGCCCACTCCACCTACACAGCCAGTGTAACAACAGTGTTGTAGAGGAAACTAATAAAAATAAGTGGTGTTGCTGTACGGACCAGTCTCAGGAACATCCCTGGTAGAAACGAAGGTAACTGTACCTTGATGACACCCAGGGACATAAAGAACCTCCAAAGCTGCCAGGAAAAGGTGGAAGAATAATCAGGCACTGGGGCAATCAGGAAGCAGAAGAGTTAATATCGTTTCTCCCTGTCTTCACTTAGGAATTTGAATTCTTGATCAAGTGATTTGTCAGGATTGTTGTGTATTTACTGTAATTATAGAACATCAAATGTGCATTGACGTAATTACCATAAATATGTGTAAAGACATTATAACATGTAATTATGTCATATAATTCTTTAATAAAGCATGCAGAAGAAAAATTACTCTGCACATGCTCAGTGCACATCTTTTTCTTCCTATTTCTACTGAAGGTTTTTTTGCTCCCTCCCCCTTCCCCTCTTCAAAATTACAGGGACAGTTTTTCCCATTTAGAATTAACTAGAGGAAAATGTGTGTGCAAGCTTGTACAAGTGAGTCTGTACATGTGTGCTTACACATACACACACACGCACGCACCCACGCATGGAGAAAAAGGCATTTTCAAACCCCAGCAGAGGTGTCATGGCCCAGGTATAAAGAACACGTGGCCTTGCAGTTAGTGTCCCCATTGCTGATGTGGAGCACTGCCATCATCATGGTGGGAAGGCAGCTCCTCTCCTCTCCTTCTGCCCTTGCACAGGGTGGACATGTCAAGGAAAAGGCTACATGGTTTGGTGGCATGTAGAACCCCTAAGAGAGGGATGCTTGGGGAAATGCTGATACTATTCTGAACCCAGGGAACTTTTCTAAAGACCTGAACAAGAAGCAAAATCCCTGGGTGAAATGTTTAAGTAGAGTCTGGACTTGTCAGGTCACTGGAAGACTAGAACAGATTTAAGTTCCTTTCCCAGCTCTCAGTGAGTCAATTAGATGTGGGGTCTGTTTTCAGATCCACACTTTCTGTGTTCCTCCCTTTTATCCTGGGGGTCTTTTGGAAGTAGTGTCTCGCTGAAGTTCAGGGTTCTGGAGATAAAATAGCTTGAAGTATTCTGTTCCTAGAATTCAGAGTTAAATTAAATGGGAAAGAATGCTTTAATTAGTGGGGAAAGTCTTCCCAACAATGATATCAAAATAGAGATCATAAAGCAAAAAGAATGATAGATTTGACTGTGCCAAAATGTATAATTTCTCTACATCAACCCCTCCCCAAAACATTAACAAAAAAACACCATATAGTAAAAAGTAAACAAAAGACCAAGAAAATATTTGTGACGTATATGATAGAAGGGATAATATTATTAATGTATTTTAAAAAGCTCTGACCAATCAGTAAGAAAAACATCTGAATAAAAAAAGAAAAGGGCAACAATGGATAGGGAAATCAATGGAAAATAAATACAAATGACCAAAAAGCATATGAAAAAAAATCCAATCTAATTTGTACTCAAAAGAGAGATACTATTTTTCACTTATCAACTGGTAGTTATTCTAACAAATTATAATATCCAGTGTTGGTGAAGGGTTGAAGTTACAGGAGTAGAAATTGGCTTAATTTTCTTGGGGCTGATTTGGCACTGAATATCAAAAACTCTAAAAAGGAGCATATGCTTGGACCTATTAATTCTTCTTATAGGATTTTACCCTAAGGAATTAAAAAATATAGGGGCGCCTTGGTGGCTTAGTCGGTTGGGCGTCCGACTTTCGCTCAGGTCATGATCTCGCGGTTCTTGGGTTCGAGCCCCGCGTCAGGCTCTGTGCTGACTGCCAGCTCAGAGCCTGGAGCCTCTTTCAAAGTCTGTTTCTCCCTCTCTCTCTGACCCTCCCCTGTTCACGCTGTCTCTCTCTCTCCTAGAAATAAATAAAAATATTAAAAATATATATATATATAGCCAAAGATTTAGGTCAAAGTTTCGTGACACCAAAGTATTTATAATAGTGAAAGGGAAAAATAAATCCTTGGAAACAACCCAATGCCCAAAAAAGGGGAATTGGTGAAATGAAGTCTGGTAGAGTCATAATCCCCTAGAATGTCATTCAGTCATTAAAAATGATAGATGAGTGTTTAATGACATGACATTTCACAATTATGTGAAAAATTAACTTATAAACAAGTATATAAAGGTACAACTTATTGATCAATATAAAAATCTGGAATAATTTACGTAAGATATCATTACTACCAGTCATCTCTTAGTGTTGTAGTAAGGGTATTTAATCCTTCTCTTCCTCTTTTCCTCTCTTCCTCCCTATCTTCCTTCCTTTTTAAAAAATCAGAATTGTCCAGAATCTTAAACATTTGGGTTACTTTTAAAGTGCACTAAATGGTGAGGCGCCTGGGTGCCTCAGTCTACTGGGCATCCGGCTTTGGGCCAGCTCATGATCTCGTGGCTCATGAGTTTGAGGCTCAAGTTGGGCTCTATGCTGACAGCTCAGAGCCTGGAACCTACTTTGGATTCTGTGTCTCCCTCTCTCTCTGCTCCTCCCCCTCTCACACTCGGTCTCTCTCTCTGTCTCTGTCTCTCTCTCTCTCTCAAAAATACATAAACATTAAAAAGAAGAAAGTGTATTAAGTGGTGTAAATCCATGTGTACATGCATGGCTGAGCACAGAAACATACACACATTTTGATTTAATGCCCCCAGTGCATACCAAGGGCCACACTCTTCTCTCTGCCTCTGGCTCTCAATCACTCATCTCAGGAACACTCATGGCCATGGCCAAGTTCTTGAAGAACCACCAGGAATAGAAGGGTAGATGCCCAGGGTATTTTGGTCTATGCACAATGAGAAAAATTCATAGCAAGTAAATACCAGAACCAGAATTAGAAGTCAAGATGGTGGATCAGGAGCAAGCCTGTTCAGTAAGGTCCTTGAACTCAGGACTCATAGGATGAAATTTTCATCTGAAGCCACAGGAGAACCCTAAGTTGGGCGAACTTAAGAGTTGATTCTAGTATGATGCAAAGTCCAGAATGAAAGAAGGAGGTGGAAGTGAGTTACTAAGCTGAAAAGCCAGTAGCTGAGGTCAAATACTGAAGTATTCCTGATGAGTTTCTCTCTCAGTCTATCTCATTATGTACACATGTAGAGCAATGTATTGAGTCAGGGAACAGTGAGCCATGGAGGTAAACAGGAAGCACTGAATAAGGTACAAGAGAAGAGCCATCTGTGAGAACTACCTGAAATAGGGGTTGTCCATGACTTGACTTTTAGATGCCCCATGGTGCATGTTGCATGGTGCCTGGTGCATAGGCCATGTGTCATGGACTAGGAATGGGGCGAGCTCTTTGTTGTCACCCCAACCCTCTGTCACCATTTTCTAGAACAGGGGGCCCATGAGGTAGAACCCTTCAAGGTGGTCATGGCTGGAACATTTTGTTCTGCTATTATAACTAAGGAGAGGTCCTCTCCAGTTACAAGGTGTAGCTTCAACTATACCAACAATATAGCTGGTAAAGGAGGAAGGTGTGGGTGCAGAAATGGTGAAAGGAACAGTCAAGATTCCTGCATGTCTTCTTATCAAATTTCTTTCTCAGAGATTGGGCAGCAAAACAGGCATCAAAGGAGTTGAACTGTTTTTAGCACTGTTGCTCAAGAAGGGAATTAGTCAGGCTATAATGAATGACCACTTAGTTTAAGGCTTATCATCAATCTCAGAACAAGAATTTTCTTCTTCTGTTCTCATTTTGATAAATGTAGTGATAAGGGGTGTACAAAATACACCCTCACAGGGGCGCCTGGGTGGCTTAGTCGGTTGAGCGTCCGACTTTTGCTTAGGTCATGATCTCGTGGTTTGTGGGTTTGAGCCCCCCGTCGGGCTCTGTGCTGACTGCCAGCTCAGAGCCTGGAGCCTGTTTCAGAGTCTGTCACTCCCTCTCTCTCTGACCCTCCCCTGCTCACGCTGTCTCTTTCTCTCCTAGAAATAAATTTAAAAAAACATTAAAAAAAAATTAAAAAAAAAATACACCCTCACAGGCAAATGTTTAGTTCCAGCATTTGGAGAATGCATGGTATTATGTTAACATTCAATAATATTCATCCTGTGATTCAGATTTCAAAGTATGTCATCAACTCTACCCCATTCATCTTCTTGATATCCTTAGAAAGCAAGAAAGTAATTATTACACTCATTTTAGACATGAAAAATGGAGACACAGAGAAGATAACTGGAACCTTAAAACTGCAGGTTAAATAAATAACAGCTGCATGGAGAGGTCTTCTCTTTGGCCATCTGGTTCACAGCTCCATCTAGAAGCTTTGCATGGGTGTCCCCATGACACCCAAACACTTAAAAAGGAAAATAAACTCCAAGATGTCACAGGCCAACTCATTTCTACTTTCAGCAAGTAAGCCTTTCCTCTTATATTGAGAAGAGCCCAACCTATGAGGCAAAACAAGGCAGCATCTACCAGGGAACCCTATCACCTGGCCCATTGCACACACCCCTGGGAGCCTGCATCCCAGGACAAACTCAGGGGTGGGAAGTCCAAGTAGTTTCTAATTCAGAGCCAATGATTTGCCAAGTGTTGAGCTTATAGCACTGAGGTTGCTTATGAATATTCAATTTGAAAGGAGTCCGGCTAATCAGGCTGAGATCTCACTAGTTTCCCTTAGTGCAAGTGGAGCTTAAACACTCCATGGATCAGTGCCAATCAAAGGCAGCAGTAGAGGGAGCACCCAGAGGCACCCAGGTGCAGTGGGCCCTCATTGCCACAGGTGAGGTAAGCCTTGGGGTCTGAGTTAGCATAGAGCTGGAGTAACAGCTTGGCACACTAGCCCTGGGGGTATGTATGACAACTATATAGTAGCCAAGGCTAAAGAGAATATTGTAAGACCCACCTCAGCCATATATGAAATCAAAGTCAAAATTTTAAACTCCACTCTTTTTGGCATGGTATTCAAGGCCCACTTGGCCTCCATCTGGCCTTATCTCCTACCATATCTCTCCCTCCCTATACTTTAAGTTCTGACCCTATCAGTTAAGCATCCTTTCCTTGAACACATCCTACACTCTGCCTCTTTACCTTCCTTAACTCCTTTGTTCTTGGAGTTTCCTTCTTCATCGTTTTTTTTTTAAACTGTGCTAGAATGCTTATAACATAAAAACATGCCATCTTAACCATTTTTAAGAGCACAGTTAAGCATTAAGTACATTCCACTGATATGTCATCTTGAGGAAGCTGAAACTGTACCCACTAAAAAACTCCATATTCCCCCCAGCCCCTGGCAACCACCTTTCTACTCCCTGACTTTTAAGAATCTGACGAATTATACACTACTCATCCATTTTGTGACTGGCATAATGTCCTTAAGTTTCATCCATGTTGTAACATGGGTAAGAATTTCCTTCCTTTTTCATGCTGAACAATATCCCATTGTGTGTATATACTGCATTTTGTTTATCCATTTCTATCTTTTTTGCCCTCTGAAAATCTTTGTCTCCGAAGCTTAAAACCCTTAAAAGCTTACCTACCTGACGAAACTTTTCTCAAGACCCTTGGTTCATTCACAAAGCTCTTTTCAGCATCTGCTGCGCACCAGGCCCTGTGCTGGCAATGGGAACAGAGTGGCGAGTAGCCAGTCTCCCCTCCTAGTCTGTCTAAGCCCAGTTTCCTGGCACACTGCTCAGGAATGACCCCAAGACAGCCCTGACTGGCTATTTTCAGGACACACCACGCTGCAACAGGGTCTACTGGATGGTTTCCACATGGGCTGTCTCCCTCATAAGGTCTGCAGGACCCAGGCCACCTATTCTCTTATCATCCCCAGTACCCTGCACAATACACCCAACATTAAGACATAATCAATAAATATTTGTTCCAATAGAGCTACGTTTGGAATGCAAGGCTCCAGCTTCAGCTTCTAAGTGACCGATAAGGAACACAACCAGCTAGAAGGCAGTGCTTGCCTCATTGCCAGAGCTGTTTCCCCATCTGGGTGCCCAGCTACAAGCTGAGATTCCAAGCCCCCAACGGTGGAGTGGGGGACTTGGTAAAAGTATCTTACCTTAGTCTGCTGATGTCAGCATGTGCAGAAGGAGACATCTAATTTGCTCTGTGACAGCTAATAATAATAGTAGCTAAGGTGTGTTGGGCCCTTTCCCTGTGCCAGGCTTTTTAAGTGCTTACTCTAGACTAACTGAATCCTCACAACAAATCCAAGAGATAGCTTTTATCAGGGATAAACAAATATCTATTATTATCTCCATTTTACAGATAATGAAACTGAGGCACAGAGAGGCTAAATAAATATTTTACCCTGCATCCATAAGAGAAATTAGGTGATATCAGATTTTCCAGAAATTTGCCTACAAACCTCGCCAAGCAAAGCTCTTCATGCTCTGCTGTTCTGGTATGAACATCTTGTGTTGGCAAGATCTGATGTAGATTACACTGAGCAGAACCCATTAGAGACTCTCTTTAAAACATGAAAGGGGGGCCTCTCTGATGTCAGGGACCTGTTTTCCATTGGCGCTCCATCAGTGTCGTGCAGCCCATCTGGATTCTGACTCTTCTTAGGTCCGAGGGATGCCGACTTGATTAAAAAGAGATAGCAAGAACTAAGAACTTCTCTTGGTAGAAAGGTGTGGGGTGGAGAGGGTGGGCAGGGGAAATGAAAAGAAATGGAGAGAAAATTGTTTCAGTTGCCATTTATAATAATCTAGACCCAATCTTTCCCTTTAGTAATAAGACCTTAGGCTCAATCTGTTAGGACCTGACCAGCGTGCTGGCTGGTTTGGGGAAGGGAGGGGAACTAACAGTGATTCTCGGCCTTTCTCCCACCAACCCTGAGTTTACCTCTTCTGCTTGCTTGGCTAAAGAACAAGTGAGTGAAGCTGAAAGGGTGACTGCAGCACAGGAGGGAAGGACGGAACTCAGAGGGCCCGCAGGAAGCAAACAGAATGGCCTCAGAGGGAGGGATGGGGCTCAGGCAGTGAGAAGTAACAGGAGGAAGGAAAGCCACAGAGATAGTTATTATTCAGAGACCACGGAGAGACTGGTTGGACAGTTTAAGTGGGAGATACAGTTGGCAATCTGGGCTTTCTCTTATAGCCCGGGGAAACCCGTGGAAAACTGAAAAGGAGGGCAAGACAGTTTTTGGAAGATGAATTCAGTAACGGTGTGTCAGGCTGAGAGGAGGACAGAGAGCAAGACCACAAGAAGACTGTGGTGGTGGTCAGTTTCAGGTGTCAGCAAGATTAGGCTGCAGAATCCAATCATTCATTCAAACACTGGTGCTGCTCTGAAGGTATCCTGTAATTGGAATGAATGGCCCCAGTCACTTGACTCTGAGAAAAAGAGATCATCACAGATCATCTGAGTGGGTCTGATTCAATCAGGTGAATTTTCCTTCCGGGAAAATTCCCACCTGTGGACTGCAGCGTCAGCCCTTGCCAGAGAGTTTCTGGCCTGCCCTTCCTGATGGCCTGCACTGTGGACTGTGGGCTTGCCTAGCTGGCCACAGCCATCTCATAAGTCAGATCCTTGCAATAACCCCCTACTATGTATCTCCTACCGGGTCTGTCTCTCTGGCTGAACCCTGACCGATGCAGTGGCAGACCACTCACTTGGTTCTGGACCAGGCAAAGGAAACTGGCCCAGATCTGAGATGGGAGAGGGAGAAGCAAAAACCAAGAGGACATGGGATGGCCTGTGGGTGTGGGGTGAGAGAAGTGCCTGGGGAAATTGAGTAGCAGCGACCAGGGGACACAGGGAGCAAGCCTGGGTTCCTGCCCTCCATCTTCCACTAGTCACACAAGTAACTCAATCTCTCCAGGTCTCTGAAAAACATCAGCTTGAATTCATACCCCCAAGATGTCTTCCAGCTCTAACGTTCTATGATTCTATGTCCTAATCAATTCACTACAAGAAGATCTCATCTTTGACAAAAAATGGGACTTTCTTCTAAATGAAGTAAGTTTTCTCTCCCTAGAATGGCAATTCAGAGATTACAGGGTCAGTACTTCTCTACCTAAGTATCCAAGGCTTAAAATAAATGAAGGGACCAAGGGAAGACTTCATGGGATCCCCAAACAGCAATGTGGGTTGATCAGCTGGTCCAGGTGCTGTAACTGTGGTTTCCAAGGCAGAAAGAATCACTTAACTCCTCTAAGGTCACACAGCTAGTAGGAGTGGAAAGGTGGGAGTTTGAGCCTCGACTAGGGCTCTCCCTCTTAACTAGAGTGCCGGCTTTTTATTGCCAGGGTAGACCTACTGGGATTTAGTACCAGGAAGACGACCAGAGGAAGCTATGTGCAGCAAAAGGCAGCACTGGGAATCTCCTGACATGACACAGACAACATGAAGAATTAAATGAGCAAAGGCCTGTCCTCAAATTCCTGCCACCCTGATAGACAAAACTGCCAAATGTGGGTCAGTCCTTCCATGCCACCCTCTCGGTGTATCCTGAGGGCCACTGCACACACTCGTGTTCTTCACAGTCTGCTTCAACTTGAACACACTTCAGGTGTTCCAAAAATGGCTGCATGATTTTCTGGTTGGAAAGTAGGGCCCTAAAACTGGTAAGGAGACTTCCTACAGCTTTTAAAGCTGCATTTGCTGCAGTTGGCAGCGATTTCTGTTTCACAGTGAAAGCCACGCAGGGAGGGCTGGCTTCCCCTCAAAGTGTGCAGGGGGCTCTCACTTTGACGAGGATGAGTGGTGGTGAGGCTCCTGCAAGCCTACATCCATCCACCTGCAGTTGCTGAGCAGTTCCTATCCCTTTTTATGACCCTTATGCCATCAAGGGACCATTCATTCAACCAACATTCAGAAACACAGACTGTCACTGCTGCCTGTTGCCACAGCAGAGACAGATGTCCTGCCCCTCAGGAGTTCCCAGCATCCAGCTCAAAAGAGAAGAATGCCACCTGGGTGATGGTATCTGGTTGAAATCCTAAGGAGATGTTTGCTCTGAGAGTCCAACAGTGGGCCACCGGGGATGGAAGTGGGGGTGGGGGTGGGGCAGACTGGATTTCCAGTAAAGTAACTGTCACACATTTCTCCAAGGCACCTGCCCCCCTTGTGGCACCTCTCCCTGGCACCTGATCCATGCATTTATCATCTCTGTTTGGTCTTCTGACTTCTACTCCTTTCCCATTAAACTCTTCCTTCTGGCCACCAGAAGGATGCATTTAAGATCCTGATCTGATTGTCTGGAAAACCAAAATGGGAGACATCACAATCCCAGACTTTAGCCTCTACTACAAAGCTGTCATCATCAAGACAGTATGGTATTGGCACAAAAACAGACACATAGACAAATGGAATAGAATAGAGAACTCAGAATTGGACCCACAAACGTATGGCCAACTCATCTTTGACAAAGCAGGAAAGAGAATCCAATGGAAAAAAGACAGCCTCTTTAACAGATGGTACTGGGAGAACTGGACAGCAACATGCAGAAGAATGAAACTAGATCACTTTCTCACACCATACACAAAAAGAAACTCAAAATGGATAAAAGACCTGAATGTGAGACAGGAAACCATCAAAACCCTAGAGAAGAAAGCAGGAAACAACCTACTTGACCTCAACTGCAGCAATTTCTTATTTGACACATCCCCAAAGGCAAGGGAATCAAGAACAAAAACTACTGGGACCTAATCAAGATAAAAAGCTTCTGCATGGCAAAGGAAACCATCGATAAAACTAATAGACAACCGATGGAATGGGAAAAGATAGTTGCAAACGACATATCAGATAAAGGGCTAGTATCCAAAATCTATAACTCCACCAAACTCCACGCCCGAAAAACAATAATCTAGTGAAGAAATAGGCAGAAGACATGAACAGACAATTTTCCGAAGAGGACATCCAGATGGCCAACAGACACATGAAACAATGCTCAGCGTCCCTCATCATCAGGAAAATACAAATCAAAACCACACTGAGATACCACCTCACGCCAGTCAGAGTGGCTAAAATGAGCAAATCAGAAGGCTATAGATGCTAGTGAGGATGTGGAGAAACAGGCACCCTCCTACACTGCTGGTGGGAATGTAAACTGGTACAGCCCCTCTGGAACACAGTGTGGAGATTCCTCAAAAAATTAACAATAGAACTCCCCTATGACCCAGCAATAGCACTGCTAGGAATTTATCCAAGGTGTACAAGAGTGCTGGTCCATAGGGGCACATGGACCCCAATGTTCATAGCAGCACTCTCAACAATAGCCAAATCATGGAGGGGTGCCTGGGTAGCTCAGTCAGTTGGGCGTCCAACTTCGGCTCAAGACATGATCTCACAGTTCATGGGTTCGAGCCCTGCATCGGGCTCTGTGCTGACAGCTCAGAGCCTGTTTCGGATCTTGTGTCTCCCTCTCTCTCTGCCCCTCCCGTGCTCATGCTCTGTCTCTCCCTGTCTCAAAAATAAATAAATATTTTTTTAAAAAATAGCCAAATCATGGAAAGAGCCTAAGTGTCCATCAACTGACGAATGGATCAAGAAGATATGGTTTATCTATACAATGGAATATTACAAGGGAATGAGAAAGAATGAAATCTGGCCATGTGTAGCAACATGGATGGAACTTGAAGGTGTTATGCTGAGCAAAATAAGTCAGGCAGAGAAGGACAATACCATATGTTTGCACATATAGGTGGATTAGGAGGAACTTAACAGAGGACCATGAGGCAGAAGAAGGGGAAAAATAGTTGGGGAGAGGGAGGGAGGCAAACCATGAGAGACTCTTGAATGCTGAGAACAAACTGAGGGCTGATGGGGGTGGGGAGAGGGGAAGGGTGGTGATGGGTATGGAGGAGGACACTTGTGAGGATGAGCACTGGGTGTTATATGGAAATCAACTTGACAATAAACTATTTTGAAAAACTTAACTATTGACAGAAAAAAAAAAAAAAAAAGATCCTGACCTGACTATATCCTTTCTGTTTGCACAGAGATCTCTCCACTTCACTGCCCATCAGCATGTGGAACATTTTCACCTCCAGCAACTGTTTTCTCCACCCTGTGCTTTGGTCACCGAATGCCCCCTGCCTTTTGCTTAACTCCAATTCTTAGTTACAGACTCAGCTCAGGCGTCATCTCCTCCAGGAAGCCTTACTTGATTATAAAATAGGACACTAAAAGCACTAACCCTCACTCCCTTCCTCCCTCTCCGGCTAAGGTGAGACTTCTGTGCTCATATAATGCTCTCTGCAGAAAACAGCTCTGTGGGGCCACTTACTTGTATTGTAACGGTGGACTTCTATGCTCACCTCTCCCACTGGACCTCAGCTCCATGAGGACAGGGACTGTCTAACCTCTGAGCTTAATTTGGGACCTAGCACTGATTATGAAGTTAAGAGGAGACAGAAGACACTAGCAAAGGCAGAACCACCAACAGGCCATAGGAAACTTGGGGTTCTGCCACTCCTTTGGTCACTTCTCCAAACCTTAATCCCGTGCCTCAGTTTCCCCGCTGGGAAAGTGTGGGGGATGGGGGAGAGGGAGCAAGAAGAACCGAAGTTACTCAAGGAGGCAGCAGCTTCCATTCATTAGCATTTGTAAAGGGCTCTGAGTGCCGCAGATGGAAGCCGCTCCGGCAGGCAGCTTGTTAGGACTAAAAATAGAGTTGTGTAGCACCTTCTCGACAGAGATCTCAGGAAAGGGTGGAAGGGGTGAGAAAGTAGGTAGCCAGGGGTGCAAGATGCTGACCAGGTCCTTGAAGGAAGTTACGCACCACAGTAAAACTACCATGGGAGATCCTGTGGCCTCCGCTGAGCGCCCCTCTCAACCTGACCCCCCTGCACGTACCATCTGTTCGAGAAGGTCAGGGGCAGGTGGACTGCCGTGCCCGGAGGCAGGGGACAGACTGTGGCCTTTTCACGGTCTGAGGACGGGACTACTGTCCCCAGACGAGCTGTCTTCACAGCAACGGCGGGCAGCGCGGCAGGGCTCCCGCCCCGGGCGGGTGGGCAGGTAGCGCAGCGACAGGGGAGGCAAGCAGGGGCCCTCGCGGTGTCTGAGGCCGCGGCGCTGGGGGTGTTTAGCGGGCCGGGGGCAGACAGCGGGGCTAGGGGTGGGACCGGGAAGAACCGCAGGGGGAGGGGTGAGAGGGCCCACGTCCTCCTGTGACTCAGGTCTGACTCAATGCCATTTCTGAAACAGCCTGGGGGGCGGGGGGGGGGAGGTGTTTTTTCAAAATGACAAAACAGCTCCTTGCTCAGGGCAGCCCTGGAAGAGCTGCGGGCGTATGGGAATCACCCCGGGTCTCCCTCCATCAAGGCTCTCGGCTGCCCACCCACGGGCGGCGGCGGCGGCGGCCGCGGCGGCGAAGGGACCCCCGCCTCGCCGCCCTTGCCACCTGCCGCTGCCCGGGCGCCTGGCGGGGCGCGGGGCGACGGTCTCCCCAGCGCGAGGTGGAGCGCGCCGCCACCCCCGGCCGCGCCGAGAAGGAGCCTCGGGGAAGAGCTAAAAAAAGGGACGGCGCTGCTGCGGGTGCAGCCGCCCGCCGGGGAAGGAATTCCCTCCGCCCGGGCGCACACGCGGCCCCCCGCCCCCGCCCCATCCTGCTCAGAAAAGATCGGATTCTGCCGGAGAGTAGGAGGCAAAGGAAGCCTCAATTCTAGCCACCGCCACCTTCCCCTCCCCGCCCGGATCCCCGAGAAAAGGGGAGAGGATTTCTCCCCACCGGATCTGGTGGGCGCAGCTTTGGGCCCTGGGGGAAGGAGGAGGTGGCTGATAACGCGGACCCAGCGGACCGCGGCGCCCGGGGTGGCCTCCTGGGCTGGGACCTGGGGTAGGGGCGCACCCCTGACTCTCCTGGCGCCTCGCGGATTCCGGAGCCGCAGCCGCGCCCCGCCTGCCATCCGGCTCGGTCCTCTCGCGGACTGAGGGCAGCGGCCGGGCGCCGGCGGCCGCCCAGAGTCGGCGGGGAGGCCCGTGCAACCAGCACACACGAACTTCACTGATCCCAATGTCCTAGCTTGCGGAGCGGGGTCGTGAGTCGTCTTGCTAGTCTCACACTCACCCTGTCGTCTCCCTTCGACAAAAGGTAAAACGGAAGCCTCAGAAAACGTAATTTATTGTCCCGCTTAGCTAAGAAACAGGGCCTCAGACGCAAATCTTTGATCCCGTTTTGGGAACTTCCATTTGATTCCTAGGGCTGGGCCCTATTCTTTGGGGTCTTCCGTGCATGGAACATGTTGGGGATGCTTATCATATAAGAGCAAGACGGTGAGGAGAGAAAGATGTGCAAGAGTCACTCTATGACCTCAAGGAACTCCCAGTTGAGTGAGAAAAGGAGAAAACAAAATTATAGATTAAATTCAGTGTAAACCACACTGTTCTAAACACGGAAACAGTTTCAGTAACTTGCTCAGGTGTCAGGACTGTGGTGGCCTGGTCAGGATTTGAACCCAGACAGTCTGACTCCAGACCCCACCCACACATAACCACTATGCTAAAACGCCCCCCTTTTCCTTAACTATGGAGACTTAAGTGAGGGGGAGGGGGGAAGCGGATCACAAAACCATTTTAGTATGCTCCCAATTAGAATACAGATAAATGCTCAGGGGAAAAAAAAAAACGACCAGGAGAATACATGTCAAAATGATGGGTGATTTTTGTTTTCTTCATTTTTTTATAAGCTCCATATTTCCTGCACTGAACATGAATTTTATAATAAGAAGGAAAGCAACAAATGTTATTAAAGTACAGCTTGAATGCAAAGCTTCCAAAAGATGGTGTGGCTCAAGTTTGCCCGAATGGAAGAGGAGTGGTTAGTCCAGTGGGAAGAATGGGAAGGGCACTCCAGGGGAGAGAATTGAGTACCCCAGGGCTGCAAAGTCAAGGCAAGAGGTCGGAGGCCAGCAAGGAAGTCTACACCACAGGAGCAAAGAGGGGGAAAGAGGAGGAGATGAGGCCTCAATCACATTTCTTGGGAAGCCCCCTCAGATAGAGAATTCCAAATCCTCAATAATGTCCTAGGACCTTTCTTGAGGGGTCAGTTCCCTTGGGGGATCTAAGGAAAGCAGTACGGGAGTGAGCTGAAATTCCTGAAGGTTGTTAATTGTGTTATAAATCTTTTTCTGTCTTTGCCAGTGAAAAGGCTGCATGTAGGACATTAGACTTTGTCAACATATTTTGGTCAGAAAGTGCCCACGTGCTGGGTGGAAATCACTGAGGATGGGCTGTTCCCATGCACATTTTCATTAATCTGGCCCTGGTGTCATAACTCAATTTTACTCTCGCTCAGATCCGAGCCTGCAAAGACATTCCATCAATAACCCCAGGGGCACCATGCTGCCCATCTCTCTGCGGTCCCTGGGCACACCAGTTCCAATATCAGCCTCGTCTTATTAAAGCACTAGATTTTCAGGTTGTAAGGCAGGTCTTGTCCTCCATATCCAGCCCAGGCCTCCCAAAGCACCCTGGTCCCCCTTTTCCTGCTGGACAACCCTGGACAAAGGCCAGCTCACTGCTCCTCCCCCTCCTGGCCCCAGCTCTCTCAGACACATCCTGACCCCAAGAGCTGCAGCATTCAGGGCTCAGGATGCAGAGATGCAGCATTTCCACAGATCCTGAGTTCCAGGCTGGAAATAGAGGGGCCTCTGCTTACGTCATTGCATGAAATTCACCATCTGCCACTTGAACAAGAGAGACTCAGGGATGTTTAATGTGAAAACACGGCTCTTACTTGGGCAACTGACTGTACTTCAGAGTGAGGACCTCAGCTGGCATGTTAACCCTGGGACCTGGGTTACCCGTATTAGGGATCTGACCTAATATTGGCCTACTACGTGGTAAATAGTAATAGCTCTACTCTCTTTAAGTAGGTAGCCCTGTGCACACACAGACCACAGAGAGCAGGACCCAGCCCAGCCTGGCCCCATCTGGGGTTAATCTGGCTGCTTGACAAGTGGCTGGGGGCACAGCCAAAGGATCAGGGAGAGCCGAAGTGACCGTCTCTGCCATCAGAGTCACCACCACCACCACCACCACCACCACCACCACCACCACCACCACCACGTCAGTTTTCCTTTTCTTCCTTTATCTGCCTCTTAGGTGAATGTGAGGAGCTCTTGCAATAATCTTCAAAACTCTGAAGTGTCTATTTTACTGCTGCTGGAGAAAGGAAAGCCCCGCCCTGGTTTCCCCTTCTTCCCTTGACTTATTAATGAGCAGTAATGGTGTTTGGGGGTAGTCTTTCATCTGCTGCCTGTAATTTTTGGTAGCTTGGATTTGTTCATCTGCCTCCAAAACTCCAGGAGGCTGGATGGAGCTGCCTTCTGGTGGGGGTGCCTGTTTTATGTGCTGCCCTCTAGGGATCCCTGGACGGATGTGTCAGTGGAAGAACTGGGTTTTAGTCTTCTTCCTGTTTCCCATAGCACTCAGCCCAGAGTTGTGTACACAAACTCCCCTGAACTCCAAACCTATCTGTCCAACAGCCTACCTGACGTCTCCACCAAGTTATCTCATAGTGGAAACTCAGCATGTCCAAAAAACTCCTCATCGCTGCCTTCAGCCACCATTACCTGGAGACCTGCTCTTCCCTGTCTCAGTTAATAAGGTCCTTCCAGTGGCTCAGGTCAAAAATCCTGGTGTTGTCTATGATTCTCCTTTCTCTCACCCCCACACTGAATCCATCAGGAAATCCTCTCCCATTGCTCGCTCTACTCTTCTCGAGCCGTATCGGCTTCCTTATAGGTCCTCAAACATACCAGTCACTCTCGCCTTGTGGCCTTCCGCACTGGCTGGTCCCTCTGCCTGGTTTTTGTGCCCTCTTGGCATCCTCTTTGCTTAAACGTCCCTTTCTACATGAGGCCCATCCTGCCACTTTATTTAGATGGAAAACCTCCCCCATGCCAGCATCTCCAATCTCCCTTGTTCTGCTCAAATTTTTTTCACATTGGAATTACTTCCAGAAAGCTATATAATGTGCTTATGTAGATTTTTTCAGTATATGTCTCTATGTTTATTTTTTTAGTATATGTCTTCCCTACGAGAAAGTAAGCTCCACAATACTCAGAGCTTTGCCTGTTTTGTTCACTGATACAACCCCAGGACTTAAAACAATATTAAATGTTTAAGGAATGAATAAACGTGTATTGGTTTGAAGTGAAGGGTGGTCACAGGCCCATTCATTTCCCTAGGAAGCCAAGCCCCTCCAGTTAGTCTGGCCTCCTTGAGGCTCTGGTAAGGAGATAAGGAGCTGTGGATACACAGGAGGAGGGCATGAAACTGAATGGGGTCAAGAGGATGATAAAACAAGTCACAGGCTGGGAGACAATCATTGCAAAAGATATAGCTGATGAAGGACTGGTATCCAAAATATAGAAAGAACTCTTAATGCTCAACCATAAGAAAACAAACAATACAGGGGCGCCTGGGTGGCTTAGTCGTTTAAGCATCCAACTTTCGCTTAGGTCATGATCTCGCGGTTCGTGGGTTTGAGCCCCGCGTCGGGCTCTGTGCTGACTGCCAGCTCAGAGCCTGGAGCCTATTTCAGAGTCTGTGTCTCCCTCTCTCTCTGACCCTCCCTTGCTCACGCTGTCTCTCTCTCTCTCTCTCTCCTAGAAATAAATAAAAACATTAAAGAAAAGAAAACAAACAACCCAATCTAAAAGTGGGCAAAAATCCTGAACATACAGGTTACCAAAAAGATATATTTATGGCAAATTTTTTTAAAAAGCTAAAGATCATATCATTACCAAATTGCAAACTAAAACAACAATGGGATACTACCACATGCCAATGAGAATGGCCAAAATCTAGAACACTGACAATATCAAATGCTGGCGGGGAGGTGGAGCAATAAGAACTCTTGTTCATCATCACTGGTGGGAGTGCAAAGTGGTACAGCCACATTGGAAGATAGTGTGACAGTTTCTTATAAAACTAAACATACCTTTTCCATATAATGCAATCATCATGCTCACTGATACTTACCCAAAAGAGTTGAAAACTTATGTCCACGTAGAAACCTGTACACAGATATTTATAACAGCTGTATTCATAACTGCCAAAACTTGGAAGCAACCAAGATGTCCTTCAGTAGGTGAATATATGAATAAACTGTATTACATCCAGACAATGGGATGTTATTTCAGTGCTAAAAAGAAATGAGCTATGAAGTCATGAAAAGACACAGAGGAACCTCGAGTGCCTATTACTGGGTGAAAGAAGCCACTCTGAAAAGGCTACATACTGTATGAGTCCAACAATATGACATTCTGGAAAAGGCAAAACTACGGAGACAGCTAAAGAGATGAGTGGTTGCCAGGGGGAGGGAGAGATGAATAAGTGGAGCTTAGAGGATATTTAGGGCAGTGAAACTCTTCTGTAAGATCTTGCAACGATGGATATGTGTCATTATACATCCGTCCAAACCCACAGAATGTACAACACCAAGAGTGAATCCTGATGCAAACTATGGACTCTGGGTGGTAATGATGTCTCAGCATAGATTCACTGATTGTAATGAATGTAACATTCTGGTCCAGGGCGTTGATAGTGGGGGACAAGGTATAGGGGAACTTCCTGTACTTTCCACTCACTTTTGCTGTGGACCCAAAAGTATTCTAAAAAACAAAGTCTGCAGAAAATATTAAATGGGCCACAGGTCTTTCCAAGCAGTAGATTAGCAGGCTCTGAATGGCCCCTTCTCACCTATCCAAAGAAGCCCATGGTCACTGCCAGAGAGGGAGCTTTGTTCTAAAACAACCCTCATCTCAAAAATCTTGGCATCGACATGGCTCTAGATGGGGTGGGAGGTGGGGAGGACACCCAGGAACATGCTCTGTAGTTGCCCTGGACTTGTTCCTTTCCTGCTCCGCTAGAGAATGAGGACAGGGACATCCAAGAGAGACTTTCTGTTGCTGCTTTTGCGCCCCCAGTCCCAAAGTCCCAGGAGAAGCAGGAACCTTCAATCCCCTGAAACGCTGCTGGGTCCTGGGGGTTAGGGGTAGAGAAACAGAAAAGCAAGAGTAGCTGGGACAGGGGACCCCAGAAGCAGGAATGGGCGTCTGGCCTCTGTCTAGAAGCTGAAGTCGCACAAGCCACTGGATTTCTCTCCTTTCTTGACCCTCTTATATTTAGCAGATCAGATCTCATAGCTGAGTACTTCTGCCCGAAGGACAATTCACATCCAGGCCTGGGCCCACATTTTGTCATCCTCATCTCTGTATTTTCACTCTTGCCTCTCATGGATACTGAAGGATCAAAAAAGACCTTTCTGGAATAATAATAGTCAACACAGATTTAGCACCAAGAGATTTACATATATTATCTCATTTAGTCCTTGTACCATTCTTATAACATAGGTACTATTATGTATGAAATCAAGCTACTTGCCAAAGGTAACAAAGCTAGAAAATTGTGGAGTCAGGATTTGGACCGGAGTCTTTCTAACTCAAAAACTACCACCTACTGCCAGTAGAGATAAGCAATGCGTGTACTACACAAAAGCCTCCCAGGCAAGGTCATGACTGAGGGGCTGAAATCCAGCCCCTGCTCCCCTGGCCAAACCATGCCTCCTGGCCTAGGGATGAATCAGGCCAAAAGAAGGGACTTGTTTCTGTAGTTCGAGCAAAGGTGTTGAGTATGCTGACCACAGCCTGCATATCTGCAAGGAGCAGGTAAAGCCTACTCCCTCCAGACAGGCCAGGGCCACTTGTAAGTTTTCCATTAGGACAGGGAAAAGGGAAAGAAGTCAAAAGCCTTTTTCTGAGTACGCTGGAAAACAAACAGGCAGAAAAGTATTATTTCTGTTACTAGGTAGGAAGGCAGTGCCTCCAAACACTTTCAGTCTCCCTGCCCATTTACCCAACAGCTACTTGATTTCCTGGTCCAGACTGGCTCCAACCCTGATTCCTGACTTCCAAATTCTTTTTACTAGTGTAGGAAAGATTAGACACTTTAGAAAGGGGAGAATTCCTACCGGCAAAGTTAAACTATAGCTTAAATTGAGCAAGTTTTCACCAAAATCATCCTTCCCTGGGTGGGTATGAAGAGAAAGGCAGGAAAATCTTCCAAATTCTCGATTGTTCTTCTTAAACCCTCTGCAGTCCTAGTTATGTATTTTTTTCTTTCTTTGTCATTGTCAGCCATGGAGGAAAGGATGAAGAGGAAAGATGTAGGATATAACTTCACATTTTCCCATACAATCTCACCAGTGTAACATTTAAAGTAACGCTGCATACAGAGCTGCAGATTAAATATATTATACCCTATGCAACATCACCACTGCCCACCTCCCAAATTTTATTGAGAAAGTAATGTTGTCCTTAACACACTGACACTCATTTTAACTCTTCAGGGATGAGAGTTCACCTGCAGCCTGAGGGATGCACGTGGAATGGGGAAGGGCAGTCCCAGATCTTGACCTTGGGGAGGGTGTGTGGGGGTGGGGCGGGGGGCAACAGGGGCTGGCCTATTGCATAAGCTTCAGGAGGGGTAGAGCCTGGACCTTTCCCTGCTCCTCTGTGTTCTCCTCTCAGCTGCCTGGTTATCACATTTGTCCCTCCCCAGGGACCCCTCAGCTTGCTAAGCAAATGGAGATGCCAAACCCAGCCAAGAATTCTAGGTCTTGATGTCTCAGTCCCCTAATTAGCTCTACAGTCTGACGGGGAGGTCTACCCCCACATCCTGTGGCTGCTACTGGGGGTGGGCAGGGGAAGGGAAGAGTGCAGGCTATCGATACACTGATGCTAGAAGCGCAGACTCTCCATCTCAACGGCTGAAGGAATTTCAGTTAAAAGAAAATAAGGTCAGGATAAGGGAAAGGGAAAGAAGTCAAAAGCCCCCTTTCTAAGAACCTGGGAAAATGAAGAGGCAAAAAATTATTATTTCAATTACTATGAAAATGTATTTTATTAGAAGATGGGGATTCATCATTGACACTCAAAAGCCCGAAAAGCAATATCCAGGACTATAATACCCCCGTCTCCATGCAGGGAGAATGAGTTATTAAATCGGAAGATGAATGTTTTGCAGTTCAGTTAACTGCATCTGTTAAAAAAGAGTTATAAACTTGCTCCGGATCCCCAACCTCTCCCTGTGAAAGCTGCCTCTTGCTAGCCCCCCCGACCCTCTGTATCTGCGAGGATCTTGACCCCTCCCCTTTCACATTTCTATGGCATAGAAAAATTCAAGAGTTACAAAAAAAAATCAGCAAATTAAATGCAAACCAGTTTTTTTATTATTAAAAAAAACCAGTTGCATATAGTTCAATTGTTGCAAAGTGCGACAATGTAAATGCGGTGCATTCTTATGTATAACAGCTTTTCCTTCCGCTCCCATGGCAGCCTCAATAACGCTGCGCTTCTGTTCTGCATGAATAAATATGTATAAAATGAAACGCGGCAAAGAAATAAAATCCGATAACTGAAAGATACCATTTCTTAGGTTCTGGGAGCAACATGAGGCACCAGCTTTTCTGATTCTTTGGTATTTATGTGAGGAACCATTGAAATGATAATGTGGAATTTATTATTTTTTTCCAGGGGCAAGTAATTTTCAGTTGCTCATCAGGGCTTTAAGAAATGGAGGGTGTGGTGGTCTACCTCCCCATGTTGTTTTTGAGTTGGGGTCTCTGGCTGCTTTCCTGCTCCCCCATTTGGGCCATAGACCCTCAGCCTCTACATCTTTATCCTTCAATGTGTTGGGAGTCAATCCTGTTAGTGAAATAATGAATTTATCCCTTGGAGCCAGCTGTGCGCAGCCTTTTCACCAGTAGGACTCACGTGCAAAATGATTCTCCAGCTCTCTCTCTCTCTCTGTCTCTCTCAACAGGAGCCAGGGCACTGGCTATTAAGCACAACTCCCTGCCCCCAAAGGTTGTCAGGAAATCTTGTGGGGTATTATTTTAGTTATAATCTTAAATACGAGACCTTTTTAAAAGAGAAACTTACAAATTCCAGCACTGTCTTGACCCTGGCACAATACTTGGAACCCCGTTCACAGTCAGCTTTGACGTGCTCCTAGGCTGTCTGGGAGTGTCCGGTGCCAAATGCCATGACCCCCTCTCCTGCTCATCCAGTTTCTGGCCAGTCCTGAAACTGGCCAAAGTCGCAGCTAAGCTTCAGAACACACCGCAGGCTCTCCAGATCTTGTGGCATTACTCTTCCCTCCACCTGAGACGCTTTTGCCGACATCAGTCGATGTGGTCTTCCTGGCTTTCAATATTCTGCTCCAATGTCCTTTAGGGTGTGACCACTGCTTTTTATTATTACACAGTTCCTATGCGTCAGGCATTCTGCACTAACGTGCCTCCTGACACTGCCAAGTTCCTCCAAGGCAGGAGTGAGATCTTAATGACTTTCCCCATCACCGGCACACAGTGTCCATAGTGAGGTTCAGCCAGTGTTTGTTGAAGGATTGAATGAATGAATTACTCAGAACAGACGGTATCCAGCTCATTCTCCAGCTTCTCAGGATTTCTCTTTAGGCCGCATTCCAGGAAAGGATTTACATGAGATTACTTGGGAGCACTTGAGAAGCCAGAAACTCAGGAAGGAGGTCATGATCCAATGGTGCAGGGGTGACACGTCCCATCTCTACCTCAGCTCAGAGCCCAGGGGCCCTTGACAAAGATGCCTCACTGATGCCAGGGTATATGCTCCAGGACTTAGGTGGGTAAATAACGTATATAAACTGCAAGTGGAGGAATGAGCTAGAAATCATTTCCACCACCACTTAAACATGACGTCTCAGCTGAGACCTCAGCGTCCAGGGAGCAAAGCCACACCTGGTTTGGTGGGCAAAACAACGTAAGCAAATTTCCGTGACATTAAGAGTAGAAAGGAAGACTTCAAGGTTCCATAGATCCTTTCCTTCTGCCACTGTGTGACCCTAGGCCAGTTACCTAATCTCTCTTATCTTTAAAATGGAGATAACAATGGCACCTCCTTCCTACTGCCTTTGGGAGGGGATCTAAATGCAAATTACATAGTGCGTGTCTGGAACAGAGAAGCCCTCCATAAACATTAGCTATTTTAAATCTTTTTTTTTTTAAGTTTATTTATTTTGAGAGAGAGAGAGAAAGAGCACAAGAGGGGGAGGTAAGAAAGTGGGAGAGAGGATCTAAGCAGGCTCCACGCTATCAGCACAGAGCCCCCCCATGTGGGGCTCGAACTCATGACCTGAGCTGAAACCAAGAGTCAGATGCTTAACTGACTGAGCCACCCAGGTGGCCCATTAGTGATTTTAATTATGGTTTCAGTTTCAGGGATTTTATTCTGCCCCATACGTATGTTAAATAAATGGACATCATGTTTTGAACCTTTTTTCCCCCTCTAAACCCAAACCTGAGCCCCTCAGCCTCAGGAATAGGTTTCTGAGCCATTTCAACTGTTTTAGTGGCTCAAAGACTTTTCACTCCCTCCCCATCCTTGGATATACATACTGATGAGGTCGGGGGACTTTGGAATAAAGGGACTATTAGCGTACAACAAGCATATAATTAAAGGGCTGCTTTTCCTAAAATTCAAACCTGAGGGACAATATGAAACTCATCTGAGCCTTCTAGTTTGGATGGTAATCCTTGGAACTTTTGTGCCTTCAAGAGGTTGGGCTTCTTTGCCCTTAAATAACCCAACCCAACCTAGGTACTGCATTCGTGTACATGGCTGGCCAGAGCTGGGACTTATTACAGTCTCCACAGCCAAACTGCCGAGAAGCCAGACTGGGCGGAGAGAAGAGGGGCACAGGTTCCAGACACAGTGCCCTGGAAGCCTGTGGCTCCCCAAGCCACTCGAGTGAGCTCAAGCTTGGGGAGCCCACCTACCCTGTCTTGCTGTCCTGTTAGGAAACCCGCTGGGGACAACTGAGCATGTGGGCAGCTGGGGGCTTTCCTCAAACTGACAACAGCTTCTTGATGTAACTGTAGAACATGTAAGTTCTGCTTACATAAACACTGCCTCAGAGATACCTGCAGTGTGGGATGCTCACTGGAGAAGAGGCAGACACAGGGTGAAAGGACAGCTCCCCTACCACGACAGAGGGGGACATTTGTCCATCCATCTGTCCAACCACCCATCCATCCATCCAGCTAGCCAGCCAGCCACTGTGTATGGCTCAGCAGTAACTGGGAGGCACAGAAGAAGGCAGTGCAATCAAAGGGCCTATGCTCAACTTTGTTCCCCACCACCCATCTCGTCCCACATTCCCTTTAAAAATTTTTTTAATGTTTTTTTTTTAATTCATTTTTGAGAGACAGAGAGAGAGAGGGAAACACAGAATCTGAAGCAGGCTCCAGGTTTTAAGCTGTCAGCACAGAGTCCGACGTGGAGTTTGAATTTAGGAGCTGTGAGATTATGACCTGAGTCAAAGTCAGAAGCTTAACGGACTGAGCCACCCAGGCGCCCCCCCCCCACTCCCTTTTAAATGAGATTTGGCTGGGGAAGGAGACTCTTGGGGTCTCCCGCGCTACTGAAGGCTGGGTGTGTGTAGACGAATCCATCATGGGTACAGGAGGCTGCCTACATCAGCAACTCCTGGGAGGGGTGGAGCAGAGAGAGTGGGCGAGCATGGCAAGGGAGAAAGGGGCTAAAGCTCCCCTGACCCCCTATGGAAGGTTAGAGAATACAGTCGTAGGAGGGCATTTGGGGGCCTCTGCTTAAAACCTACACTGCAAGTCAAATCTGTATGGCAACTGGGGGAGGGGCTGGAGGGTGGGGGATGTTCAGAGGGCTCTGAGAGGGGGCGGGACCGGGTGGTACCGCAGAAGGCACCTGTCTCTGGGTCATACTTTCTCGCTTTTCTGCTCAGTTTACCTGACACACCACATTAATGAGATCACTACCAGCAGAGGCTCTGAGTCATCTGATTGCTCAGTTCGGATCACAAAGAGGACAGGAGGGTGCCTGGTGCTCCTGGAATCAGAACCAGCTGAGAGGAGGGTCTCCTGCCTCCCTCCTCGAGGCTGCTCATAGGAGCCCTTCATTCCTAGCCAGCCCTGAGCCGAGCACCAGAACTATCGAGGGACAGTCCCTGGCTTCATCACGGGAAGCTTACAGTTCCTGGAACAGAGCGGCAAAGTGAATACCCAGGCCAGGCTGGAAGCCCAGGGGAACATACCCCTCCTTCCCAGAGTGTTCTTGCTCTTTAGCTGTAGTCATTATGGTCAAGCCACCATGGCCAGATCGTAAAGGCTGTAAGGGGCCATTCAGAATGACGCTGGTCTCACTTCTTACCAGGGCTACAAATTACGGCTCTTGTTCCCAACTCAGTGTGCCTATGGGTCCACCCATGGTACTTCCTTTGTGTACTGGGTTTCTAGGGGCAGAAAGAGAGGATGGGCCCTTCCTCGTGGGAAAGAATCTGCTATAGCTAATGTTCCCTTGTGGGCTCATTACAGCTGCAGGTGAGGAAAGACAGCAGGCCACACAATGAGAGTTCATATCTCTGGAAAGGCACTCAACAAGTTTCCATGTGATATGTCTGCTTCTGGACTGTCTAGCCCACCAGACTGGGCACTCCCCAGAGGCAGGACTTGACCTTAGACATCCTTGTACTTCTAAGCCTCGCCCTGGGCCTGGCATACATACAAGGCACTCCATTAGTGTGTCATGGATACATGAATCAGTTAGTTAATCAGAGAGGATCGGCTTTCAGCGAGAATGTCAACAACATGAAGCCTCAAAAGATGTGAAAAAACCCCGGAGATTATCAGGTTCTAACTCTTCACTTTACCAAGAGAAAAACAGGGATCCAGAGAGGTTAAGACACATACTCAATCCCACACAGCTAATTTGGGCAGGCCCAGGACTACTACCCACATGTTCTTGTGCAGCCTCCTGCTGGTCAGGAAGGACAGTGAGCACAGAGCAGGGGTGTTTCCTGCAGGGAATGGTGTGATTCTAGCCCTTGGGGTACACATACACTTGAAAAGAAAACTGCGTGATTCAACACACGTCTGTCGCAGCTATGCAATGATCTCTGAGATCTGATCACTGATCGGTAGAAGTTTTAATTACCAAAATCTCTTCATCCGCCCCCACAGAATAAAAGAAGAAATATCTTCTGGTATGTTTATTTTATAAAATATGGTAACATTCTACATCACACAGAGCAGCATGCTGCATTTGTATAAAAAGGTGGTGCAAAAACCATTTTTTGTTCTTGCAGCTGAAAATACTGTTCAGATTGCTGCATGCACTTAAGTTTGGCTGCAAACTGGAATACGTGCACCCACAGGTGGGCCGGGAAAGGGGAGGCTGAGGAGGAGAGTGTGGCCAGCTGTCTATGGGGCTGCATTCCTCCCTCTGGACTCGAGCGTGGGAGGGACAGAGGACAGCACATGATGGGACAGAGCAAGAAGCAGGGGCCTGTGGCCTTTGGGATGACTCAGCTGAGGAGACAGGAGCCCCAGTCTGGCTCCACCTGCCAGTGAGCACTGGGTCACCTTGGCCACTTGTCCTCTGTCCCTGCCTTGTCTACTTTGAGGGGTTTTGTGAGAGTCAAATGACATGTGAACTTATTTTGAGAGGCTCAAACGGCTACATAAATGGGAGGTGTCATTATTCTGTAAGAAACATGCTGCTGGGGCTATGTAGCGACACCTTAGAGTTTAAAAGGAAAAACTGTTCAAACTGCTCCCAGATCCACTACTACGTTATGTTTTACGCCTGGGCCGCATTGCTATGTTCCTGATACAGAGGCCTTTTAAGAGCAGAGTCCACATCCGGTCATGGAGCAGGCCCAGGTGAACTCTAGGAGATAGACCTCTCCTGTGCCCTTGTCCCACCCTTGCTATTCACACTCAGGGCCGGGCAGCTCTCCTCACTTGCCCTTCTTCCTCCTCATGACCCAGAGAGATGCGCTGGAAGAGGCCTTTCTCCTCATGTGCAGTGGGCATTGCAGAGACAGGGCATGGGGTGCCCAAGGTGGAGCAGTGAGAGAGGTCATAAGCCCAATGGGACTCGGGTGGGGAAACGCCCCAACCCCAGACTCTGCTCAAAGCAAGTGGTTCCCCTGCCCCATCAAGGGATTTTGTAGGCCCTGGGACTGAGCCATGTCCCACAGAGAAAGGAAAGTGTTGGCCTGGGCCTGCTTGCTCAAACTCAGGCCCACCCCTCGCCTTTCCGCCTCTGCTCTGTTTGGGGGAAGGGGGTATGAAAATTGGGCACTGCTGGCGGAGTCTCCCGGACTTCCCATAGCTTCCAGATTTAGTCTGGCTGGGTCACTGAGAGTCACTGGCAGACTAGAAGGCAAGAGGAGGGAGAAGCCTGGATATTCCTACCCCTTCTTTTGGTGCCAGCGTCTCTGGCCTTGGCTGTGTCTGCTAGGCCCTACAGGGCTCCAGCATCCCCAGGGCTACCCAACCCGTAGACTGGTAATGCCACAGCCTCCCTTGTCCCTCAGTCTGGGGTATCCGTGGCTTCCTGGTGTTGCTTCCTGTCCTCCCTTCAGCTTCTCAGACCCCCATCACCTGCAAAATCAATTCCCTGCAAGAAATCACGTCTGTTTTCACCAATATTGGTTTCCCGCTGACCTGATGGGATCCAGTTGGTGACACCTTCAGTACTGAGAGCTGACACCCTCAGTCCTGAGAGCTGACCTGGTCACTGAAGGTGGCGGTGGCCCTCTGGCCTGATGGAGGACTTGAGCTTTCTCTGGTGTCTGGCGGTTTCCAACTTGTAGGCCTTCACACAGGGGGGACCAGAGCCTGTCAGACTGGTGCTCTGTATAGCTACTGTATTTATTTGTTCACTTTCTTCTTCTCTGTCCCCTTCTACTGGGCTGAGAGCACCCTGAAGGTGGGAGTATCACAGCTGTGTATCCTCACCGCCTAGAGCCATGCCAGGCGTCCTAAGGGACACCTAAGCAGGGTTCTCTCCATGGGGCAATGCCTTTCCTTTGGGATTCATTCCCTCTCCTTGAGACCACCCCTCCTAGAAGTGCTATTTATTGCTACTTGGGACACACTTCATGAAATCCTTTTGGGATGACCCTGCCCATGACAGTGATTAGGAATGAGGCTCTGGGCTTTAAGACCAGGCTCTGTCACTTATTGCTTGTGTGGCTGCTAGTGGGTGACTTAACCTAGTCCCAAGTCACTTAATCTCTCTAAGCTGGAAGTGGCTATCCCATCCTAGGGTTGTAAGAATTAAACAAGGTAGTACTTGGGTGCTGAACTCCTGGCCTCATTATCACCATCATCATGGTCGCCATCGTCACCACTGTGGCCATCACTGGAAGAGTCTCAGCCCCACAGGATGGATGGAGGAAGGGAGCTCAGGGGGCTTTGGTGGCTATTCTGGCTTTGCAGATATCACTAGTTTCATGTGAAGATCACATACCAGCCCCTATCTCCTCAGCTACTCTGCTGCTTCTATCCTTTCCCTTCAATTTTTCATTGAAATGAAGCATTGAGAACTATGATCAAGCCTGTTTCTTTGAAAAGTAGGAAATGGAAGCCCAGAAACATGAAGTAGCCTTGCCACAGCCAGCCAGCCTGTTACTGGTGGAACTGAGAGGACTCCTGAGTCAGCCCTGGAGATGTGGCTGGTACTGTCCACAGTGAGGCAGTCCCCGAGCAACCAGGGACCAGGAGAAGCTTGCCAAGGGCTCCACTGGCTGAAGGGTAGTGGAAGTCTCTCCTTCCTGACCTTACAGGTCCAGGGTTGGAGTGGTGATGGGGAGTATGCCGTGGCTTTTCATCTGTGTGGATGGTGATGTCACCATGCCCTGCTTTCATCACTGGTCTGGGACAAGTAAAAGGGGGAGGAAACAGAAGGCAGCTGGTGGGGCTATGAAAGTGTGCCAATCATATCCTTTTATTCTATGTCCTGATGCTTTGATATTTTGGGGGGCTCGCTGGCCCTCAGGGCACTGTCCCACTTAGAGCTAGCTAATTCCTGAGAACAGAGCATGACTTTCATAGGCTAACCAACCAAACTAGAGTCCTTACCCCTCAACCGTCTCCTTTATCACACTCTGAGCCACTACCCCCTACCCTAATCTCCCCAGGGCCTGCTACACAGGACTTAGGTTGGCCCCTATGCCCTAGAGCCTGCTAAAAATTATTCAAACTAGCCACTCTTACACCCATTTACTCCTCCTCCCACAACCCTCCTGTGGCAGCCACAATAAAGGTTTCTTGTCCACATTCCCTGTGCCTCCTGGCTGACCCTGGTGCTTTCCTGTGTGGCACTGCACGGCCTTCTGCCATGCCTTCTGTTTCTAGGGATGTGTATGTATAAAAATGTTTCTTTCATGACTGTTGTTTTTGTGTCTGTCTTATTACACCTGCTTAAAACGAATCCTGGGCACCTTTGAAACAATGAGGGCTCCCGTACACAGCAGAGATTATGATGCTTATGTAGAGGTTCAGAAATTCAAGACGTGGAAAGATCCTTATCACACCTTAATTATATCCTTGAGCCAAACTCTTTCTGATGTGGGATCAACCCCTGAGAGCCAGCAGGAGTCTCTTCACTCTTTCATGTTGAGGTGACTGTGAATAGTGCTTGTCATCACCACCGCTGTCTGCACCACGCACACACCCCCTCTGAACACTCCCAGATTACTCGTCCAATACTGGCCACTCAAAAGCTGACACCAGCAACCTCGTTGTGCCCCATGGGCTACCACCAGATCTCACATCCCCACCCCTGCATTTCTCTCCAGGGAAGATTGTATCTGCACACTAAAAAAAAAAAAAAAAAGTTGAGCCGAAGATGGCACAAAATTAGTTCCTTCGACAGACAAATTTGCTCCTGAAACACTCTGCCAACCTGCTAATGAGTCGTCTTGAACCCTGAGCGGTGTTACCTCTAATTTTGCAGCCTGCTAGAATTTGAGTTCTGTGGACAGCCTCACATTTGGTTTGGAATTATAGGCTGAATTGCTGCTCACTCCTATTATTGTGCTGTCAATCTTGTACTAGCACATTATAATATGGTACACTGCATGCATCTGTTCTGTATATCACGGGCCCTTATTGTCATTTGTTGAATCATTTCCTCTTATATGATTGTTAAGCAATTATTTCATCTCAGGCGGCTTAAATTTTGATTACTGTATACTATTAGAGGGGAATACAAAAAGAGGGGGAAGACTCCACTATCGGCCGATTTCACCAGTTCTCAGCTCTGGTGTTCGCGAACACGTATGTTGAAGTGCAAAGGCTCCCTCACACCTGGACACGTGCCCTTGAATCCAAGAAGGGAGCTGCGGAAGGGGATTACTCAAGTAGACACACGTTGTTGGCTCAAGGGCTGAGGAGTTAACAAGTTTGGAGGCAACTGCAGAGGCGTAGAAAGGGTCCCTCTGTTTCTCATCACTGGCAGTTCCTCTAGCTCCCATGGTGAGGAGAGCGCGCGCACGACAAATCTTAAACACAGGGGCCTCTCTGAAACACATATGGAATGCACCTGGTTCTACCACCTAGTTAGAAGCAGTTATGAAGGTTGAAGAGCTGCTATCTGAGATGCATGGCCCAAATCTATGAGATAGACTCTCCTAATTAACAAGACAAGGAAGACTAGAAAGTTGCTAAAGCTACCTGGCAGGGCTTGGAGCCTGCTGTCACCACCAGGGATGATAGCATTTCCTTCTCTGCAGAGCCTATTATAATGTCAGGACATGCATTCCAGTGGGATGGGGGAGTGCACTGGCTCTTAGGCGGCAGCAAATGCGAATTGTGGCCATGGCTCCAGCTGGGAGGTTAATCAAAGAAGAGCCAATTGATGAGATTCACTGAGTTCACAACTGTTGAGCACATCACAAAAGGGAAAAGGGAAACGGTCAGCATCCATTCTGAGGGTAGCATCTGTCTCCTTGACTTGGACATCCCCCCAAAGCTCTGAGTGCTTTGACTTCCTTTTAACTCCTTTGAGTATGCTTCTCACTGTCCCCAGCCTCTACATAACCAGTTCAAATCCACACTACCTCCATATTGTCCTGATGTCCTCTCCTTAATTCTGCTGCATCCTCTGATGTGAATTTTGGCCTCCATGTCTTGGCTCATCCTATCCTCCCCCTGCCATTTCTGAAATGCCTTCCCTTTTCTCTCTGTTCATGTAATTTCTACCCATCCTTCAAAGTGCAGCCAGGTTTACCTATTCCAGAAAGCCCTGCCCCTGCAGTGCTACCTCTGTCCTGAGCCACAGCAACATTTACTGTTAGATGATAATCACCTAACACAGAGTTCACTGCACCCTCCCAAATGAAGAATATGCTTCTTCTCTTTTCACTTCTTAGAAGAAAGAATGGAAGATTCTGTTTGCACATGGTGGTGCATTGGGCAGTAAGAGTGAAGATTGAAATAACAGGGAAATGGGGAGCCTCAGTGGCTCAGTCGGTTGGGTGGCTGACTTTGACTCAGGTCATGATCTCACGGTTCGTGGGTTCGAGCCCCGCATCGGGCTCTGTGCTGACAGCTCGCTCAGAGCCTGGAGCCTATTTCAGATTCTGTGTCTCCCTCTCTCTCTGACCCTCCCCTGCTCATGCCGTCTCTCTCTCTCTCTCTCTCTCAGAAATTAAAAAAAAAAAAAAAAAGTAAAAGAAGTAACAGGGAAAACAGATACTCCCTGCCCCTAGGGCATGTGCACTGTCTTGCTCGATACCAATCACTAAGATAGCCCTTGCTTATTAAGAGTTTATGAAAGCTGAGTACTTTACATGAATCATCTCATTTAGTTTTCCAACAATCCTGTGAGGCAATCTCTCTTATATATCCCTTTTCCATACAAGGAAATCGAGGCTTAGTGACTTTAGGTGACATGCTCAGGGTCCCACAGATGTACAGGACTGGATTAGAATTCAAACCTGGGTCTGGCTGATTCCCTTTTCCTTTGAGATCAAACACAAAAAACAGGCTGTAACTGGTCTTTTCCACACGAGTGCTGAGCTCAGTTATTCCAGCTGCCAGTCCCTGTTCGTCCCCTTCCTCTACTGCAGGCACAGGACACAGCTGTGATCCCTCTCTACTCTTCCAGAGAGTTGACACTTGCCTTTTTGCTGAAGCAAACGCTTCACTGAAAACGAACCCTTTAGTCTTAGGGTGAAACAAACAAACAAACACTCCGAAGATGCCTCTCTTAGAAGGACGTGGGGCAGTCTACAGGCATTATCACTGCTCTCTGGCTTCTGCAGAGCTGCTGCTATTGAAGCCGCTCTGGCAAAGGTTATAACGACTTTCTGAATGAAGTCGGGACTCACATCCTAATGAGCAGTCCTTTGTGTTTACCCGGGGGTCCTCTGGAGGAGCCAGCCCTGTGCCCCAGGTACACAGCCAGGATGCAAGAGTGCGGGAACACCTGTGTTTGTAATTGCTTTTTGTGCCAGCTTATGGGTCCCTCCAAGAATCTACCTCATCACTTTCTAGTCACATATCGTGTAAGGAGTTGATTTATCATCCCTTGTTAGCAGTCAGGCTTGCTTCTCTTCTGTGATCTTTAAGCATCATTAACACAGGATTACAGGTTAAGGAGGGAAGTTATATTTATTTGTTGATTCACTCTCCCATTCACTTATTTCTCAATCATTTCTTCAATAACAAAGCCCTTCCTAGACAAATACAGACTCTGTTGCACATAGACTAGGGGCCAGGTGCTAGCACTGTGTACTTCTGTGCTTTACAGTTAGACACGCAGACTTGATCAGAAGCAGCCCTCACCATGGGCTTTGACACAGCACTCAGCTGCTTGGGTACGAGGAATCAAGGGTTCCTGATCAATGACCTGGCTACGTGTCCCCCTTCTTTGCCTGCAAGTTGCCAAAAAACAACCGTTAGATCCAGCCTGGTTATCAGGAGGCCACTTAATGCAGCCAATAGTTATTTAAATTTGGCCCTCAATTTCATAGCATCTGATCACTGGGGTACCTTAAGGCCCTTTTAAATTTCCTGACCCCAGACTTTCTCATTATAGAACTGTAAGGGTTAAATGGCATCAGGCATACAAAGCACTTGGCACATCTGAAGTCTCAGGTCTCAGGTCAAGGCCAAGATTCAGGGGAAGGGAAAGTGTGACCCCTTTCCATTCTGAGCAATACAGGGTTCTGCTGCTTTGCAGCCCAGGGGCAAGTCTGCAGCCCCCAAACGGCATGCCTGTTCCAGTGCAGTGGCCAGGTGGGGGCACTGACCACTCTGCTCCAGTGGTCCAAATCCCCTACTCCTCACCCAGCAGCAACAGGCATGGTGACAGCAATCTGAGATGGGGTCGGGGTGGGGAAGTGCATGTAGCTAAGAACTTGGGAGAAAAGGGATGCTCATCTTCCAGCCTCAAGAATGACTTGATTTGATTTGGAGTCCCAAGATCTGAGCCTGACTTCTTTGGATGAGTTTGCATAGCTATGTAGTGGGGATGATATTCCCACCACTCAGGATGATTGCAATCTGGGCTTCTGGGAGAGAAGTGCCTTTCTCAGAGGGAGGAGGGAGAGCAAATGAGGGTCCATGGGACTGAAAAACAGAAGGAGGGAGAGGCTGTGCCATCTGAACCCAGGAGGCCCCTCAAAACCCAGAACAACAGCAAGGAGGCTGAGGGTAGGAGGGTGGGCTTTGGGGAGAGACTCCAGCCTCCATCAAGAGGAGATGCTGCTCCTTTCTCCCTCCTGCTTTAAGGCCCTGGGGAGCTTGGAGTTTAGGGAGATGATAAGTGGGAGAGAAAATTAAAGGCAAGAAAAGTCTAAGGGAGTCGTCAAATCACAGCCAGGCGAACAGAACCCTGAAAAAAGGAGGTAAAAGGTAATGCTGTAAATTACAGCTTAAAAGCCTCGTTTTCAGCAAATTGCTTTTTAACAAGCAGACAAGCTCTATCAATAGCATCTACCGTATGTTTTTATAAAGTGCAGAAATATGTTTTTAAAAGGCCAGTAAATAAAGTTCCTATCGATTTGAACTCAAGTGTAATCTGTTTTTCTGTCTGCCACCAACACTGGTAATAAAGCAGAATCATGTAATACGGTATTTCAGGTAATGTGACTATACATCACTGCAGGGACGCCCTGCTCTGCAGCGATCTATCATTTTCTATTGGTATTGCTTAGCTGCAGAATTTATAAACTTGCTTCAAATTGATGCAATGTTCAATTTTCTTTTCCAATTTATTTTTGGTTGAGCCAAGCAATATTGAGGTCTCTGAGCAAGCCACTGAGCACTACCAGATGTTACCTGGAAGACCTCACGTTCCCTGGGAGAAGTGACGAGACGTAAGCCAGCACTCACCACCCTCAACAGGCAGGGAGAGACCGAAGGCCGTGGAAGTAGACGTGAATGGAGAAGAGGCCTCCTGCTCTCCAGCAAGAGTTGTGCTCTAGAGCGCCCAGTGGCGGGAGGGTGCAGGGCAAGAGAACATGTAGCAGAGAAGCTGCAGCAATGGGTGCTCTAGAGTCTGGGAATTTTGCTAAGAGGGAGATGCTGGTTCAGTGGGTCTGGACGAGGCCTGAGACTGCACTTCTAACCAGCTTCCAGGGGATGCCTATATGGCTAGTCCACGGGCCACACTTTGGGTAGCAATTCTCCAGACCGGGGAGTATCCCCAAGACATAGAGTCACAAATCTCAGAGCTGGAAAAGACCCCAGGACAAAGACCCAAGAAGTGATCTGGTCGACTCTCCGATCTTCACATGGAGACAATACCATTTGCTCTATCTCTCCAACTCCCTGCTTCCTGCCTCTGGGCTTTGGTTCACTGGGGCACCCTTGTGTTTCTACTCGACATACCTCACAGCGTGCCGTGCACTGGATAGTGAGTGCCTAGAGACCTGCCATGTTTGGAGACTGCTGGGCAGACAACAGGAAGTGATGCAGTGTGGCAGAAAGGACGAGTGTGGCATTAGATAGGATGGATTTGAATTCCAATTCCACCATTTACTGACAAGCAGGCTTCATCTTAGGCAAGTGACTTTACCTGCTGGAGACCCAGCTTCCTTATCAGCGACTTGGGACTAAAGTTGTTTCCTCACGATCTACCCAGTTATTAAATGGGATGATATACAGAGTCTGATACCCCCAGAAGATGAGGAAGGACCAGCTCCCTTTGCATTTATTCAGTATGCGCTTGCCAAACAGATAAATGAATGAAGACTTCTGAAGCAGCTGAGACAAACAAAGTATAAGTGGCTCGTCCTAGAACATACAGTAGAATGAAGCCAGAGCAAAAGGCTGGGGGGTAGGGATGCAGCTTGGTTCCTCCTGCTTTCCACGATACCCCACCTGTTTGCTCCCACATCCTCACCTTCCTCCATTGAAACCCCAAGTTACAAATGCATGAAATACTCATTTTGGCCTCTTGCTCTGGCATGAACTGTTTACCACCCAGAGGGTAACGCCGTTTGGGGAATGAGGAGTCTGGGAGTGGGGATGACAATATGGACAGGAACGGGGTTGCCTCTAGCACACCATGGGATGTTCCTTACGTAGAGTTCAGGGTTATGGAGGTGAAGGTTGGGAATTATTTTGAGAGCAGTCTCAGGGAGACAACTAAGGCCCTTAGTAAAGTCCCGTTCAGCAGACCTGCCTCACACAGCTGGGAAGGGATGAGGCTGGGATTATAATTAGGTCTTTTAACCCTGATCTATCAGGATCTTTTATATCTTAAGAAATCAAGTAAGGAGAAAGTCGAGGGACTAAGGGTCATACTTAATTAAACCAATTTATGAGAAATGAAAACTTACTAGTCAGCCTATATGGTGCTAAAATATTTGAAATAATTTTCTTTTTTTTTTTTAATTTTTAATGTTTCATTTATTTCTGAGAGAGAGAGAGATCGCATGAGCAGGGGAGGGTCAGAGAGAGAGGGAGATACAGAATCTGAAACAGACTCCAGGCTCTGAGCTTGCTGTCAGCACAGAGCCCGATGCAGGACTCGAACCCATGAACAGTGAGATCATGACTTGAGCAGAAGTCGGATGCCCAACAGACTGAGCCACCCAGGAGCCCCTGAAATAATTTTTCTAAGTAACATCTATTACTTGGTTATATTTTTTTATAATTATGATAAAATGCATCTAACATAAAATTTATCATGTTAACTAATTTTTAAGTTTATTATTTATTTATTTAGAGAGAGAATGCACACAAGCAGGGGAGGCCCAGAGAGAAGGAGAGACAGAATCACAAGAAGGCCCCGCACCACCAGCACAGAGCCCAATGTGGGGCTCAAACTCATGAACCATGAGATCATGACCTGAGCCAAGATCAAAAGTCAGATGCTTTCGCTCCTCATCAGGGAAATACAAATCAAAACCACACTGAGATACCACTTCACGCCAGTCAGAGTGGCTAAAATGAGCCAATCAGAGAACTCTAGATGCTGGCGAGGATGTGGAGAAACGGGCACCCTCCTACACTGTTGGTGGGAATGTAAACTGGTACAGCCCCTCTGGAAAACAGTGTGGAGGTTCCTAAGGAAACTAACAATAGAACTCCCCTATGACCCAGCAATAGCACTGCTAGGAATTTACCCAAGGGATACAGAAATGCTGATGCATAGGAGCACATGTACCCCAATGTTCATAGCAGCACTCTCCACAATAGCTAAAACATGGAAAGAGCCTAAGTGTCCGTCAACAGATGAATGGATCAAGAAGATGTGGTTTATCTATACCATGGAATACTACATGGCAATGAGAAACAATGAAATCTGGCCATGTGTAGCAACATGGATGGACCTTGAGGGTGTTATGCTGAGCGAAATAAGTCAGGCAGAGAAGGACAAATATCATATGTGTGCACGTATAGGAGGATTAGGAGGAGCTTAACAGAGGACCAAGGGGGAGAAGAGGGGCGGAAATGGTGGGGGAAAGGGAGAGAGGCAAACCATGAGAGACTCTTGAATGCTGACAAAAACTGAGGACTGGTGGATTGGGGGGGAGGATGGGTGGGCATGGAGGAGGGCACTTGTGCGGGTGAGCACTGGGTGTTATGTGGAAACTAATTTGACAATAAACTATTTGTAAAAAAAAAAAAAAAAAAAAAAAAAAAAAAAAAAAAAAAAGTCAGATGCTTAACCAACTGTGCCACCCAGGTACACCTCCCATCTTCACTATTTTTAAGTATATAGTTCAGTAGTGTTAGTATGTGCACATTGCTGTGTAACAGTCTCCAGAACTCCTTTCATTTTGCAAAACTGAAACTTCTTACCCATTAAATAACCACTGCCTGTTATCACCAACCCCAGCCCCTGGCAACTACAGTTCCACTTCCTGTCTCTACGAATCTGACTACTCCAAGTACCTCATGTAAGTGGAGTCACACAGTATTTGTCTTTCTGTGCCTAGCTTATTTCACTTAGTCTAACGTCCTCCGGGTTCACTCATGTTGTGGCATCTGTCAAAATTTCCTTTTTTTTAATGTTTATTTTTGAGAGAGAGACAGAATGCAAGTAGGGGGAGGGGCAGAGAGAGAGGGAGACACAGAATCTGAAGCAGACTTCAGGCTCTGAGCTGTCAGCACAGAGCCCAATATGGAGCTCGAACTCAAGTACCATGAGATCATGACCTGGGCCAAAATTGGATGCTTAACCAATTGAGCCACCAAGATGTCCCGAGAATTTCATTCTTTTTTTTAAGGCTGAATAATATTCCACTGTCTGAATACACATTTTCTTTATCCATTTAGCTGTCAGTGGACACTTGGGTCTTTTCTACCATTTGGCTGTTGTAAAGAATACTGTTCACATTGGGTACATAAATATCTGTTCAATATCCTGCTTTCAATTCTTTTGGATACATATTCATAAGTCGAATTGCTGGGTAATAGGGTAATTATAGTTTTAAGTTTTTGAGGCACTCACCATTCCATAGCTGTTGCACCATTTCACATTCACACTAACAATGCACAAGAGTTCCATGTTTTCCACATCCCTGTCAACACCTGTTCTTTTCTTTCCTCTTTTTATAGCAGTCACTCCAGTGGGGTTGTGGTAGCATCATGTTGTCTTTTTCATTTGCATTTACCTAATGATTGTGATGTTGACCATCTTTTCTTGTGCTTGTTGGCCATTTGCATATCTTTGGGAAAATGTCTATTTAAGTCCTTTTTCTACTTTTAAAATTGGATTATTTTTGTTGTTCTTGCACTGTAGGAGTTCTTTATCTGTTCTGAATATTAATCTGTTGCCAGCTATACAATTTGCAAACATTTACTTGTTCTGTAGGTTGTCTTTTTTACTCTGTCGATTGTGATACTTTGACATAATTAATTTTTTGATATGGTTGAATTTGTCCATTTGTCCATTTTTTCTTTCGTTGCCTGTGCTATTCATGTCATATCCAAGAAATCATCACCAAACCCAATGGCATGGAATTTTCCCCTATGTTTTATTCTTAGAGTTAGAATATTCTATGGGTCAGCTCTTACGTTTAGGTCCTTGGTCCATTTTGAGTTGATTTTTTGTATATGGCCCTAGTTTACATTTTAATGCAGATTTTTAAAATTATCATTGTGAGTATAGCAACAAAATATCAATATTGAACTCTGAAATTTAGGAAGTAACACTTTGCCAGCATGGTAGGAATATTAACAAGAATAAAATGAACATTAACAAGAATAAAATAGGTACATGTAATCGGGTCCACATTTCCTAGATTACATTTCTGAAGTTTTAGCTGTTTCTTTTTATGCCATTCCTCCATTGCAGGCAGGTTTCTTGAATTTATTATGATTCACAAGTGTATTACCTTGGATAAGCCACTTACCTCTCTGAGCCTTAGTTTCCTGATAAATAAACTGGAGATAATAATATCTCAGTCTCCTAGGACTGCAGTGACTCCATGAGATTCAGGTATAGACTACGTGCTCAAGTAATGTTGGTTTCTGCTGTCTCTTAGCTCCTGAGCTCTGCTCTGCACCTTCACCTTGAACACTCTGCCCTTTCTTATTCACAATACCAAGTAAATATCAAGTAACTTAAAGGCTCAGATCTTCCAAGAATGTTTCCTTGACTATTCATTCTAGTCTTCCCTTCTTTTGCCTGTCATTGGCACATAGGATGACCCTTTTGTTTTCCCTGACTTACAATAAGCCAAACCAAAAGTGGGAGCCTGTGTTCTGCTTCTAAAATTGGTCTTGACAGTCAGTGGGTGATTAAACTAGATATTGTATGGTGGCAAGAAGTATGATTCAATGGGTTAAGTGAAGGCTGAGGAACCCAGAAGATTCCAGGCAGAGTGATGACTATATGCCAGTTTAATTTAGGATTAGAGCAAATTCAAATTTCTTGGGCTTTAATTTTCATAGCTTGAAAATGGGCATGATAATATACCATTGTGACATTAATGAAATGATGACAATTTCAAAAACTTTGGAGTCAATTCGCTTTGCAGAAGCAGATAATAAGAATAATAATAAATCATTTATTTTTTTAATGTTTATTTATTTTTGATAGAGGGAGAAATCAGAGTGTGAGCAGGGGAGGGACAGAGAGAGAGGGAGACACAGAATCTGAAGCAGGCTCCAAGGTCTGAACTGTCAGCACAGAGCCCAACATGGGGCTCGAACTCCCAAACCGTGAGATCATGACCTTAGCCCAAGCTGAACGCTCTGACTGAGCCAGCCAGGTGCTCTTCTCTTTTATGTTTTGAATTATTATATTTTTAATAATAAATAAAATGGTTACTGCCTCAGGGAATCCTAACTTTTTAAAATCATTGAGCCCTAAAGAGAATTTTTAAAAAATACGGAATCTAGAAAACACTTTGCAGAAGTAAATTTGCAAATAATTTAGGGGATTTGTGACTTTCCTAAAGCCCATCCAGGGTCTCTAGGCCACAGCCGAAGCCCTGGATAAGGGCTCTGCTATGGACAACTGAGCATATCAGCAATAAAATAGCTGCCACTTGTCCCTACTGCCTTAGGGTTTGCTTTTCTTCCTTCCACATCCCTATTCATCAAGCTTGGTACTTACATCAGGTTACTGATTCTCACTGTCACTGAAGATGAGACTAGGAAATTACTGATAAAACTGTCACCCTGATGGATGTGGCTCTTTATGGCTGTCTCTGCTTATGCTGTCACCAGCTGAGGACTTAAGGATCACTGAGGGCGAAGGCCCAGGGTCCACAGATTCTTCCATCTCTGGGATATCTTCTTCCTAGGCATCCGGAGAGCCCCACTCCACACAAGGAGACTATTTTCAAGACACAAAGTAAAAAAAGAAGACAGCTTTGCCCTGATAAATCATGGCTCTGTACATTTTGGTCTTAGTTCCCACATTCATGCCATTCCTGAAGCAGCCTCTTCTTCACCCCATGCTGATCGCCACTCGGCAGCTGCCCTCTTCAGCCTCCTGCAAGGATACCGTCCACAACTGCAAGGGCTGGGAGCTAAAAACTGCATTTCCCAGACTCCATAGCAGTTTGGTTTCTGGGTGGAAATTCAAATTCACCAATACAATGCCACAAGGGAGGGGCGCCTGGATGGCTCAATCAGTTAAGCCTCTGACTGCGGCTCAAGTCATGATTTCGCGGTCTGTGGGTTCAAGCCTCGCATCGGGCTCTGTCCTGACAGCTCAGAGCCTGGAGCCTGCTTCAGATTCTGTGTCTCCTTCTCTCTCTGACCCTCCCCTGTGTATGCTCTTCCTCGCTCCCAAAAATAAACATTTAAAAATTAGAGAAAAAAAAAATGCAACATGGGAGACAGAGGCTTACTTCCCCGAGCTGAGGCCTCCTACTTCCTGGGCTGATGCAACTTTCTCCATCACTGGGACGTCTTTGGAGCTCCTCTGCAGCAAAATCCCAGTGTTGGGTCGTAGCTTCATGGGTCTTGGGAGAGGATGTAGTGACAGAGACCTTCAGACTCACTGTTCTCAGGTCTGGTTACTGATTCGTGGGAGCTGAGAGGCTCCTGAGACATGGTAGCAGCTTCCCGGTCCCTGGATTAGCAGCTGCGGTGAGCTTTTGAAGTCAACAGCTCCAGAGGCAGCTTCCTGATTCCTGGGCTTCCTCACTGGGGTAGGAAAAGCAGCTCCTCTGGCGGACCAGTTTGGTGGTTTTATTCCAGCGAGAGTCATCCTGGAAGCCAAAACTAAAGCCGACTCCTCTAGCCCAGCTAACAATTTGGTAGGTACTGAATTTCTTGTATTAAGTACTTTCCTGCTGAAAATAGCTAGGATGTAGCTTCAGTTTTCTGCACTGACAGACAGTGTTTTGGACAGAAAGGCTGCAGGCCGCAGACTCTCCTATCTAGGGTTGGTTACTGCCTCGTCCAGTTTGAAGACAGGGAAAAGTCGTCTGCTTCCAGCCAAGATGGAGTAACAGGGACCAGATTACCCTACTACCTGAGACAACTACACACCTGAACAAAGCATGTGAAACAATGGTTTTCAGACTTTGGACATCAGACAGTGCAGGGCAGTGATCAGTGAGGAAATGAATGAGGAGAATCTTACAATTACCCCATTACTGCCCAGACAGTTTTCAGGGCAGGGAGGGGACCCAGGTGGAGCTTGACAGTCACTCTGAGTTGAGGAGACTGAGCTGGAGGTCCAAGGAGGTCAAGTCACCTGGAACTCATGGCGGGGGGGGGGAGGGAGAGAGAGAGAGCACGAGCCATGCAAAGAGAGACCTCAAGCCATGCAAAGAGAGACCTCTGGAAATTGCAGATCATTTTCCTTGACCAGTTGAGCACTGATCAGCACATGCATGTGAAGAAATGATCTGAGACCAGGGAGGGAACTCCCAAAAGGATCAGAGGGAAACATCTTCAGGGATCACACAGGGCTAAAAACAGTTTATAAGCAAACAACAAAATTCCCCCAAAACCAACCTCATAATTCATAAGACAGCAGGTAGAACACTCAGCAGTGGGGCAAATTAGCTCTAGAAAAAGGCTAAGGTCCCACCTAACAAAGCTTAAAAACAAGCCTAGAGGGGTGCCAAAGTGGCTCAGTCAGTTGAGTGTCTGACTCTTGATTTTGGCTCAGATTATGATTTCACAGTTGTGAGGCTGAGCCCCATGTTGAGTATGGAGCCTGCTTAAGATCATCTCTCTCCTCTCTCACTGCGCCTCCCCACTCAAGCATGCTCGCTCACTCTCTCTCTCTCTCTCTCTCTCTCGAAGAAAAAGAAAGAAAGAAAGAAAGAAAGAAAGAAAGAAAGAAAGAAAGAAAGAAAGAAAGAAAGAAAGAGAAAAGAAAAGAAAGAAAGAAGGAAGGAAAGAAAGAAAATAAAAAAACAACTTTGGGGTGCCTGAGTGGTTCAGTCAGTTAAGCATCTGGCTTTGGCTTAGGTCATGATCTCACAGTTTGTGCGTTCTAGCCCCACACTGGGCTCTCTCCTGTCAGCAGAGAGCTCACTTGGGATCCTCTGTCCCCCTCTCTTTCTGCCCCTCTCCCGCTCGTTCTCTCTCAAATACAAATAAACTTAAAAAAAAAAAAAGAAACCAACTTAAAAAAAAAAAGCCTTAGAAGGATCAGACTGTTTTCAATGAACCTAACTACATCCCAGAACACAGCTCAAGAATATTTTTAAGAATACAAAATATATCACATGTGACAAAGTAAAATTCACGATGTCTGGCAACTAAAGAAAAATTACCACGTATGCAAAGAAGCAAAAAATAGAAACCATAATGAGCACAAGGATCAATCAATAGAAACGGATCCAGAAATCACACAGATGATAGAAGTAAACAAAGACATTAAAAGTTATTATAACTGCATTCCATATGTTTAAGAAGATATGGAGATCCTTCAATATCCCAAGAAAGATGGAATATATTTTTTAAAAATTCAAATTGAGGGGCACCTGGCTGGCTCAGTCAGTAGAGTTTTCTACAGTTTTATCATGATACATCTAGATGTGTAGGGGGTTTTTTTAGTTTATTTATTTTGAGAGAGACAGAGAGAGTGCAATCAAGGAAGTGGCAGAGAGAGAAGGAGAGAGGACGGAGAGAGAGAGAGAGAGAGAGGGAGAGAGAGAGAGAGAATATCCCAAGCAGGTTCCACACTTGTTAGCACAGAGTCTGATGCAGGGCTCAAACTCACAAAATTGTGAGATCATAACCTGAGCTGAAATCAAGAGTTGGACGCTTTAATGACTGAGCTACCCAGACAGCCCTGTTTTGTTGTTTTGTGTTTTTAAAATCCTGATTACAGTTCTCTGAGTTTCTTGGATCTATGATTTGCTGCCTTTCATTACTTTTGAAAAATTCTTGGTCACCATCTCTTCAAATATTTCTTCCGTCCTGTTCTTTCTGTATTTTATTTCTAGGACTCCAACTATAAGTAGGTTAAACCCCTTTCTATTGTCGCACAATTCTTGGATGCTGTGTTGTGTCCCTTACCCTTCTTTTCTTTCTTTATGTGTGTTTAGATACTTTCTCTCCATCTATCTTCAAGTTCACTGATTCTTTCACTTATTATGCCCAATTTGTTGATAAGTTCATGCTAAGTTCCATTTCAGAAACCTCTCTAGTTTTCCTTTATAGAGGTTCTTCTGCCTTTTTTGTGAGATTGCCTCCTAGGGCATAAGACCTAGCCCTGAGCCCAACCTAGGGGCATGAGCCCTGCTCCCCATGGGCACATTTCTTCATGCAAACATGCTTGCCTGAGCTCCCAGTTACTGCCTAGTGAGTGTTCCCTCTGCCCTGGGCAGGTCTGATATGCAGTCTAAGACTCTGCCTTAGAGTTTCTGGTAATATAGTTAGGGAGATAAGATAGGTTTCTAGAACAACACAACCAGATGGAGAGTGAGATCATGCCCTAACACTGTAAAGTGATGCAGGAGCCCAGAGAAGGAAGATGTGCTAATCTGGGAAAAGAGTTTTAGAAAACCATGGTCACAGCCCAAATATGGTATAATGAAGGTCTGAACTAGCTCAGTGCACAGGTCAGAGCCAACACCCTTAAGAGAATTTTGCCCCTGCTTACCCATCAATTCTTACCTAATGGCTTATTTACATGAGGGCTGCAGTGTTAGTGGGGGTGTTATCAGGGTTCCATCCTGCTTGCTGAGAGCACCCTCAGTCTAAATTGAGTCTCCCCTGATCTGCCTCTATCATCCAAGTGACCAGTTTCTTTCCACCCCTCCCACTATGGATTTCTTGGGGCTGACTCAGGTGCACTCCTACACCAACTTCCCTGATATTTTGCCCAGTGAGATTTTTCTAGCTCTGGATACCTAAGAACCACATCACCCATTTCATGTCTTATTCCCCACACTTGTTCTTGGCCTCTCTATTCTTATTCAAGCTGAGGCTCAGAAATTAATAAGACTTTCCCAACATAATGTGTTCACTGGTAGAACTAGCATTACACAAAGATTAGGAAGTGACAGTTTATGATGAGGTAGAATTTCAGAGGTGTGAAATGCCTCAACCATCTTGCCACCAGATATATAAAGCCCCCCAATCCACAATTAGTGTCACTTTTCTTTAGCATAGTAACTTAAACGTAAATTGATGCATAGTATATGTTTTTTCCCTTTTTCTCTTTATATATATATATATATATAGTTTCATATATATGTAAAATTAGATATATGTATATATAGAGACCTGTATAGATAGATAGATATAAATATATACATAGCTAAATCAAATACCCCAATGAACTAAATATACTAATATATATTTATATATAAGTATGTATTTTAATATACTAAAGCTTAATGTAGACATTGATATAAAAAGGGAACGATTTAATAAAGATTTAAGAAAAGTATGGGAAACAACTTAAAATTGAGTAAATTCTGTATTTTTTTCTGCTAATTGAAAAAAATATAGCTTTTTTCCTCCTCCTCCTCCTTGTTCTTCCTTTTTATTCTCCTTCTTCTTTTAGTTTAAGACTGTTCAGTTTCTTAGCTTGCAAAGTCCCCTGGGGCAGATAACACTTTAAGCTGCTATCAGTCACCACACTGGGATGTGATGTGTTTGAGAAGAACAGACATAGACGCAAGGGGGGAAGGCAGAGAAGACAGAGGATGCTGCCATGTTCAAGGGGAAAAGACATGTGGTAAAGGACACAGTGTGTGGAGGGTCGAGGTACCAAAGACAAGCTGTCTATGCCATAATTTTAGCTAGGGATATCATAGCCACTTGACTCTCAAGTATTAGCTCTCTGGTTTAAATATGCATAAAATATCACCAAGTATTTTGTTTTTCTTACTAAAACCTTCCAACAACCCTATGAGATGCGTGTTATTAATCTTGATCTATAGTTGAGAAGATTGTGGCTTGGAGAGGTAGACTTTCAGATCCATTTCTATCTCCAGACTGGGCCTCTGTCTTGAACATCAAACTCATATATAAACACTCACTCAATGTCTCTCAGCATGTTCAGATCAGACCGCGTGGGTTCTTACACACACCCCCTAAACTTACTCTTCCTTCAGTCTTTCCCATCTGCTATGGACTGAATGTTTATATTTCCTGCTCCCCATTCATGTGTTGAAGCCCTAACCTCTAATTTGGAGATGGGGACCCTAGGAGTTAATATAGTTTAGATAAGGCCATGAGGGTGGGGACCTCATGATGTGATTAGTGCCCTTATAAGAAGAGACACCAGGGAGCTCTCTCTGAGTCTCTTTCACACAAAGACACAGAAAAAGGCAGCTGTTCACAAGAGAAGACAATAGAGCTCTCACCAGAAACTGATTAGGCTAGCACCTTGATCCTGGAATTCTGGTCTCCAGAACTGTGAGAATAAATTTCTGTATTTTAAGTCACTCAGTCTATGGTATTTTGTTATGGCAGGGCTGAGCAGACAAAGATACATTCTCAGAAAATGGTAATTCTATCCTTCCAGCCATCAAACAGCTCTATCATGAAGGATCTCAAACAGAGGTCTCTCTAACCTTTGGTTTAGGGTAAGTTTTGAAAGACAACCATAGATGTCCTTGCCCAAGGGAATCAGGTGTTTCTCTCATGCTCTGCCTCCCCAGGAAGAAGTAGGATTGGCCCCTGGGATGTCTTCTAGTTCCTTACTCTCCCTTTTCTTTCTCTCCTGGAGTCACTAAGTCTTTTTCAAGAGTCTGGTGTATATGAGACTCGCTCATCAGAGAAAATTTGTGGTTGAAATACAACCAGTCAGAACAGAGGGCAGGACAGGCTGGAGAGCTCTGTGGGGTAATCAAGAGGTGAATTTTGAGGGGCTGAGCCCTGAGGAGGCTCCCTTACTCCCCAGAGGGGAGGAGCTCAGGAAGGCAGAAAGGGATGGCCCTCACCATGGAAACAAGACTAGACAGGGAAACTGAACCCATATCTCCCTTTGCTAGACCGTGCTGTGGATGTTTCCAAGGAAATGTGGCTTGATGCATTAAAGTCCATTGTTCTAGATAAGTGGTATAGTGTGGCAGTTAATACCTGGCCACCAAAGCCACATCACCTGGGCTGGAGGGCTGTCTCTGAAACTCACTAGCTGGGGCAAGCTGCACACCTGTTTCCTTGGCTGGAAAATGGCTGTAATAATAGCACCTAGTTTGCAGCATTCTTGTGAAGATTCAAGATTGATAACACACAAAGAACGTAAGACAGTGCCTGATATGTAGAGTGAGCTCTTATCATGCCCTGCTTTCTGGAGGTGGGAGAGCTGCCCTAAGCAAGCCAGACCCAGACCTAGGGAGCCAAGGCCTGCTGGACATCTGGCCATCAAGCCCCCTGCCTCGTCATTCCCCAACCTGAGGACGTTCTGGGAGCCTCGGTCCTGGAGTGGCAGGGAGAACGGGGAGCCTGTTTCTCTGAGTAGCCTGAAGAGCTTATAGGAGGCAGCTGGGCCTTCCAAATCCTTCATTCTGAAAGACCAGAGCCTGGGTGAGGAAGTGGTGAAAAATATGTCTGTTAGCTTTCCACTCTGGAAGGCTCTCTGCATGCACCCTGTGGTTTGGGGCCTGATGTTGAGTTCCTGGCACCTGCAACTCACCCTGTTAGTATAGTGGCTGCTGAGCAGCCCCTCTGGGAAAAGCAGCTCTGGTCCTGGTTCCTTTTTTCCCTTCAGGGATGGGGACGGGGTGGGGGGGGCGGTGTCAGGCATCCCATCTACCTAGTGTTATTGGAGAAGGATTAAAATAGTGCGTAAACTGCTAGGAATTTACCCAAGGGATACAGACATGCTGATGCATAGGAGCACATGTACCCCAATGTTCATAGCAGCACTCTCCACAATAGCCAAAACATGGAAAGAGCCTAAGCGTCCATCAACAGATGAATGGATCAAGAAGATGTGGTTTATCTATACCATGGAATACTACATGGCAATGAGAAACAATGAAATCTGGCCATGTGTAGCAACATGGATGGACCTTGAGGGTGTTATGCTGAGCGAAATAAGTCAGGCAGAGAAGGACAAATATCATATGTTTGCTGGTATAGGAGGATTAGGAGGAACTTGACGGAGGAACAAGGGGGAGAAGAAGGGCGGAAATGGTGGGGGAAAGGGAGAGAGGCAAACCATGAGAGACTCTTGAATGCTGACAAAAACTGAGGACTGATGGATGTGGGGGGAGGGGGGATGGGCATGGAGGAGGGCACTTGTGGGGATGAGCACTGGGTGTTATGTGGAAACTAATTTGACAATAAACTATTTGTAAAAAATAAATAAATAAATAAATAAATAAAATAGTGCGTAAAAATGGCAGAATTCACATGGGTACTGCTCTTAATTTTTCAAAGAGCTTTCATGGGTTTTATGTTTCTGAAACCACTTACCGACCCTGGGATGGCAGGCACAGCACAGGAGAGAATTCAGAGTGTGAAGAGCTTAGCCTTCTCACCTATAGTTCCCAGGTGAGTGGCAACAGGAGGAGACCCTGGCTTCTAGTTTGGGCTCTAGTGCCACCTGCCTGTGTGACCTTGGGCAAGATCCTGAACTTTTCTTTGCTTCGGCTTTCTCATCTGCAAATTGCGGGTCACAATCCCCACTGAGACAAGGGTCAGGGACCTGAAACCTGCAACAGGCTTTCTAACTGTGAGAACAAATAGAAACGACTGATCCAGAGGTCACTTATCCCACAGCCCCAGTGTCCAGACGCAGCTGAGCATCAGAAAAGGTAGGAGAGAAGATGAGAACTGGCATTTAGGGAGCACCTACTGTGGTAAAAGCTCTGCATTGAGACTGGGTGCTTTGAGCACACTTCCCCTTTAATCCTCTCAACGCAGATATTCTTATCCACTTTCATGACAAAGGAGGTGAGGCTAAGAGGCTGAGAAACAAGCTAGTTAGATACAGAACTGGAACCTGACCATAAATCTGTCTTTTGAGACCTCCACAGCTCTTGCCATGACTCTTCTATGCTGCTTTTCTGATCCTCACATCGGAAAACTATACCCAAAGCATCCTATACATCATGGGGCTCGTAGGTTAAAATGCAGGCACTTGATCCATATCCTCATTTTGCGCCTATTTACTCTTGGTTTAGAAATAATTCCGACATACTTGTTTATCAGCTTTCCCATGTTGTCAGATACTAATCATCTTTAACAGTTGTAAAAGGACAGACGAAAGGAGGAAAACAAATTTTTAAAATAATTTTAGCAGTGTTGGGTGGTTTTGTGTAGAGCAAATAACCCTACACATTTCTTTGATCCCTCAGATATCGCTTGTGAGTGATAATAATACTAATAATTCTGCCTTCCTTCTGAAAAGAAAAGAAAACATGTATTTCCAAAGCAGACCTAGCTCCAGAAAAGGAATCTCCACAATGGGTGGGGCAGCTGGACCTCTGGCAGCTCTGACTCCTGTTCTCCCAAGATCCAATCACCCTTTTCTGAGCCCCTGTCCCGGGCACTGTTCCACCCTCCCAGTCAGGGCAGAGCCCAGACACAGACGGTGGCTTCATCCTCCACACTGCTGTGAAATGAGAGATGTGTCACATGTTCTCTGAAGACTCCATGACAGCCAACGGTAGGTGGATGAAGAGGATACCGGGAAACCAGATGCAAAACAGCCATTTGCTCAGCATCTGCATCATCAGTCAGTATGGATCTGATACCCGCCATGTGCTGGCACAGTTCTAGGGCCAGAGCTTTCAGTTGTCGAGTTGACCAACTCTCTTTGCCCTCTCGGAGCTACCTGTGCACTTGCAGGGAGCATGTCGTGTCAATCTGCAGCTTGTGACCCCTAGAAAGGGATGTGTCCCCTTGTGGTCCAGCCTGCCTCGATGCAGCTGAGGTCCTCTGCAATACCACCCGCCTGCTCCCCGCACTGTCAGACCTATCTGTGGTCATTGTGCTCAGCTCCTGGCACACAGCTCCCAGGACTCTTGGAGCCTCCAGAGTGATAAGTGCCTTTAGTATGCAAATGAGATGACTGGCAGTTGGGGCCCCCTAGATAGCTTCCAGATGGGTGCTGGTCCCAGAGAGACCAAGGCATGATTAGAGGGTTGGAACTTTGGGCCTTACCCCCAGACCTTCGTGGAGAAGAGTGGGGCTAGAGATCTAGTGGCCAAAGATTTCATCAGTCTTGGCTTTGTAAATGAAACCTCCATGAAAACCCCCAAAAGAAGGGTCCAGTGAGCCTCCATGTTGGTGACCGTGTTGAGGTGTTGTGAGAGTGGTGCTCCCAGAAAGGGCACGGAAGCTTCACACAACACCCCTCATAACTTGCCCTGTGCATCGCTTCCATTTGGCTGTTCCTTAAGTTGTATCTTTTATAATAAACTGGTAATTATAAGTAAACTGTTTTCCTGAGTTCTGTGAGCTGTCCTAGCAAATTATGGAACCTGAAAGTGGGAGTGTAGTGGGGAGTCCCAATTATTTAGCCAAGTCGGAGAGAAGCGTGGGGACTCTGGGCACCCAATACTTGTGACTTGCGTCTGAAGTGGGGGATGAGCTTTGGGACTGAGCCCTTAACCGGAGGAGTCTGACACTAAGTCTAGGTAGTTAGTGTGAGAATCCAATTGAAAGGCAGGGCTCCACGTTGGCGGACAGAGAGCTGACGAACTGGTTGTTGGTATGGAAAAAACCCACATATTTGGTGCCAGAGGTATTGTGAACAGAAAACACCACAGAGGAACTAAGGCAGCTGCCAGAGTTCGAATTCCCTGTCCTAGATGATCAATAACCAGGGGCTATCTCCCATCAGGGCTAGGCTTGATCTGCCCATGGTGAGGAGCAGGGGGGATGGGGGGTGGCCTCAGGTGTGCAGGAGAGCTCTGCGGGGGCTGGCTCAAACACACTCCCCAGCTCCTGCCGACACAGAGAATACATGCCCGTGCATAGCAAGGGCACTATCTGTGACAGATGTTCGCAATGATGACATGGAGTCATTTCACAGAGGTTAAATAATGTTCATTAGACTGTTTAGGAAGGCGAGGTCATGTGTAACCGATTTTAGAAACACTGCCATACAAAACATGATTAAAATAAGAAGTCTGAGTACGTAAAGGAACAAGGTGTGATTGTCTGGAAGATGAGCTTAGAAAGAACAGCTCCCTCTCATGGGTGCTGTTATTGTTTGCCATTTTTATGTTTTACATGATTGTTCACCCTACATCCTTCCTTAATAGACCATCACAAGTTCCCTGGGCCCCTGTAACCTCGTGGCAGGAGGCAGAGTGTCCCACATGCACTTAGGACTCTGGTGATGATGACAAACCCCACGCTGCTCTGTTTAGGGTCTGATGCCTTATTAGCTTCTCTCCAGGCTACATAAGAGCCTCTTCCCAAGCAGCCTGGGTGCCCCAGGCACCCTCTTCTGTCTGCAGCTCTGTTGCTAGCCCTAGGTCCTGTTGAGTGCTCAGCTCTGGTCTCTGTCTAGATCCTGCCTGTGTAGAAAGGGGACAAAGAACCATGCTGACTTCCCTAGGGTAAAGGAGCAGCTTCTGCCTGGGAAGCATTAGGGTTCCAATGTTCCCAAAGGTTCAAAGAGACTTGTGGGGTGTGCTCCATAAATGAGAAAAGAGAGTTGGCTACAGGCAGACCCCAGGACCCATGCTGGAGGAAGCTGTATATGACACAAAGTTTTTTCCAGTAGAAGACAGGATCCAAAGTCAGGGACCCCAGATTCCACCGGCAAGCGCTGGGTTTGCACATGCTGTGGGTGGGGTGGGGGTGAGCACGAAACCTTGAACTTTTCTTGTGACAGTGCAAAGATCTTATAAATGGGGATTTGCAGCCCGATGTGCCTGAAGAAGATCCCAGGGTTACAGGTCAGACAAACCCAGCATGGCAGCAATCTTTCCAGTACAAAACCTGGGACTTGGATTCTAATGCTCTCACAGCTTAAGCAGGAAGATCACCCCAGGAGCTCTGAACTGTTACAAAGAGGATTCATCTACCTGCTATCTAAGAGGCAGCCATGATTTTGTAATTAAACACACAAATTTGGGAACCAAACAGCTGGGCTTCAAATCCTGGCTTCATCACTCGCCAACTGTGTGCTTTAGGTAAGTTGCTTAAGCCCACCTGTGCCTCAGTTTACCTATCTGTAAGGCAGGGCTCATAATGATTGTGAAGAGTAAATGAGTTAACATTTCTAAAGTGCTTAGAAGAGTGTCTGGCACATGTCAGTGCATGCTAAATAAAACAAAATGATCCGGCAAAGACAGGAGATTGAAAAGATTTTCAATAAATGTCACTTAGGCTCACATACATGGATTCTCCCTCATGGCTGACTCCTGGCCTCAAAGGCAGGGACTCCTGAATGGGGCTGTAGGGGAGGGAGTGCACGAAGGGTTAAACCCCCAAGTGAACAGAAAAACAAGTTCCATCTGGTCTCTGGGACAAAGCGACAGCCTGCAAAGCCCCCAGCCCGGGCTCCTGCTCAAAGGACACATTGCTTTTTAAAATTCCAACTTGTGGCTGCCTCGATCTATAAATCAACCAGTTCTCCACACCCTAGAGCTCGGAACAGGATTCACAAATGGCAGCGAGACATTCATTCCGAGAATAGGCATATGAAGTGACTTTGCACTCAGGGTACCCAGCCTCTCAGCTTCCCGGAAGGCCCCAGGGCTAGTGCTTCATCCTTTTCTCCCCTTGCGTGCAGGAGCTGCTCTCCAGGTGGCAAAAGGAAGGCAGGCAAGATAGCAAGTGGCCAAGCCTCAAGCTGGGATTGGGATTTTCTTTAGACACTCCACTTAAGGAAAATGTCCCCAGGCCTCAGTTGCATCCCTATGTTTATCATCAACACAAAAAGAAGAATAAAGCCACTTGCCCTACTCCCCACACCACTGCTGGGGTCCCATCTTCAGAGACCAGGCTGGGAGTGGGGCAAGGTTGATTCATGAGAACCACCAAAAATTCCTGCGTGGGGAACCCTATGCAGGCAAGCAGGGACTCTTTGGTGGCTCCTGGCCATTGCGCGTGCAAGGTAGCTTGTGCCCTGGCATCCCCTGTAGGACACCTGAAAAGGGACAGGAAGCCAGAATGAAACCTAGAGCCTCTCCTTTGGGACCCTTGCCTGAAGCAGGGCTGCTCCATTTTTACCACCTCCCTAGACACATGCCCACACCGGGGAACGCCGAATCCCGCCCTAGCACTAGCCCTGCAGAGCACAGAAGTAATTCACAAAAAGTTGGGCAATTCAAAGTTACAGTTTCCACAGCAACCAGCACTCAGACCATTTGGGTAGCTGAAGCTTTTCCTCTTAGCATTCACTCTTTTTCTCCCCAAATAGCATTTTTTTCTTATTATTAAAGTAATACATGTTCATTGGAGAACATATGGAAATTACAGACAAGTGTAAAGGAGAAAATAAAAATCACCCTTAATCCCACCACTCAAGGTGATCCAATGTCAACATTTTGATGTATTCTCCATTCGTCTAGCTTTTTTTTCATGTATAAAAGGATATAATTTTTGAAAATTGGGACTCTAGCGAAATTACTGTTTTATCATTTGGTTTCTTCCACTTAAAAATATATTGTGAGATTTCCCGATAGCCTTAAATATTCTTTGAGAACATGACTTTTAATGGCTTCACGGTACTCTTTCATATGGATGGAACATATCCTATTTAACCAATCTATTGTTGAACATTTAGGTGGTTTTCCTTTTTTCTTTTGCTATTTTAAATAATACTTCAATGAACAGCCTTTTACATAAATTTGTGTGTATGTCTCTGATTAAGTAACCAGATTAGAATAAATTCATAGAACTAAGATTACTGTTCAAACACAATGAACATGCTCATGATTTTAATATGCATTTTTAAATCACCCTCTAGAAAGGCTGAAGCAATCTGTACTTCTACCTGTAATGTACACTCTTATTTAAAAAAGAAAACAAAAACAAAAATACCACCAAACTTCAAATTTGGCCGGTTTTAAATGAAGTCTATATTATTTATAAAAATTACATGTCCTTTAATTGAAGCATTCTCCGTAAATTTTTAATGAATTTTCTTATTTCTATCATCACCTACTACCATCTTTGGCCTCTATTTCTATGGGGTATTCATCTTTTCCTCATTGATTTATAAGAGCTCCTTATGCATAAAGATAATAATCCTTTGCCATATTTGTGGCACATATGTTCTCTCAGTTTGTCATTGGATTTTAATTTTGTTTACGGCATTTTTAAAGTGTAGAAGTTTCAAATATTGTTGTAACTCACATCCCTCCTTCTTTTCCTTTATGATTTTGTCATCTCATTTTTATGCTTCGCCAGACCTTCCCCACTCTGAGATCAGATAAATATTTACCTATCTGTTGCTTTTCCAGTTATTTTATGGCTGTGTGGTCTGGGTTTTACACTGACTGCTCTAAACCTCATGGGTTTCACGTAGAGGTGGTGTTCTGCATTTGCTTGTCTAATGGTCCTAAGGCTGGAGTTGGGTCAGAGATGGTTGCCAGGGAGATACAGGAATTGACTTGTCTGCCACTCCTGCCTTTCAGGAGCTCTCAGCCTGGCAGGCACCTTTCCACGGGGCCCCAGGGTTTTTGCTACTGAATGGAAGAAATGAACAGAGAGAGGGAAATAGCTGTTCCACGATTACACGCTGAAAAAGGTGCACCTCACGTGGCTATGTTTCCCATCTGAGATGGGGAGGTGGAGGATGGGGAGAGCCAGATGCAGGAAGAGCTGGTGAGCAGCTCCAGTCTTAGCACGTGAAAAATCAAGAGACTGGATTCCAAACCTGAAATTAACCATCACTCTACTTGCAAGATGAGGAGCTAGAGGCAGTTTTGCTGGCATTGCATATCATCGAATACCAAGTTGTCATGAAGAGGGACTGAGAGAAGGAGCCTGGGACTTCAGCTCCCCAGAGATATGGACTGTATCTTCTGTCCGGCATCCCAAGGGCCCAAGAGCTGGTAAGTACCAGGCGGAACGGTGTCATCCTAAGCAAGAGGGTGGTAGCCTCCAGCCAGCATCGGGAAGATGCCACTGCAGACAGCCCCCTCAGTCCGGCCCCAGGCAATACTGCCTTCTGTCATCCCTATTCTAATCCAGCCTCCAAAACTTTTTACTGAGGGTCTTTGCTCAGTTTCTGAAGTCAAGGCATGTGCTAACAAGGCAAGAGGTTTGTTCATTAATTCCACAGGTTTACTGAGTGTCCACTGTCTGCACAGCCCTGTATCCAGCCTGGTAGATCTATTCCCTTTCAACCAGGCATAAAATATTTCCCTTCCATCTCTACCTCTCTATTTTCTCTCCTTAGAATCCTTAAAAAAAAAAAAAACCTACAACCCTCTATCTTGAATCTCATACCCTCCAGCTATCACTCTGCCTCGGCTGTCATGTTTTAGGCTGCACTAGTCACCTGGGCATTGGAGAAGATTATAACCACTACCATTTACTGAATGCTCCCTGTGTCAGCACTGAAGGCTGTAAATACATGATCTCTCATAACCTTATTTCAATAACTTTCATTAAACAAATACTAGGCGCCTATCGTGACAGAGAGTCTTCTAGTAAACAGAATAAACCGGTAAATAAACCAAAGATTCCTGTCCTTGTGAAGCTTATATCCTAGCTGTGGGGTCGGAATGGGAATAGATGAAACAAAAAAACACAATAAGTGAAGAAATTATATGTAGGTTGGAAGGTGATAAATATGACAGAAAGAAGTGGGGAGGGACTAGGGGGCCCAGGAGTACCAAGGCTGGGAGATGGGAAGGCCTCCTTGAGAAGAGGACCTTGAAGCAAAGACGTGAAGGAGGTGAGGATGTGTGCCATAGAGATATGAGGGGAAAGACCTGAAGACATGCCTGTTATGGTCAAGAAACAAAAAGGAAGCTGGGTGAATAAGGCAAAAAATGGTAAGAAATGAGGTCAGAGAGGCAGAAATGGGCCAGATTCTAGGGTTTTATAAGCCATTGTGAACACTATGGCTCCTACTCAGGTGAATTGGGGAGAAATGGAAGATTTTAAGCAGAGGAGTAAACTGATGTGACCTGCCGATTAATTTTATTATTTTATTTTACTATTCTATTCTATTCTATTCTATTCTATTCTATTCTATTCTATTCTATTTTCTGTGACCTGCAGACTTAAAGGCTCATCCTGGCTGCTGCAATGAGAATACACTGGGGGTCTGGGGCAGGCATGGTGGCCAAGAGACTAGTTAGGTGGCTGTTGTGATGGCTCAGGTAGAGAGGATGTGGTCCTGGCAGGGTGTTAACTGTGGAGAAGAGAAGTGGTCAGCTTCTGGAGAGATTCTAGAAGCAAAGCCAAGACGGGTTCCTGGTGGGTGGGATGTATAATGGGAGAGCAGTTATTGCTCCAAGATGTTCAGGCAACACGCCTGGAAGTCTGGAGTTGTTCTTTGCTGAGATGGCAAAGTCAGTAGGTGGAGCAGGTTTGGGGAAGGGTAGACAGTGGGCACTTGGGGTTGGATATGTTGCGTTTGACAGGTCTGTGATATACCTCAGTGACCACGTGAGTAGAATGTCATAGGGAAGACATTTAAAGTCCTGACCTTGGATGAGACCACAAGGGAGAAGTGTAGAAAAAGATGAGAAGTCCAAACACTGAGGCCTGGGATATCCTACACCAAGAGGTTGGGGAGAGGAGGAGCAACCAGCAAAGGAGACTGAGAAGTGAAGAACCATGAAGCATGAAGGCAAATCCAGAGAGTGTGGGTCCCCACAGGGGATTGGGGAGGGGATGTATCCAGGAGGAGGAAGTGACCAACTGGGTCAAGTGCTCCTGGGGAGACAAGAAGGATTAGGATTGGGAACTGGCCACTGGGTCTTGCCCAGAATGGCTTCACACCCATTTTAAGGTAAGGAAAAGGAATCTTAGAGAGAAGATCCAAGGTCAGAGTTAGGAAGAGCAGAGCTAGCATAGAAGACAAGGTCTATGCAAAGCCTAGCCTGGCTGCTTCTCACCAATCCCTCAGACTCCGAGTGCTCTCTGAGTGCTCTCTAAACCAAAGGAATGGCCCTGTCACCCATGGATTCTCATTCCCAACGGACTATTCATACTCACGAAGTTGCATAGTCCCTGAAGGTCAGGGAAAACGGGATGAGCAGAGAGCCACCAGCACAACTGTAAAAATCGTTTTAATGCCAAGTGGGATGTGAGGGGATTCTTAGAGTAAGTGGGTTGGCCTTTCCTTCCAACTATCTATTTCATCCACCTAATCAGGGCCTGGCCCCTGAGGGCATTTCAAGTTAGTGGCTCCTGGTTTAATGAATTCAGGTCCAGGGATATATGTATTTAAATAGAAGGGCATTTCCACAACCACCCGGCAAAGGGAGAGATGGGGCAAGGGGTGCAGAGACGCACACAGCCAACCCAAATCCAGGACCCTCTGTGTCTCTATTACGGGGTAGGTCTCAACTGTCTGACCACCCAGGGCAATGCCTTCCTGGCCAGAGAGCCGGCTCTCCTTGCCTGGGGCGGGATGACAGTCACCGATCTCCCTCTGGTGTCAGCTCTTGCAACTGCAGCCCCAGGAGACCGCAGGAGGCAAACGCAGGGCCTGGAGAGCCGCGCCTAGGAGCCCTCCTCACTTCTCCCGTCTGGGCCTAGTCTGCCTTTGCCTGGGGTAGGTCTGGTGCTCTAGGCCAAAAGCATGGGCCCTCTGCATCCCTGATTGCAATGGAAATAAGGAAGACTTGGAAATCAGGATGTCTGATGGCTCACCCTGGATCTCCCTTAGGTTAGCAGTACAGCCCTGGAGACCAAGAAGAACCCAACGGTCTCTGATTTGTGCACACCCCCTACGCTCCAACCCCCACCTCTCCTTCTGCTAAGTCATTTGATATTTCAAGGCCCATTTGGAAAGGGAGGTGATGGAACAAGAGGAGCTCTACTACCTCCTCCTTCCCCTCTTGCCTTAGGCGCCAGCTTCTTCCCCAGACCTGGAGCTGGATGGCTGCAGTAGCAGTTGGGAAATAGCTCAGGCCATTTGGGGCATACTGCTATTCTCAGGGGGATGGGCTTTGGAGCCTATACAGCCCTGGGTTCAAATCCTGACTCTGTCACTCATGAGCTCTGGAACCTTTCTGTCCCTCCGTTTCCTCCTGTAAAATGAAGGTAATCACCCCTACTGTGCTAGGTAGCTGTAGGGCTTGAGTGCAACAATGCTCGTGGAGCACTCAGCACAGAGCCTGACCACGTGGGAAACAGTCAGTAAATGTGGCCATGCAGTAAATGTTTGGGGCCAATAGGGATGCTGGGGTGCAGGAAGGGAGAGGACAGGAGCCAGGGACCGGAGTCCGAGCTTTATCACTCCATTGAACACATCCGTGCCCTGGGGCAAGCTAACATCCACAAGGCTGTAAGGAGACTCAAATGGGGTGCGAGGTGATGAGTAGATGGGTGCTGGGCTCTAAGGCTGAACATCTGCCTTCTCCGGCTAACCCTGAGCCAAAGATCCCCAGTGCGGGCAGAGACACCTGCCTGGCCCACCTCGGGACTGACTGGAGATAGCAGATGTCATGACAAGGCCAAGTGCTTTGAAAACTGGAACGCGTATACTCTTGTTACCAAGAGACATCCCCAGCCCCGTCCCCTGCCTGCATGCTGCACACAGCTCCGTATCATAGTACAGATCTCCCTGCACAAAAACTGCCTATTTCTTGCCGTCCCCAAGCATACAAAGGTATCTGCCGTCAGAGGGTTTACATTCCAGTTACACAGACAAGAAACCAAATGGTGGGAACACCCAAGTTGACAGCAGGGGCAGAAGTGAGGGGATCCCACCCACTCCAAAGTCTTAGTAGAAACATCAAATTGAGCACAATTCCCAAAAGGGAAGCTAAGCCACAGGAAAATTGGCCACTGGCTGGAGCAAGGATGGATGGTGTGACTACCAAACCTTTGAATGGTGAAACATGTGCTAGTCCTGGAGTCAGGAGGCCCAAGCGGGAGTCTAGGCTCTCTGTTAATCCAAAAAGACTTCATACTGTAGGATTCCAACTATGACATTCTGGAAAAGGCAAAAACTATGCAGAGAGCAAAAAGATCAGTAGTTTCCAGGAGTTGGGAGATGAGGAGGTGGAGCATAGAGGATTTTTAGAACAGTGAAACTACTCTATATGATACTATAATGATAGACACACGTCATTATACATCTGTCCAAGCCCATACTATGTTTAATATCAAGAGGGAACCCTAAAGTATACTCTGGACTCTGGGTGATATAGACGCATGGGTTCATCAGCTCTAACAGATGTCCGACTCTGGTGGGGGATGTTCATAGTGAAGGATGGCTGTGTGGGGTCTAGGGTCATACAGGAAATCTCTGTACTTTCCACTCAATTCTGCTGTGAACCTAAAACTGTCCAACATAGTGGGTACACTGGTAAGAGAGTGAGATATCTCAAAGTCCACATGGTGGCCCCCAGCCGCAGCCTTAGGCACATGCCCACAGTGAGGGGACTTCATTCATCCTGGCAGCTGCTTCACCCAGCAGAGGATCTTCCATCTCCTTCCCTCCCTCAGACCCTAAGTCCGCAAGTGTCAGCAAACAACATCATCACTCATTCAAATATCCTCAAAACCCTTCCCGGACCTCCTCTTTAGGCCACCGTCTTTTCTCTCCAGTGAGAGCAGGCAACAAGTCATTGTACCTTCAAAATTTGAGAATCTGTCCCTCCAAATGGCTCCAACCAGGGACAGGCAACTATTTTACAATCCAAGAAGACTCTGCCCACACCCCTAATGGTCGGCTCTGAGCAGATCGCACACACGCCAAGAGCCCACACAGTCACTTGCCAAATGACCTTTGTTTAAAACCAGGATGCAAACCCAGTGAACTCTCCTTTCAGATCCCACAAGCCCCCACTGAGGAGCGGCCCACAAAGTTGTTTTTTTGTTTTGTTTTGTTTTTGTTTTTCAAAGAAACATTATTTGATCTGAAAAACATCTGGAACCTGTTTCCCCATACTTGACTGGAAGCTTTCAGCCGACATCAGATGCCCAACCGCGGAGCAAACACCCCGTTTGCCTGTGCCCACGTGGAGCGGCACCACTGGGGACTGGGACAAGGCGGCTTGATTAAAAAGCTGGGGAGGGTCAGGTTCAGGTCTGACCATAGGTTCTGCACCCCCCGGGTGTGTGGGGGGCAGAGGGGTTAAAGAGGACTGGAAATCAAGGTCAAGGCCAAGAAGCTTCCTATGAAGCCGCCCAGGTGCAAAATATCACCACACGAGTGTCTCAAGTTCTTCCTTACAATGAGAACCGTTCACAGTCTTACTTTCAGGAGGTGCTCGACGGGATGCGTTTTCGCTCGGCTGCGCGGCTCCTCTAACAGTGTCTGGCGCAGCAGGGCGGAGAGGACGTCCCCTCCACGACCGGCCACAGTGAGCGGATGCGTGAGCGGCACCCCGCGCGCCGCGTGCACATCGGTGGCCACGTCGGTGGCCGCGTCGGGCGTTTTCGCCACGAGAGCGTCTCTGCCGCAAACATCTTTGCCGCATAAGCAGTTGGCCGTAAGGCAATTTTGCCGTAAAAGACGGTGAAAAGGAGCTGCCTGACAGTTTGGTTTGTTTGACAGTCTGGTTTCATTTCTCCGTTTTATACTCTTAGCCCTCCCGGCGGTCTGTACAGTGACGCAGAGTTTCCAACCCACGTTTCTCACAGAACTTTGGAAAGTCGATCAGCGCACATGTGACCAGATGCCAAGAACAGCACCGTAGAAGACGGTTACTGCGCGGTGCAAAGCTCAGATACAGAAGTGCATCCTGGTATTCGGAAACTGATACCCTTCCCAATGCAGGCAGACATTTTAGTGAAAAAAGAAAGTGTGATGCTGAAAAAGGAGACAAATCAACAAAGAAAATCATGTATAATACGATGAATGAAAGACCTCGAAGACAAGTACATAGGTACAATCTGCAAAATCAGTTATTTGTGTAGAGTGCCATGAAGCTACACTATTCCTTTTGAGTATATTCAACTATTTTATGTTTCAGAATAAAGTCTTTTTGATTTTGTTACTCATTTTTCATTTTCATTATGTCATTTTTAATGAATGTCCCTCTTTTATTTTTCATGAGTTTAGTTTTTGCAGCAAAATTGCCTTATACCCAATTAGTTGTGCTGCGAAAATGTTTGCAGCAAGGACGCTGATGCAGGAAGCTACCTAGAACTCCATCAGTTTTTAAGTAGCAGGATGGAGTCCAGAGGCAAAACTATGTAGCTTAAAGTCAGTGGACTGGAAAGGATCCAAGGCTGATCCTTCCCCTTCCTGACTTTGGCAAGCGTGACCTTGGGAGGGCCCCTCATCTGCAATTAGAGGGATAATCCCTACTCTGCCCAACCCCCAACATTGTTAGGAGGATCCTGTGAAATCCTACATAAGAAGTTCCTCTGAAACTTCAAAATCTGACTGCAAGGGTTAGAAATGGTGATTAGCATTGCCTCCCTTTCCCTGGGTCCTGTTGTGGCCAATGGCATCACCACAGCAGGTGGCCGAGAGGCCTGGGTGATTTTAGCAGACTTTGTCCAGGGACAAAGGATAAAGTGACATGTGAGCAGGTTCTCCTTCATGCACGCATCCTCGGCTGGGCACTGGGTGCCCTCCTCACCTGCTTTCCCAGGTCTTGCTCTGCCTATCAGTCCCCCTCCCTGCCTCTGAGCCTCAAACCCACACAGGCCTCCTTCCATAGCTTGTACTCTTCAGACTATAAATCTGTCTCTTACAACGACAACTGATACCATTTGCTAAGCTTACATCACAAGTTAGGCATTGGGTTAAGGTTGCAGGTTGTGAATTCTCCCCTAAATTATCACTCAGTGAACTGCTGAACCCCCCCACCTTGTCCTGGATTTACTGTCTGTTCCCAGGCCCCTGTTCTAGAACTCTTCTCTCCATCCTCAGGATCAGTGCCAGGGAATTTGCCAAATCCCAATGGCTCTCCCCAGCCTGGCCCTGTGGCTGCTTCCCCAGGAGTCTGAGTCTGGAAGCCACCCCTTTCCATTCCTGCCTGTCTGGCGCTGCACCTGACCTCTGTCTGGAATGCTCACAAAGTGCACTTACTCACATTCACACTCTAAGCCCTTCTGGCCCCCAGATAGCATCTCATCTCTGTGTGAGGGGCTCTGCTGCCTGTGCTCCAGCTCACAGGTCCAGCAGCCGGGGAGACCCCTCACCCCTCCTGGGGTGCAGTGAGCACAACTATCTCTCCTCCTCTTCCTGCTCACCTGCGTGCTGAGGCCTAGGGCCTCGGAAGCTTCTACTCTGGTTCCCACCCTTGGCCTCTGAGGAACTTGGATGTCTCATTCTCTTTATTTAACCTTCACCATCCCTGTGGTTCTCCTTGGATGTGAACTTCTCTGATGGGCCCATGATCTCCAATTTCTGCTGTTTGGGGGCATTGCCCTTTCCACTGGCTCCTTCCCTCTTGGCGCCCCTTGTCTTCCCTGAAAACTTCTAGGGGTGTGTGGCCTCACACCGCCATGTCCTCTCCTCGTTCAGTCTTCCCTCCTTGCCAGGGCTCCCCAATAGTTGGTCGGGTTAGGTCAGATGCACTTTTTCTGTTGTCTGTCTGACCTGACCTCTGCAGACTGGCTGTAGCTGACCACTCCATGTCCTCCCCTGAGTGAGTCCCACCACCTCCAAGATTCCACCCCCTGCCCCCTAACACTGAGGACCCAGTTAGAGGCCTCCAGCCCTGCCTTCACTTCCCAGCGGGCTCAGCAGGCAGCTGCTTCTGGGTGCCCTCAGGGTTCTCAGATTCAGTGCCTGCACAGTCTCTGCCACTGGCCTGTGTCCCTGTAGATCTAGTTCTTCTCTTGTGTCCCTTGGTGGAAGCCATAATAATGAGACAGTGCCCTACAACACTTATCATCCTGGTAATTATTAACCACATTTCCCTTCACTCCCCAGAGCATCTTGTTTTGGAGGATGCGTTATACGCTAAGCCTCACCCTTGCTCACCCGCCTGGCCATCACAGAAACCCAAGGGTCACACCAGCCCTCCCTCTGCCACGATCCCCACTCCTCCTCAGTCACCAACCCCTATGGATTGTACTTCTTCACATCTCTCAAATCCATACCACAGTTCATGTCCTCGCTTACACCGAGTGCTTTAGCAGGGTGCTCTCCCTGCCTTCAACCTCCTCTTTCTTCCATTCTTCCACCTGTGCTGCCAGACTGACTGTCCTGAATCGCTAATCCAATCACATTCACCAGGCCCTCCCCAGCCTGGCTTCAAGATAAAAATCCAGACTCCACACCTGGGCAGTCTGTGGCCTCTCACATAGTGGCCCTGTCCTCTCCTGAGCCTCCTCCCCCATCCGGCCATCTGGGGGCTCCCCTTCATGCCCTGCCTGTTCACTGTCTGCAGTTCAGCTCTGGGTACCTCCTCCTGGAGGCCTCCCCTGACTGACTCAACTTGGCTGCTCCGCCTGGTCCTCATGGTAACTGAAGCTCATGTACCGCAATGCTGACATCACGCGACTCTGTCTGTCTCCCAACATAGGCTGTTTGCTCCATGGTGAAGCCTTGTGTTTTTGGCTTTGAGGCACTACCATGGTGTCTGTGTGTTCCATAGATATTTGTTAAGTGAATCGCTTCATTTTCCTAAGACTGAATTGCTCCTGGCCGTCCCCTGCATGTATGCATTCTCCTCCTCTGCCCCTTCCTTCCCTGAAGGAGAGAGCCTGCCCCATCCCTTATGGGCTGCTCTACCCAACATGCCTCTGAGTGTCAGGAGCCTCATGTCCCTCCTCCACTAATCATTTTGTGACCAGCAGCCCCTATTTTTCTGCTCTGTGTGTAAAGAGGAGGATGGAAAGTGGACTACTTAGCTCCGAGGTCTCTTACAGCAAGGAGAGTCTGTGACTCTGCCACACGTGTCCATACTTGTGTGTGCACTTTGGGCCCATGAGGGTGAGGAGGTGGCTCTCAGGAGGCAGTAACACAGACCCTACAAGCCCCAGGTGGGGGGGATATGTCTGCCCCGTGCAGTAAGAGGGTGCTCAGAGTCACCTGCTTTCTGGAAAGGAGGGAGGAGCCTAGCCTGCCTGGAAACCTGAGGGACACCAGGACTCCTTGTTCCTTCTCTCTAATGCAATGCGCATTCCCCACTTAAAGGTAATTTCTTCACTTCAAAAGGATTCCAGCTGGTTAAATTCAAGGTGAAGAATAAGCCTCAGTCAAGAAGCTTCTCAGGGGCCTTTCAGTTTACATCATCTTGAGAAGGGATGCATTTTAAGACGCTTGCCTCTTAATGTTTGTCAAAGCACCAGGGGAGAAAGCTTCCTCTTATTTCAACACCTCTCTTAGCTCTTGGGGTTATCGGCACAGAGACCATCCTTATTTCCCTGCACTACTTTGCCTTTTGGGGAACCCACTGGATTTCTCTCCTGGCTTTCTTCTTCCCAACCCCGAGGCCACACCTACCCTGGGCGGAGGAGAGACTAGTATTGGCTTCAGCAGTTTTTCTTCAGGCTGCCCCAGACACCCAGCAGCTTACAAGGCAATCCATGGGTCTCACACACCTTATAGTTCGGGTGTGTATCCCAGCAGTCATTCATTCATTCATTCATTCCCTCACTCACCTAGTCAGTCAACATGGGGTCTGCAATGCTGGTAGGGGTTGTGGGTGGTCTTGCTTTCCTAGAGCTTATAAACTGGTCAAGGCTATGGGAGATATGAACAAGCAATACAATACAAGACAGAAGGAAGTAAATGCTAGGTCTGGTGGGTAGGGGGCATTTAAAAAGCTCAAAGAGAGGTGCCTGGATGGCTCAGTTGGTTAAGCGTCTGACTTCAGCTCAAGTCATGATCTCATGGTCTGTGAGTTCACGTCCGCATCGGGCTCTGTGCTGACAGCTCAGAGGCTGGAGCCTGCTCCAGATTCTGTGTCTCCCCTTCTCTCTGCCCCTCCCCTCCCCCGCTCATACTCTTTCTCTCAAAAATAAATAAACATTAAGAAGTTTTCTAAAAGCTCACAGGTCTAAAAGACCAGCCAGGGATGAGGATAGGGCCAAGAGGGAGATAGTCAGGGAAGGCTTCTTAGAAGGAACAGCATTTTGGTCCGGGCAGGGTGTCCCAGAGTGCAGGGTCCAAATAAGGGGAGTGGCCTGAGCAGAGGTGTGTGGGCAGGAAGACCCCTGGTAGGCACAGAGGCACTGTCCCAGGCCCACAGCACCTCTCCTTCCAGGGCCTCGGGGTTTGCTTGGTGATGGTGGGGCCTCCCACAACACGTCCACTGGTGGCTGCTGCTTTAGTGGCATCGCTTTAATCACTTTGAAGCAATGCGCTATCCCCACATAGCCAGTCACAACCTGCTTGCCCTTTCTCATTAGGCCTCGGGCCCAGAGGAAATGCCTTCAATCCCCTGCTTTGTCACTAAGGACTCGGGCTCCCTTGCCCACACTCTTGAGAGACCCAGAGAGCATCTGCTTCCTCTCCAACTGTTCCAGGTTCTCTCTCTCTCTAATGGTGTTTGTTTCCTCCACCCCTTAGGGGAAGCTCTAGCCATCATCTCATTTCTCATTATCCCTGGCCTGTCTCCACCTCTTCACCACCACCCTCCTTAGCAAACACTGCTTTCTGTCCCAAGAAAGCTTCCATTCAGCAAGCCTCCCCGCCTGCCCAAGACTTTGTCAGTGCTGTGGTGTCTCCGCTGAGAGCCTTACCAGTGGTCTAGTGGTCAGGCGTTTGGAATTGGGCACATTTGGGTTTAGACCCTGGCTTTTCCAGCTCTCCACTTGTTTAATTCCTTTCACAGGAACTTCTCTTGTTTTTCTGACCCAATATGTTTTCCCTCTGCTGACAACTAGCATCTTGATTCTCCTTTGGGGGAACCATCCTCTTTTGCCCTCAGCTTTTGTAGATTTAATTGGGTTACCCAAGGTCATTGGTTCAGGGACAGGCATGTGATCTAAGCAGGACAAATCCTGGGATTCTTAATGGTTCAAAAGTGCCAGTCTATTTTCACTGGGATTGATAAACTAGTAAAACAAATCTGAAGCTGATGGGGTTGTCTTTGCCATCACAAGGAGCATCTATTTACACATAAAACCAGCATAGAAAAAAGTAGAGAAAAGGGAAAAATAGATTTCTGGTGACATAGTTTAGACACCTGGATCCAGCCATGCCTGAAGCTAATCCTAGAGTTTTCAGTTTGTGAACCAATGGTTTCCTCCCCTCTTTTGGCATAAGCCAGTTAGATTGGCTTTTGTCACTCACCACTAACAGTCTCAACTAAAGAAATACTTCACTTGCAGATTTGATGAAAGGTTTAAATGAAATGACACACAAATAGTACCCAATCGAAAGTGGGTACCACTTGATTAATGGTGTTTTTTGATAACTCTGAATCGCCTTATCAAATGTCAGTTAAATTTTTAAAAACTCTTTAATTCTATAGGGGTAGAATATTACTTTTCCTTCCTTTGTTTCTACCCCTTTGACCAATTTTTTGTTTGTGAAACCTCTACTGTCCTTGGCTTTCTTAACGATAGTCCTGTTGTTCATAAGTCTCCAGGTTTTCTTTCCTGCCCCACCTCTGGGCTGAGACAGGGTGGGAAATTTCATGATCTGAAGGGAGTGATGTCTTCTCTGCATTATATGCCCACACTCCAGGACAATCCCTGTCAACTAAACAGAATCAAATGCAGATTTCCCAAACTTGCTTCAAACCAAGTACACCAGGTACTCAGAAAAGTCTTCACTACCATCTAGTGGACATCTGCTATAACATCACGCGGAATGGAGTCCTTCACTGAGAATCTCTCCTGGGACAGTCACAGGGCTGAGAAAGTATGTGGTTCGATCTCATCACTTTCCAGTGGCAAAGCTAAGGACAAGTGAATTAATGGCGAAGTCAAGCATCTAGTCCCCACCGAGCATCATTATACTCTTCCCTACAGGACTGGGCTCCTGCCTTGCAGCCCTCCATCTCCTGTTCCGAGTGTTAGAACCACAGTGGCTTATGTCTCCTCTGCTTCTCCGACAGGTCCACTGGTGCGCCCCAGGCCAGAGGTCTCCAAGGGAGGAGGGCTGACATGTGCATGTGTGCACATGCTTATGCATGCATGTTCATGCGTGTGAGGCTTGGCAGGGTTGAGAGAGCGGAGACTCAGAAGGCCTCCGCATTCCTTGCGTGCTTTGCCTCCCGGAAGAGAGGATGTTTGTCATGGCTGCAAACACAATAGCCTGTCAAAGCTTCGTGTTCTCAGTCTCATAAAGTGTGAGACACATCACAATCTACTGGTTCCCTGATAGTGAAAACAGTTCAAGGAAGAGAGAAACATCCCCCCTCTACATCTGAATAAACTTGTGGATTCCCTCACCCCAGGACTTTTTATTTTGCTCTGTTTGTACTCACTGCCATCCAGCCTGGACTGACAGAGAGGAAGATCTGGCGGTGGCCTCTCCCTGCCACGGTGCACAGAAGGGACCAGGAGGCTGTGCATATGGTGTGCGTGTGGTCACATCCTGACCATGGTCCTTCCGTTCCCACCCATTTGTGACCTGGTTCTGGGACACATCACAGTCCTTTTATGTAGGTTAATATTGGCATCTCCTACTAAAACACAGCAGGCAAAGCAAGACCTCCTCTCCTGACACTGTGGGGGCTCGGTGTAACGCACAAGTCAAGGAAGAAAGGAACGGTGATTGAAACACTGGAGCAGCTCCTCCAGGACACGGTGTGGCCACAAGGAGCGGCAGCCACAGTCCCCAGGCTTACTACATCCCCAAACGAAGGGAAGCTTCCAGAGCAAGATAGTACTAACCATTTCCTAGCGGAAAGAATAGTTATTTCCAATTCCTAAAAGTGCTTCAATCTTCTATTTCAGACAAGTTTAAGCAAATGTTTCAGTGTGTTTCATACCGTGACAATGGCGCCAAGGAGCATTCCTCTGCTTGGTTTGCTACGTGGGAAGCACTTCCCATTGCCATTGAGCTCCTCCCCATTCAGAAGATCGTTCTAAAAGCCCAACCACCTCACACCTTGAGACGGACTCCCTACACCCCGTCTCTCCTCCTTTTCCCTGCTGACTTCAAAGCATACATCAGTGGCTTCCATATACACTGACGAGCCAGGCTCTGTGGCTCAGGGCTATAGGAGGAGGGAAAGACCAGGGCAGAGCTGCCCTAGAGTCCCACTAAAGCTTCTGGTCTGCAGCCCTCCAACCCACCGCACCCTCCTAAGGCCATGGGGCTGCTCTGAGGCAGGCACATCCTATGGTGTCAGCCACCTGGCACTACTAGACCCAACCCAGATGGCTTTGCTTCAAGTCACACAAATGAGCAATCTCAGAGGGAAACCAGGACCCACAGCCCTCCTCCTCCAGGCCAGGTTTGCTCACTTACCTCCAAGGCCCTAGGGAACTTGACTATGGGCTCATTCCAGTGGGTGATCTTCTGCCTGTAGTTGTTGCAGTCAGGAACAAACATGCAGCCAATGTTCCCCAGTTCTGGGTAGAAAACTTGAAGGCCCCTGTGGAGAGAAGGAGATGGTCAGCCCAGGACAGACTTCTGGTGGAGTCTGGCAGATTCAAAGCCTCAGTCTAGCACCATTGGAAGTGCAAAGTCAAGTGTGATGGAATTCTAGGCCTGCTACTAACTAGTTGTGGTCACTAACTAGTGTGATGGGTGTGCTTGACCTCTTGGTGACTCAGTGTCTTCACCTGTAAAATGGGGACACTGATAGTACCTACTTACAGCGCTAGTGTGAGGGGTGAAGTAGGTGATCGATGTTTACAACAGAGCCAACAAGTCGTCAGTGGTCAGAGAGTGTTGACTCTCATTTGTATTTACTTCTCAAAAAAAAGCATAGCATCCTTAGACAACCCTGGTCTGTGTCATTAAAGTAGGATTGAGTTTATTAGGACAATATTTGCACACTGCTTTTCAGGAATGTTCTATTCACATAAAGAAAGGTTTATAGCAAGTCAGCACAGCCTTCTTCATGGGCACAGACATTCGTCAACCCTACACAATCAAGATCCTCTGCATGTCTGCACACCTCACCAGTAGTTAAATAATTCACGTCTTTGGGTCAAGCCTCGCCCAGTAACCTAGGTGCTCCACCTACCATTCCTTGCACTTTCAAAATGCAAATATCTCCTAGGGGAGTAAAATATCTGGTCACTAAGATAGTAGTATGAACCCATTTATCGACTTTTTCCCTGCAAAGAAGGCCTGAATAGCACAAATGCTCTGAGAATTGGGTTCATTGAAAGGGCTGATCCCATAACTTCATCAGGGTTTACCTTGAGGGCTCACCTGTATCTGAATCTCAGGGATGTAAACCAGGCTATAAAATAGATATTTAAACACACTTACACACACACACACACACCCTTGACCTTCCTGTCTGTCCTTCTGTCACTTTATATCACCAGACCCAGGGTCTCTATATGGTGCATTTGGTTAAGAAGATTCACCCACAGAGGAGTGAGCTCCTAGCCTTGCCAGAAGTCCAGCTTGGCTGAGCAGCTCCACAGTCTGCCTGCGGTCACCCAGAGCTGGCCATGATTCCCTCGCTGGGGGTAGTGCCTGAAGGAGACCCAGGGAGAATATAATGGGGGAGTAGATCTAGAGGAGTAGCCCTGAGTTCTGGCCCCGGGAGAAAGGCAAGGACTGCCTCCTAGTGGAAGCTCTACACGTCCCTCCCATCCCACCCTTCCAGTGGCTCCTGAGGGGTCTTGCCTTGGGCTCAGGCGGCCAGAGGCTGCAACACTGAGTGGACACAGGACGCCTCTGTGGGCCAGCAGCCCTGATGCCAGCCGCAGGCCAGTTAGCTGAACCTCCAGTTTGCTCAGCACACTTGTGTCTTTTACCTCTTGGCAAGTTTACAGTAATTCTTTTTGGATGCCATGGTTTTAGTGGCTTTTGAACACGCTTTAGAGGGCGGGTTTTCATCTTTCTTCCCAGCAACATTCTAACCCCCCCCGCCCGCAACACTGCAGCTGGCGAGACCCAGGCCAGGTGGCCTGAGAGAGGGGACCCCCCCACTGGCAGAGAGATGGAGAGTCAGCACATAGCCCGGAAGTGGGGAAGGCTGAGGGGTAGGGGGGAGGGACACGGAGGAACACAGACACCTCCCCAGGGAATGAATGGGTCTCCTCGTTTTATCCTGGTAGAATTGCTGCAAATGTTTAAACAGTTAAGCAAAATCAGCAAGCTGATGTTTGGTGAGTAGGCCTAAAGGGTAGGTGCCAGGGGACCTGGGATTAGGTCCCTGCCCCCAGCCCCTGTCACACCACAGGGCGCTGCCAGCCCAGCATCTGAAAACTACATGTTGCTCCACACAGCAGGCCATGCTGGGGGAGGGGGGGATGTAAGGGTCTCTGTTCTGTGCAGCAGTTCTACCAAAGGCTTGGATCCAGACACAAAAGGCAAATTTATTCGATTTGTGAGTGGCACAAAGTTGATTAATAACAATGATCAAATTCGTCAATGATTAAAACTAACAGATGATTGGAGTACCTGGGTGGCTCAGTTGGTTAAGCGTCCAGCTCTGGCTCAGGTCATGATCTCACGGTTCGTGAGTCGGGCTCTGTGCTGACAGCTCAGAGCCTGGAGCCTGCTTCTGTGTCTCCCTGTCTCTGCCCCTCCCCTGCTTGCAGGCTCTCTCCTCTCTCTCTCTCTCTCTCTCTCTCTCTCTCTCTCAATAATAAGTAAACATTAAAAAAACTAACAGATGATCACTTCAGCCTAAAGAAAGATCCAGACAGACCTGAGATGAAATGAATCAGAAATCAAATTTAGTAAGAATACGCCTGAGAACGTGCACCCTTCTCCTGCAGCGCCCTTCCTGCTCATGGGGTACTTCACACGGGACACGTTCTGTCTGCATCCCCAGATCTGGGACATTTCCTGGTCAACTTCACAAGACCAAGAGGCACCTGAGAGGGTGGGGGAGGGGGGAGGCAGGGGGCTCCGGTCCCAGCGTGGTTACTATCTCACATTGCATGGGGGCAGCAAGGGCATTATGGGCATTATTTCATTTCGTACAGCATCTCGAAGTGACTGTTATCATTATTCTCATCTGCCAAAGGAGTAAACTGAGAAAGTTAAGGAACTAGCACGGGGTCTCATTGTTGGTGAACTGCGGGGACAGGGACGTGGGTGTGGCAGGCAGCCAGCGTGATGTCCCCAGTGATTCCCATCTCCTGCTCCTCCCACCCTAGTGGGACCCCCCACCTTGAGCGGGGGCTGGATTCAGCGACTTGATTCTAACAGAGCAGCAGTGGTGGGATGTCACTTCCAAGATTATGTTGTAAGAAGACTCTGGCTTCTCTCACAGGCTCTGCCCCTCAGATCCTGGCTCTGCGGGAAACATCTGCTGGTTTGTGAACAGCCCCACAGAGAGGCCACATGGCAAGGGCCCGAGGCCTGTCAACACCCACACGAGCAAGCTCGGAGCAGACCACCCCGCCCCAGCCAGTCCACTCTGCAGATGAGGCCGTGGCCCCCCGTGAGCCTGAGCTGCCCAGCCGGGCCCTGCCTGGAGCAAATGGGAATCAAGTGTGAGTGGCCGCCACATTTGGGGTGATTTGTGCAGCCTTCAGATGCCTCTGAAGGCTGGAGCTTCCAACTCAGGCCAGAGGGCTTGGGCGGGGGATGGAGTGGGGGGTTTCCCAGCTGGTGGAGCGGACGCAGTGGGAGGGGGTTGTTGAATAGACTCACCCATAGGGTGCGGGTGAGATGACTGTCGTTCTCTCTCTGCTGAGACTGTACCTGGGCTCCAATCTCATGTTTTGTCAGGGGTTGGTAAGATGTTACTCGGGAAGAGCCTTTCCCTCAACAGTGTTTTCCTACCGCTTGTCCCTGTTCATGAAATTCCTCCTTTCTAGATGAATACCTCAGGTATCAAGGCCTGACTTCAAAATGTCCCTATCAGGAGTGCCTGGGTGGCTCAGTCAGTTGAGCGTCCAGCTCTTGATTTGGGCGCAGGTCATGGTCCCAGGGTCATGGGATCCAGCCCTGCATCAGGCTCAGCACTGAGCGTGGAGTCTGCTTAAGATTCTCTCTCTCCCTCTCTCTGCCCCTCCCTGACTTGCGCATGTGCTCAGGTGTTTGCTTGCTTGCTCTCTCAAAAATATTTTTGTTTTCGGGGCACCTGGGTGGCTTAGTCGGTTAAGCGTCCGACTTTCGCTCAGGTCACGATCTCGCGGTTCGTGGGTTCGAGCCCCGCGTCGGGCTCTGTGCTGACTGCCGGCTCAGAGCCTGGAGCCTGTTTCAGTCTATGACTCCCTCTCTCTTGGACCCTCCCCTGCTCATGCTGTCTCTCTCTCTCTCTCCTAGAAATAAATAAAACATTAAAAAAAAAAAAAGACACTGTGATAAAGACTAGATAGCTGTTCTAGCTATTTAAAAAAAATTTTTTTTGTTTTCTCTATTAGACTCTATGTAATTATGAGAGGAGTGGCTTTTTGCGGGAGGCGGGGGGGGCGGCGGTGAGGGGATCTCTTGGTGAGATCAGAAGCCTGAGCTGAGCAGGGTTCTTGGCTAGGGGGCCCTGGCGCTGGACATCCTTACCTCTCCTCAGGGGTCTGACATGCCCGTAATGTGCTCTCAGTTAGTGATGATCTTCTACCAACAAAGATCTTCAGCGGTAATAAAGACAAACCTCCCCTTCTGCAGTGACGGTTTATAATCAGACATTCCCTAGCATACAACCTTAGTGTGGTAAGTTGGTGTTTCTTAAGCTGGGGGTCTCCTGGTGGATTCCAGGGAGTCCTGGCAGTACCTCCTGCAGTGCGCGGAGTTGCAGGTGCCCTCCCCACAAATTCATATGCTGGACCCCAGCCCCTGGTGTGATGGCATCGCGAGGTGGGGCATCCAGCCACTGTGTGAAAGGACAATGGGAAGACAGCCGTCTATGAATCAGGAAGCAGGTTCTCCGCAGACGTGAAAACTGCTGATACCTTGATCTGGGACTTCTCAACCTCCAGGAGAAGAAGGAAATTTCTGCTGTTGATAAGGCACCCTGCCCTGGCATTTCCTTATAGCTGCCCAAGTGCACTGAGACAGCTCCCCTTTACTTGAGTTTGAGAAGCTCCAGGCCCTGAATGATGGTCAGCAGCCGAAGGCGGGAGGGGAAGGATCATTGAGTGCAGAGCCAGACAAAGCAAGGGGGTGGGGGTGCTGGATCCAGACCCTGCCACTGGCGAGGCGTGTGAGCCCTGTGGACAGTTATTTAATCTCGGGTAATTCCTCATCTGCAATATGAGGATGGTGATACATACCTGGGGGTTTGTGAGAACAGCGAAATGAGCTGGCATCTGGGCACCAGCGAACTCCTGGCTCATAATGGGTGCCCCAGAGCCCTCAGGCATGCGGTAGCGCACAGGCCCGCAGGGCACCGGTGTGTGGCTGTCTGCAGGGCAGAGCCTCAGGCAGCTGGGGCCCAGGCTGGCCGTCCCAGTGACTACACACGATCATTTTCTAAGAGTTCCGCAGTTAACGTGGGAAGCACAGCACACTCCATAATGGGCCTTATCTCGGCCTGGCCCAGCTGACCTCCCCGGCTCCCATGGGCTTGATCTTCTGCTCCACCAGAGTAAAAGGGCTGCCCGCCCCCAGGAAGGCCCTGCTCAGCAGGTACCCAGAGGACTGGAGCCCACTCGTGAGAGGCAGCCACGTTCACTCCTCCCACTCAAAACTCCACTTAGAACTGTTTGTCCAGAGTTTTAAAAAGGTACTGATAAGAGCAAAAGGTGTGTTATCTTTTGGGGGAGGGAAGGGTTTTAACGACGAAAGTTTTTCAGAGAACACATGTATTTATCTTCCTAAAAGTTAACATTTGTAAGAATTCAAGTGTGCGCAAGAAGGCAGAGTAGGAAATGAGGGTTCTTCCCTCCTCTCTCATTTCTGATGGCTTCAGTGGGGTGCCAGCCTCCTTGGTCACCAACTGGCAGAGGGGGTTGGCCACAGAGTGGCCTGGGCAGCCCTCAGGATGAGCCATGAGCCCGGGACAATTAAGACGGGCAGTCAGGGAGGAGAGAAAGGAGCTCTGATGCAGGCAGGAGCGGCCACACTCCCAGTGCCTCCTTACTGAAATGCAAACAGCCCCCTCTCACACAGGGAGGGTCCGATCCCATACCCTCTGTGCACTGCCACTATGCTTTAAAATGCCACTTAGTTGGGAGGAAGGGAGCATTCCGGGCTGCGGTTGCTGGTCTTTTGGGCACCAGCAGGGAGGGTGTGGCCAGCCCCTCAGGTCTGGAGGCCCCCCGGGGTATGAAGGCGAGCTGACTGCATCTGTATATACCCTCTGGGTCCGTGATACCACCGTCTGGAGGGCAGGAGCCTGTCTCCAGTTCTTTCCTTAACACTGGCCTCACTCGAGGTGCTCTCCGGGGCTCAGTGATTTCCCATCCGCCCACAAAGGCCACTTGGGAGACACTGCTCCCTGGTTCTGCAAACATGCCTCTCTGAGATCCCCTGCCCGCTTGCTTCCCGGGCCCCCACCCAGGCTTACTTGCAGACGACAGCATCGGTGTCAGACAGGGCCTCGTACGTACACGTGTCGCTGTCCTCGACGTTTCTGGGGACCACTATTGTGAGAGCCAGAAACAGCACCACCACGGCCAGCTTCATTGTCCCACCCATGGGTGCCTGGAACAGAGGGACACTTAGAGCTGTGGGGCCCTCTGCAGGGGGTGCCCTTCTCACCCTGCGGCCCCCACCCCAGGGGACCCACTTGGAGGAATAGAGGCCTCTGGTAAGCAGAAGATGGGCGTGCAGCGGCCTGGGCTTCCGCAGCTAATCTGCCACCCGGACACAAATACCTTGGGAGGACCTGGGCCTGCTCCAAGCCGGACTCAGTTTGCAGTCCTGGCTGAGGCCCCTCCTCTGTCAGAGCAGCGCTTTGCCGCCCTCTAGTCCTGGCTGCCAAGGCAGGGAGCAAGCTGAGAAGCAGGAGGGCTTATATAAGTCTCTCGCCCCACCCAGCTCCTCGTCCTGTCCCCCACCACTTGCTCCACGTGTGACCAGTGGGCTGTGGGCCAGCCTGCTTCTTTGGCTTTAAGGCAGACTCTGGGAAGCCGATGACCCCAGGCTGGGGGTGGGTTCCGGGGTGCTTGCGAGAGCAAGCCCTTGGTTGTTTTTCCAGGAGCGGGGTCGGGCTGGGCTGTTTCTCCTGTCCACAGTTCCCACGCCACCTGCCTTGACAGCCTTGGGGCTGACAGGTGGCTGGGGGCTGGATGCAGTGACCCTGTGCATGAAGGGTCACTGCACTTAGGGCCTCCCTGGCCCCGGGGCCAGCTCCAAAGGGCCAGTTGAGGACAGAAAGGCTCCTCTGACTGCACCTTGCAGCAGTGCTGAACTCAGCACTCTCCCAAAATAATAGTCTCCGGAGAAGAAGCAAGCAGGGCTGCCGGGGAAGGAAGCCGTGTGAATGGTGCCAGTGCATGGCCGGCTGGGAGGAAGGGGGAGCCGCTTGTAGGAAGTTGTGTGTGGGACTCTGATTGGAACCAGAGAGGGCAGGGGAAGATCACAGGCAGTTCTCCCACAGCCTTTCCAGTTGCTCTACACTCCATCTTCCCTGAGATGGGGTGTGGGGATGTGCTGAGGGATGTTCTAGCAGCCTGGAGCTGAGGCCTCCCGGCTTCTGCTTTGAGCCCCCCCTGCTGCTGGGGTGGGGGCGGGGCGCTATGCTCTAAGATGCACCATTTCTTCCTTTCAAAAACAAGTATGATGACCCGCTGCTCCTGTGCCTTGCTAAGGAAGATGGGATCATAGCTATAAAGCTTATGCAGCTCGAGCTTTAGAGAAACTATTTCAGCATAGCTGGCCTTCCACTGGAATTCCTGGGTCCAGGATCCCACCTTCTAGCAAAAAGCCCTTCTTTGGAGCTATACATTAAACACATTTCTCAATAATTAGAGTCCCTGATGTATGACTACAGTTCCCCCACAGAGGACTCACTCCCAAGATCTTCCCTACTGACGGTTTCTCCTGGTAGCCTCCTCACAAGATGGCTGTGAGAATGGAATCGAAAAAATTATGTAAGGCCCTCAGTGAGGGAATGGCCCTCACCAATGGAATCCTCAGTGATGGATGCATTTTCAATCCATTTCTCTATCAGGTACCGGTGCCTCCCATGTGTCAGGCCCTGTGTCCGCTCCATGATGTAGGGACAGCATGGTCCCTGTTCTCATGGAGCTCACAGGAGAGCCAGAGCCACAAAGACAATGCTTCCAGAATGGTCTTCGAAGGCCAAGAGAGTCTGATCTTCAAAGTGGCAGCCACCAGGGAAACCAAAACTTTTCTGAATGCCAGTACCAAAAAAGATGGCTGTCTGGCGGAGGAAGGGTCCCCGGGGTAGGGTTACTCCTGCAGAGCCTACTCGGGTCAGCAATGCTTCCTTACTCAGTGTATGCCAAGCTTTTATCATTGAGTTCTCATGATACAATCCTTTGAAGTAGGTGCTAGTCTTATCCCATTTTACAAAGGAGGAGACTGAGGTACAGAGAGGTCAGCTAACCTGGACTGTGGTCACATGGGTTGTAAGTGGCAGACCTGGGATTTGAACCCATGCCATCTGCCCCCAGACTACTTGCTTCTTAACCATTAACCACTCTCCTCCACTGCCCCTTCTTGGAGCTTTGCTGTCGTCCCTCTTTCCCCTCAGTTCTCCCCCCTCTTTCCCTGTGTTCCTGGAACAAAGCCCAGAATCTCCCCTTCCTGCATGATCTGGCTGTTCCGGCTTCTCTAGCTGTGACTCGACTCTGCGCTGCTTGAGGTTTAACTCCAGCTCATCCCTCCAGCTCTTTCATGTCCCAGAGTCTTCCTCTGCACCACTCTCACTTCCCACCCCCTTTTGGTGGATAGTCGAAAGGCCATTTCTTCAGAGAAATGTCCTGACCCCTAGCTTCCATTAGATTCCTGTTATATAGAATCATAGCTCCTTATTCCTTTCCTTGCTCTTATATGCTTGTAATGAATTCTTTTGTGGTTACTTGCTTAGAGATTTGCTTATGGCTCCCCTGCCCGTCAATCTACAAGCTTCTTGGAGGCTGTACTGAGTCTGCATCCCGCATTACCAGCACCGTGCCTGGAGTGTGTAGAGGTTTAATAAATTACCATTTGAATGCCTGACAAACCTGCCACCTCTGTTCCTGATAGTCTTATTTTCACTTAATAGCTTCTAACTCAATAAACATCAGCAGGAAATAACCACTCAAGTTGGCCCCTGGCCCTGGATCCCTTTTGCTTATTTATCTAACCTTCTCTGGCTTGTTTTCCCAAAGAGATCTGACAGAGTGCAGTGGTTCTCGGCATTTTCAAATCTGATCTAACTCTTGGGGAGTCACAGGACTTCGCTTCAAACATGGAGTCCAAACTCTAGGAACCACGTTCAAGCCCAGGAAGGCACTGTGTCTCTTTCCATTGCCAGCCTGTTTTGGTCAACTGCATTATTTCTGGAAACTCCCATATCCAGATCCCGAGGTGGCCACCCTGGGAGCCCCCTTTTCTTCCCTTAGTCACCAGGGCTGAGACTACATCCCAACACTATCAGGTAGGCAGAGGCGGTTGGCTTCCTGAGATGCCTTGGCCCTTCCAATCCAGAGATCTGGTGGGCCAGTTGCTCCTGGGACTGTTGACCCGCCTCCTATCCCTTCAGGCCTCCCGTGCCTAACACCACCCACCCCCATCACTGCCCAGATGTCACCTTCCCTCTCTATCCAGACAGACACTCATGCTTTCCCTCCCTCCTACACCTTTCCACGTATGCCCTCTGGAATCTCTGAACTCCAGTAACTCAATTCCCTCTCACTCTTTTCCTTTAATTTTCATTAAGAAATCGAGATCCTGACCCCATAAAATTCATGTCAAAATTTTAACATGTACAATTCAATGGTTTTAGTATAGAAATCATGAAAGATTGTACAATCATCACAAAGTAATGCAACCATCATCACTACCTAATTCCAGAACATCTTCATCACCCCCAAAAGAAGCCCCAAAGCAGAACCTATTAGCAATTAGTCCCCATTCCTTTCTCTCCCAGTCCCTGGAGTCACTAATCTACTCTCTCTACCTTTGAGGATTTGCCTATGCTGGATGTTTCACATAAATAGAATCGTACTACAGTTGACCTTTGAACAACATGGAAGTTAGGGAAGCCAATCCCTTGTGCAGTTGAAAATCTGTGTATAACTTTTGACTCCCCCCCACCAATTTAACTACCAAGAGTCTACTGTTGACTGGAAGCCTTGCTGATAACATAAACAATTGATTAACACATATCTTGTGTTATTTGTATTATCTCTCCTGTATTCTTACAGTAAAGTGAGCTAGGGAAAAGAAAACATTATTAAGGAAATCATAAGAAAGAGAAAATACTACTTGGCCTGTACTGTAAACAAATCACATATAGGTAGACCCATGCAGTTCAAACCCACGCTGTTCAAGGACCGCCTGTGTACATGTTCTCTTGTGACCAGCTTCTTTCACCTAGCATGTTTTCAAGGTTCATCCATGTTGTCAGGACTTCGTTACTATTTATAGCTGAATAATATTACATTGTATGGATATGTCATATTTTATTTGCCCACTCATCAGTTGATGGACATTGGGTTATTTGGGGCTATTATGAACGATGCTATTATAAACATTTATATACATTGTTGTGTGTGTGGAAATATGCTTTCTTGAGTTATGCCCAGGAGTAGAATTGTTGGCTCATATGTCAATTCCATGTATAATGTTTTGAGCAACTCTAAAGTGGCCATTACATTTTACCTTTCTACTAGCAAGGAAGGTTCCAATTTCTTCACATCCTCACTAGCACTCATTATTGTTTCTTTTTTATTATAATGATCTGAGTGGGCATGAAGTGGTATTACATGTGGTTTTAATTTGTATTTCCCTGATGATTAATGATGTAGAACATCTTTTCATGAGTTTTTGCCTGTTTATGTATCTTCCTTAGAGAAATATTCATTCAAATCCTTTGCCACTTTTCAAACGGGTTCTCTTTTTAATGTTGAGTTATACAAGTTCTTTATATATTTAGGATATTAGACACCGTGATTTATAAAAAATATATATTTAGTCTTCATCTCACTCTTTTGCACAGAGCTCCTCAAACCCTTGGAATTTCCTAAGTGATAAGAATGATAAAGATGTCTTGACATTCATAACAACCCTCTTCAACCATACCTAATTATAGGGTAATGAGGTGATGTTTGGAAAGCACCTAAAAAGATGGGGTCTGGTTGCTAATGAAATCGGCCATATGATTGGAGGTTTGGGACTTTTAATTTCCCCTCTCCACCTGCAGGGAGGGGAGGGGAGCTGGAAGTGGAATCAATTATCAATGTATAGTGATATAGTCAATCATACCTATGTAATGAGACCTCCATTAAAAACTCAAAAGGATGGAGGTGAGGAGAGCTTCCACGTTAGTGAACACTTGGAGATTTGGGGAAAGGATAAAACTCAAGAGAGCATAGCTCTGTGTCCTTTCTTACATACCTTGACCTATGCATCTTTTCCATCTGGCTGTTTCTGAGCTACATCCTTTTGTAATAAACTAGTAATCTAGTAAGTTAAATGTTTCTCTGAGTTCTCTGAGCCACTCTAACAAATTAATTGAGTCCAAGGAGGTGGTTGTTGGAAGCTCTAATCTACAGCTTGTAAGCCAGATGCTCAGGTAACAGTCTGGACTTACAATTGACACCTGAAGATAAGGGAACAGTCTTGTAGCACTAAGCCCTTATCCTGTGGGATCTAATGGTATCTCCAGGTAAATAGTGTCAGAGTTGAGTTGAACTGTAGGACACCCAGCTAGTGTTAGAGAATTGCCTGATGTAGAGGAAAAAACTCACACATTGGAATTGGTGCCAAAAACCATAGGCCTTCATCAGATTTTTGATTTGTAAATATTCTCTCTCATTCTATGCGTTGTCTTTTTATTTTCTTGATGGTGTACTTTGATGCACAAAAGTTTTTTTTTAATTTCAGTGAAGTACAATTTATCTATCTCTTCTTTTGTTGTTGTATATGCTTTTGGTGTCATAGCCAAGAAGTTATCACAAATCCAGTGTCATGAAGGGTTTCCCCTATGTTTTATTCTAAGAGTTTTCTGATCTTAGCTCTTACATTTACATCATCAATCTGTTGTGAGTTAATTTTTTTTTTTTACAAATAGTTTATTGTCAAATTAGTTTCCACATAACACCCAGTGCTCATCCCCACAAGTGCCCTCCTCCATGCCCACCCCTCCTCCCCCCCACATCCACCAGTCCTCAGTTTTTGTCAGCATTCAAGAGTCTCTCATGGTTTGCCTCTCCCCCTTTCCCCCACCATTTCCGCCCTTCTTCTCCCCCTTGGTCCTCTGTTAAGTTCCTCCTAATCCTCCTATACGTGCACACATATGATATTTGTCTTTCTCTGCCTGACTTATTTCGCTCAGCATAACACCCTCAAGGTCCATCCATGTTGCTACACATGGCCAGATTTCATTGTTTCTCATTGCCATGTAGTATTCCATGGTATAGATAAACCACATCTTCTTGAAGTTGTGAGTTAATTTTTATGTTGTGTTAGGCAAATATCCAACTGCATTCTTTTGCATGCAGCTATCCAGTTGTTCCAACATCATTTGTTGAAAAGACTTTGCTTTCCCCATTGATATCCCTTCACCTCCACCTCTTGCCATAACCAGAATCTCCCTGGCCCTTGAAAAGTGGCTTCTCTTGAAGTTCTCCGAAGTGTGGAACGCTCAGTTTCCCACCCCCAACATGACTGGGGGTTAGGAGGTAAGATTGACTAGCACTCCATTCTCCATTGCTGTTTCTATACCATGACTCCTTTGTCCTCTTGTCGAAATCTACACTTCTTGAGGCTTACTCCATCTGAATCAATCCTAATTGGTGTTATCTGCCTTCCTATCACTCCTTGCTCACTGAAGACATTGTTAATTGGCATGGAAACTTTCCCCCTGTTCCAAGTCCTGATATCAACCCTGGGTGACATCTATATCCATGGAGACACCTCTTCCAACACCTTCTCTGCCCTCCTCTCCAGGCTCTTTTCTGATGGCAACTTCTTGGACACTGCCATCACTGAAAACAATTCCATGCTTAAATTCTTGAATTCAAGCAGTTATTCTGATAACAACCTCTTCTTTTTCTCTCACTTTGTTATTCTCACAACACCCAGTCTTTCATCTTATTCTGAACCCCAATCCTTGACCACTGTCCTTTTTCTTTACTTATTCTGACTTCCTTCTCGCTGGTGCTTAGTTTCCCACGAATATTTGCTTCTATTATTCATCTTTTGTTTCATCCTCCTTATCTTCACGTTGTAGTTGCTGGATATAACTCCAACACAGTCTGCCTGCCTCACTGTGTACTCTTGCTGCTCCCCACTCCCACTTACCTTCTCAGTTCCATGTGCCCTCTACAGACCCTGGGGCAGGGTAATTGGGAAAATATTGTGTTAAGTGAAAGAAGCTTGTCACAAAAGAACACATATTGTATGACTCCTTTACTATGAAATGTCCAAAACAGTAATATATAGGGGCAGAAAATTGTTTAGTGGTTGCTTAGGGCTGGGGGTGGTAGGTGAGTGAATAAGGGAGATGGGGGTGATAACTAACGGGTATAGGGTTTTTTTGGAGGTGATGAAAATGTTCTAACATTGTGGTGATGACTGCACATTTTTGTAAATATACTAAAAAGCACGGACTTACAAACTTTAAAAAGCATTAAATTGTACATATTTAAATCATACTGTACAATTTGGTGAACTGTGTTGTACATGAAATATATCTCAATAAAGTTGTTTAAAGAAAAAACAGTCCAGGTAACATCAGCAAAATGATGGACTGGGAAGCTCCAAGCTCTCATTCATCCATGGAAACTTGAAAACACACAAATGCACACACAACCCAAAACCAAACCAACCAGCCAACCAACAAAACAAATAAAACTCCCAAGGCTGGCTGAGCTACAAGCACTGGAAAACAGTCAAAGATCAAGAGCAACCAAGTGAATTTTCAATCAAGAAAAAGTTGCCATCAATATGGTAAGAAATTCATGCCATTTTCACTGTCTTTGTCCCTACATTGTCTCCAGCATAATAAAATAAGGCGATTTGGAGGATGCTGAAGCCCTCTCAAATCAGAGGGAACAAAGCAAGCCTTACTGCAGTGTTCTAATCTGTCTAGGGATTGCCTGAAGTTCTGGTCTCTGTTTTGCCTAACTCAGATCCCAGGAATGATAAGGAATGGGTATTGCTTATGAAAGCTGCCAGAAGACTACAGATCTGCAGATACTTGGAGCGAGAGATTATTAATGGAGACATCTAAAGGACAATGTAGGCCCCCAAAAGAAGCTAGGGTGAGATTCTTGGGGAAATTACAACATGTAAAAGAAGCTGTGTATATGGGGGAATTGAGAAAGCCACATTCATGTCCAGGCAAGATACATACTCAGGAAAAAAAAAAAAAAGGAGATCTTCAGTTCTCATCTTGGGCTTATCCCTGGATCCAGAGCATGCCCAGCTAATCAGTGAAGGTCTTCTCTGGCACATAGCCAGTCTGCAAAGACTGGGGAAAGAGGTTGCTTCTTTCGAATACCCAATTTTCAACAATAACAAAAAAAAAATCATAAAGAACAAGAAAACATAGCCCATTCAAAGGAATAAAATAAGGCGACATAAACTGTCCCTGAGGAAGCTCACGTATCAGACTTATTAAAGACTTTAAAACAACTGTCTTAGGGATGCCTGGGTGGCTCAGTTGGTTAAGCGTCTGACTTCGGCTTAGGTCATGATCTCGCAGTTCGTGGGCTCGAGCCCTGCGTCAGGCTCTGTGCTGGCCACCAGCTCAGAGCCTAGAGCCTGTTTCAGATTCTGTGTCTCCCTCTCTCTCTGACCCTCCCCTGCTCACGCTGTCTCTCTCTCTCTCTTTCTCAGAAATAAATAAAAAACATTAAAAAAATAAAAATAAAAAAGGGGTTGTTTAAAATAATAAAATAAAACAACTGTCTTAGATACACTCAAAGAGCTAAAGGAAAACATAAATAAATAACTAAAGGAAATTGGGAATACAGTGAAACAGTATATGAACAAAATCAGAATATCAACAAAGTATAGAAATTATAAAAAGGAACAAAACAAATTATAGATCTGGAAAATGAAGTAACTGAATGATAAATTTACTGGAGGGGTTTAATAGCTTATTTGAGCAGGGGGAAAAAAGAATCCATAAATTTAAAGATAAGAATCCTGAAATTATTGAGTCTAGGATCAGGAGCAGAAAGAAAAAACAATGAAAAAAATGAACAGAGCTTAAGAGACCTATGGGATACCATCAAGTAGACCAGTGTATGCATTATGAGAGTTCTAGAAAGAGAAAAGAGAGAAGGAGGCGGAAAGATTATTTGAAGAAATAATGGCCAAAAGCTTCCCAAATTTAGTTAAATACATGAATCTGCAAATGCAAAGAGTTCAAGAAACACCAAGTGAAATAAATGACACTCATATCAAGACACCTAATCAAATTGTTAAAAGGCAAAAAATAAATCTTGAAAGCAGCAAGAGAAAGGGAACATGTCATGTACAAGGTATCCTCTGTAAGATAACAACTGATTTCTCAGTAGAAACCTTGGAGGACTGAAGACATTAGGATGATACACAGTTGACATTCAAACAGAGGGGTTAGGTGCACTGACCCCCATGCAGTCAAATATCTGCATATAACTTTTGGTCCTGCTCACTCCCAAAAAAACCTTAAGTACTAGTAGCCTACTGTTAACTAGAGCCCTTATCTATAACATAAACAGTTGGTTAACACATAGTTTTGATGTTATATGTATTATATACTGTAACCTTACAATAAAGTAAGCTAGAGAAAAGAAAATGTTACTAGGAAAACCACAAGGAAAAGAAAAAATCCACAAATAGGCGGATCCATATAGGCCAAACCCATGTTATTCAAGGGTCAACTGTATTTAAAATATTTAAATAAGAAATCTGTCAATCAAGAATTCTATATTCAGCAAAAATGTCCTTTAAAAAATGAGGGAGATAGTAAGACATTCCCAGTTAAACAAAAGCAGGGAATTCATTGCCACTAGAAATTCCCTGCCCCCTTCTCCCCCCAAAAAAAATGCTAGTAAGAGTCCTTTGGGTTGAAATGAAAAGACCTTAGAGAGTAACTTGATGTTAGGTAAAGATATAAAGATTGCAGGTAGAGGTAAATATATGGGCAAACAGAAAAGCCAGTACATTTCGCTTTGTAACCCTACTTTTAAAAAATATTAAATTTAAAAGACAAATGCACAAAAGTAATGATAAATTTTTGTTAGTGTACAGATTTATAAAAATGTAATCTGTGCCATCAATAACATAAAGTAGGGGAGTATACCTGTCTTTAGTGATTGAAGTTAAGTTGGTATCAATTCAAATTAGACTGTTATAATTTTAGGTTGTTATATATGATGCTCATGATATCCACAAAATATGCTTATAGAATATACCAAAAAGGAACAAAAAGGGAATAAAAACATGTCTCTACAAACTAAAAAAATTAAAGTAGAGGGAATACTTCTTAAGTCATTTTGTGAGGCTAACATTACTCTAATACCAAAACCAGACAAAGATATTACAAGAAAGGAAAGCTAAAGACCAATATCCTTTACCAATATTAAAGTAAAAACTCTAGCAAACTGCATTCAGAATCACATTAGCAGGATTATACAACATGACCAAGTAAGATTTGTTCCTGGAACGTAAGAATGGTTCAACACATGAACATCAACCAATATAATACACCACACTGACAGACTGAAGGAAAAAATCCACATGATTATCTTACTTGATGCAGAAAAAGCATTTAACAAAATTCAACAACTCTCCTGATAAACACTCAACAAACATAAAAAACTTGATAGAAACTCAACAGCCTCAATATGATAAAGGCCATATGTGGAATACCCATAGATAACATCATACTCAGTGGTGAAAGACTCAAAAATTGTCCCAAAGATCTGGAACAAGACGAATGTATTAGTTTGTCGGTGCTTCCATAGACAAATATCACAGACTGGTAGCTTAAGCAATGGAAACTTATTTTCTGACAATAAGGAGTTATTGCTTAATGGTTACAGATTTTATGTTGGGGTAATGAATGTTTTGGAAATACATAGGGTGATAAAGGCTCAACATTGTGAATGTAGTTAAATGCCATTGAAGTCTACTCTTACAGAGTTAAAATGGTAAATTTTATATATATTTTAGTGTGCTCCCTAACCCCGCACACACTCCAAGGAACCAGTGACTTATAAACCCCACTTTGGAAATGCTGACCTAATCCATTCTCCTCACCATATAGACCACTTGATCAGTCTGTGTAGACTACTTTCCGTATTCCCAATTGGCTGTGCTCTCTCTGACCCTAAGGCCTTTGTACAAGCTGTTCTTTCTGCAAGAAGAGCCATTCTCTTCCACCCCATGATGAGATGGCTAACTTGTGCTTATCTTTCAAGTGTTATTTAAACATCAGTGAACCTTCCTTCAGTGAACCTTCTTAGATATTCTCTCCTATCCACATACAGTCTTTGTAACACTTCCACCGTGACAGTATATATCAGGCCCTTTTTATTTGTTATTTACTTGTACTTATCTACCAGTAGACTGTTACCTTTATGGAGGAAGAGCCACAGGTGTCCTGTGAAGTGCTGCGGTCTGGCACCTTGCACAGTGCCTGAGAAACAGCAGGTGCTCTAGTACCATTTAAAGAAAGAAGGAAATAAGGGAGGGTGAGGTGGACGTAGGCCTCCTAAAGACCACACTTCCACCTCCACTAATTTAATCTGTGTCTCACTTCAGTTTCAGGAGAACCGTTTGTTCCTCCCTTAAAGTATTCAGTGATATCTTCCTTCTGTTTTAGTCTTCTGGGCAAATATTTTCATCCTGTGAGCACTCCAATTGTTTCTGAACTCTCCCCCCACAGTACTTTTAATAAACACTTAATAAATAATCAAGCGGGCACATTAAAAAATATGTTGCAAACAGAATATTCTGGCCTTTTGTTGTCTTTCATATGTAAAGAGTAAGAAAGGACCACAAAGTCTCCCAAAGTCTGTTAGTTTTCAACTAGAAGATGTTGCTTTTTATGCACCTTTGGTTTCAGATGACCAATGTGGAAATTGTCTTGGAATGTAAAAGTATCAGAATGTGACTTCTTTTGTTGTTATTTTAAGAAATACTTGCTCTCCTTCTAGTCACATTTTGAACTGTAGATCTTTAACTTATAAACAGAAAATGCAGGAACTGGTGGTATTGATGGGGGTGGGGCATGGGGGCAGTGGCAGAGAGAGCTCCAGAGCTGAATTTTCTATCAGTTACATTTCCTAAGAGTGAGGAGACTAAGAGAGTGTCGAGAGAGGCCCAACCCTGGCCCTTGACCTCCAACCAGAAGCTGGGGGCTTCGGCCACTTCAGGGTTATGAAGTTTCCTCTCTGGGAACCCCAAGCTTGTTAGTCTCAGCAGCCAACTGTTGACCTAATAAGCCCACTGCCTCCGCCATATGATGTGTGCATTAATGATACATAACATCCACAGAATGGAAGGGCCCAGATATGCTATGAAATGGTAGAATTTTCCAGGTTCATTTGCTGCCATATCATCCTCAGACGGATGAATATTCTGTCTATCCTCATGGAGGTGAGCATTGAGTATAGAGCCCATTGGAGCTGTGTATTTACTCCCCTCTCCTCCTTTTGTGTACAGATAGGATTTCTGGTTCTGCCCACATGTCTTCACATGAGAAGACAGAGGAATTATTTGGATATGAAATCAGGACCTCACAAAGGAAAGAAACTTCCTAAATCTGTTAGAAGTAAGGCCTATCTGAACTGAAATCAGTAACACTAATCCCAGTCCAGGACTCTAGTAGCAAGAAATATGCCCAGGAGTCCTTTCTGGGGAAGTTAGAGAACTGTTTCATGCTTAAACATAAGCATAGAGAAATGCCATGAGTAATGGCTACAAATCATACAAGGGTAAAGAAATCAGAAATATGCCCTAAACACTAATTCTCTTAAATTCTCTAGGCTACTGTTCTCATCCCTGAGAACTTCTCATTCTCTCTGTCTCTGGCTGTCTGGCTGGTCCTTATGGAAAGTCTCTGCCTCCCACTGACCAGAATGAAGAGCCCCAATCACTTACCCAGAGCAGTGTGGGAACTTTTGTGTGGTGGTTGCAGGGAGGTGAGAACTCTTGGCAGGTTTCTGGGCTGGACAAGGTGGGGAGCAAGTTTCCTCCAGGATGCCCCACAGATTGGGCCCTTAAGGCGATCAGGGTCGGTCAGTGTTGAGAGTATGGGAGTTTTGGGAGAGGTTCCTGGAGTGCCAGGAGAGGAGGCAGCAGTTGGCCGTTGGGGAGGCAGTTGGGGAAAGTTCCAGGAAGTTCCAGGGAGCAGCTAACATAAGGAGTGCGTAAGAATAGGAAAAGAAGAATGGGTGGGTTTTCCCACATTCCCTCTTCCAAGGATTCCAAAGTAAAGAGCAGAAATCATGGAGATGGAGACGATTCTCTTACCATTTCTCCTACCTTTCAGGATACACTGTGAGACAGGCAGAGAGGCAGCAGGGATACACAAAGAGAAGGCAGTGGAAGAATAAAGAGATAAACCATTGAGACCAGAGTCCCAGATAGACACAAACAAGTATAGAGCAAAAGGCACAGACACCGAGACAGAGGTGGGATTGGCAATCTTACTTGGGGTGAAGCAAGAACCTCTTCTCCAACGAGTGTGACCTGGAGCCTCAGAAGAATGCAGAACAACACTTGTTCAAGCCCAGGAGCTCCCAAGGCTGTGTAGACTGTTTTCAGCAGGTAATGTTCTACCAGAATGGGCAGTTGAAGCTCCTGTAACAGGTGATCAAGACCAGGGCAAGTCCCTGGCTTTCAGGACTTAGGTTTCCTGCTGTTTTAAATGACCACATCTGGAACCACAACCTTGATATCCTTCTGGAAATTCCTCCCAGGAAATTCAAGAAGTTAGTGGAAATCCAGACATCCCAGATGAATTATGTCAGAATCAATGAGGGTAAAGCCTAGACATCAGTATTTTCAAAGTGCTTCTCATGGGATTCTAATGAGCAGCCAGGTCTTAGAATTGCTGTATTAAACATACATCTGTGGTAGGCATTTGCCAGATGCGGAAAGCATGAACATGAATGAGACTCAGACCCTGCTTCTGATGAGCTCAAGGCTGAGCAATGAACGTAAGCATTAAATAAACTGCAATGACAAAATCGCCAGTAGTGTGCTGAGTTCGGCCATGGAAGCATCTCTAGGGCAAAGAGGAAGGGATATTAGATATGTGTTTTATTTTATGTATCTTCTAATGATTTGACACCTTAAGGGCTGGTTGGGGAGAGACGGCCCTTCCAGAGTTAACTGATACTTAGAAATCTTGAACAACTCACCTTGGAACACAGCTTTCATATGCAAACCAACAATCCTGAGTCCCTACCCTCCAACAACCTCCTTTATCCAGCCCTTACCCACTGAGCCAATAAACAAACCCCTGTTTTACACCACCTGAGGGCCAGGCATCGGGCAACTGGACACTGCCTACCTAGCTCAGAGCATGCTGGCATTATTCAGACTACCAATCCTAAGCTGTTTACCCTGTCTCACCCCTTTCTTCCCCTGGAAAACATAGTAAAGGCTCTGGGGCAGGTGTTTCCCTTATCTCTCTGTCTTCTGATTGACGCCAGTCCTTTCCCAGGTGGTATGGTATGCCCTTTTCTCTTGGAAACAGTAAGTAATAAATTCTTTCAATGGCTTTGGCCTTTCTGTGTCTCACTTGGTTACCTATATAAATTAAAATCCTCTAGGGGCACCTGGCTGGCTCAGTCAGTCATGTGATTCTTAATCTTGGGGTCGCGAGTTCAAGCACCATGTTGGGCATGAAGCCTACTTAAATAAATAAGTAAATAAAAGTAAAATCCCACAGTGCAATCAAGACAGAAGCAATGACTATCTTATAAGAGGGAGAATCAGGGAAGGCTTTGAGAGAGAAGCAGGAGAAGAGTATCCCATAAGCAAAAGCATTGAGGCATAGAAGGGTCCCAGCAGTTGGTGGACTAGAGCAGGATGGAATTGCTGGAGCATTTAGCATAGGTGACCAATGGGGTGAGGAAGGGGATGGGATGCAGGTGGGGAAACCACGGCATGCTGGGGAGTTTATTCTTGCTCAAATAAAAGGTAATTTATGCACTTATTTGCTCTCCAACAGGCCCTACCAACTAATCTACTTCTCAGTTTGGGTTTCTGTGATATTAACAAGGTCATGGTAGAGACCCTCCACACTGGCACCAACATTTCTGGCCCAAAGGAGCCGATGGAAAAGAGAATAGACTGCAGAACCAGGCAGAGAAGTTTCCTCTTCCTGAAGCAGAGCATGGGCCTTGGGTCTGAACTATGGACCTATCCCCGTGGTCAACCTTCTTACTCACTTGGCCCATTTCATCATCTTTAGAATGGGCACACTAATACATGTGTCATGGCCGACATGCAGATGAGGAGGGAAGGGGGAACACAGTTCTTGATCTTTCATATATTTGTTTCTATCTTTACCCCCTTCAACCAGGACTCATACTAGATCTGATGAGAACAAAAAGAAACATGTTCCATCAGAACTGCAAGATAGCAGCTCATGAGAGGCCAACCAGTAACAGTTCAGTAAGAGTGTCTCTTCCAGCCAATACTCATAAGGTGGTCCTTGTAGGTCTACAGAGGGGCCCTGAGATCTGTTGGCTTATCCAGTGTCAGCCTCCATCATCTTGCTGTACTAAACTGAGGCTTTGGAACTTTCTTGGTTCCATGTCCCAGGAGAGCCTTAAGAGGAAGCTGCAGGGCAAATAGATGTTGTAAAATGCCACATGAGTTCAGATGCCTCTATTGTCTCCTGAACTTCTCTGCAGAAAGGAGAGACTGAAAGTAGATGGTCTTTTCTACCTCTTCTCTCTGCCTCTAAGTGCCTTGCACCCTTGAACACCTTGGACCACTACTCCTATCCCAATGACCTTGACTGAGCACCGACTGGTACCAAGCAGTGTGTGAGAATGTAACCAGTGTTATCTCATTTAATCTTCCCCGTAGCCCTATGATGTGGGCACTATTGTCCCCACTTTACAGCTGAATTTTGGTGTCGTATAGTTAGTAAATGGAAGACCCAGATCCCAGCCCAAACCTGTCTGAATCCAATCCTTTGTTCTTATTATCCTCACTAAGATGTCCTGGGCCAATTTCAGTCCAAAGGCCCGTTGATGCAAACGTTCCTTTGTTGCAACAAGCTCCATCTCTGATTCTGAACTCGCCTAAAGTGCAGGGGTCACACAGGACATTTTGTATCCCCCTCTTAGACACTTTTCTCCATGTGTCATCCATTCTCTAAAGTCATTCAGTTGATAGACATTCACTGGGGTCCTTTCCAGGCCAAGTACTACATACGTCTGAGGATGCATCATCCTTGCCACTACATCTGTGTGCAACTAAGGGAGAAAAAATGGTCTAAGCTGGGTTTGGAGACAGACTTTAGTTGGTCCCTTCTGAGAAAGGTGACTGGAATAGCTTCCAATTCAATGTAAACATTGTACAAAGACGTGTTCAAGCTCCAGGGATTTCCTCTAGGATAGATATACCACAGTGTTTGCCTCCATGGTTTAATGGGAAAGATAAGTATTTACTTAACCAACAGTGAAACCAGGTAGTCTCTGATAAGAGCTATAAGAAAATGTTCAAACAGTGGGAACACTGGAAAGAAATAAGAGCAATTAGAATTGAGGAAGACTTCACAGTGGAGAGGGTAATTGCAGTGAGTCTCAAGGGCTGCTTACTCAGCTCATCCTTTTCTTTCCTTGAGGGAGACTGGAATTCATGCATCACATCCTTCCAGACTGCCTGAGCCCCAAGCTCTGACATCTGATTTTTTCCCTGTAGAGTCTGGTTTGATTAGCCTCGCCACATGCCTCACAGCTGCCCCTGGCTCAGTGCTCATGGATGGGGCCTCCAGAGTTCCTCTCCAACAAGCCCATGCACCTATCAGTCCCTTCTGAGAAGTGGTTTGGTTGGAGGGCTGAATGCTGTAGCACTGCCCTGTGGATCAGTAAAGGCAGCCAAGTCATTAAGCCCAAAACCACTGACGGTAAGTGAGAATGGGGAGCTGCCAGAGGCCTGGCCCACATTTCAGTGTTCACAGACATCAGCCAAGGAATAAAGAGCAGGACTGGGACAGGGCCAGGCTCTTGCTCCTCCCTGGGAAAGTCGTTTGAGACCTCATAGGAAAATTAGGCTGGTCTTCCTGGACCTTCTTACCTTCCTCTTCTCCTGGGTCTTGTCCACGACACTTAACTTGGGAGGGGGCTTTGTAAGGAGAGTACCTGCTAAGATGAAGGCAGATCTTTTGGGAACTCAGGGGGACTGCCTTATTTTATATGTAGCACCTATGGTTGTAATTATTTCTCAAAGCAACCCCAAGCGGATTCATTTAAAAGGGTTGGGGAAAGCTTCATCATCCGTGGCTCCAGAGGGGAGATGGATCAAGCTACCCAGATGCACGTTTCTAGCCTCCAGTTCCCAGTGACAAGATGACCAGGCCCTTATTGGGCCACCTGGAAAGCCACAGGGACCCATTAGCAAAATGCTTAGATAGGTCCCATGATGCTCTGCCAGGGCCATCATAGAAGGGATTCCATTCTCATAAAAGGATGGATGTGGATCAGTGGTTCTCAATCTGTGCTCTTTGGAGGTCTTCAGGAACTTTGTGGGGTTTGGGAGGTGGGAAATATGTGTGTGTGTGTATACATACATGAACGTGAACATAGCTATATCTACATTTTAAATAATTCTGCTAGTAAATAGCCAAGATCTCACTGTATTAATTGATGTTAATTTATCTCTACTGAGCTTTTGGTATCTGTTCTTCCACCTTCTCTATACATGTTACCCCTTTTTATCCTCACAGATATTTCATGAGGTATGGGGTATATCTGCATTTTTCATACCAGGAACCTGTAGCACAGAGAATAGAAGAACCTTGTTCAAGTGGGGCGCCTGGGTGGCTTAGTCGGTTAGGCGTCCGACTTTGGTTTGGGTCATGATCTTGCGGTTCCTGGGTTCGAGCCCCGCGTCGGGCTCTGTGCTGACTGCCAGCTCGGAGCCTGGAGCCTGTTTCAGTCTGTGACTCCCTCTCTCTCTCTGACCCCCCCCTTCTTACGCTGTCTCTCTCTCTCTCTCTCTCTCTCCTAGAAATAAATAAAACATTTAAAAAAAAAAAAAAAGAAAAGAAAAGAACCTTGCTCAAGACCCACAGTTAGTAAGTGATGGACTGGATTTGAAGCCAGCCATAATGCCTCAAGGTGTCTGCTCTTTCCCTCCACATTTTCCTGACCCATCCTCTACAATGCTGAGGACTGGGGTTTGATGTTTCCTTGACAGCATTGTGAATATGGCTGAGGTTAGCTCCATTGCCTAACCTTCTTCTGCCAAGCTTTGTTGGCTCCCTCAAATTTGTTTAAAATTTTTTTAAATTTTATTTTAGAGGGGCACCTGGGTGGCTGAGTCAGTTAAGCATCTGACTTTGGCTCAGGCCATGATCTCATGGTTCTTGGGTTCCAGCCCTGCATCATCTATGTGCTAAGAGCCCAGGGCCTAGATCCTGCTTCAGATTCTGTGTCTCCCTCTCTGTCCCTCCCTTGCTCATGCTCTCTCTCTCTCAAAAATGAATAAACAGTTTTAAAAATTAAAATTTTATATTTTAGAGAGAGAGAGAGAGAGAGAGAGAGCATGTGCATGTGTGGAAGTGGGGCAGAGGGGAAGGAGAGATAGAGAATCTTAAGCAGGCTCTATTCTCAGCGCGGAGCCAGATGTGGTGCGCAATCCTATGACCTGAGCTGAAACCAAGAATCAGATGCTCAGCCAACTGAGCCACCCAGGCATCTCTTGTATGTCACTTTCAATGTTCCCTTCAGGTCACTAGGGACCTCTCCAAACCATCCTATGGGAGAGCAGTCTGATGGGAGGAAAGGGATCATTCTGAAAGGCCACCAGTGGCCCACTCCATTTGCACAGTGGACTCCATTTACAGTCTGGGTATTTTTTGATAAGTGTAAGAGGGAAAGTCTTCTGAAATTAGGGGTTTTAGGGGGATATCCTGGGTGGTTAAAGAAGGAGCACTGCTCACCTGGGGGCCCAATTTTAACCGTGGCTTCTTAGGAGAGAGCACTGCTGTGGAGAGTTTCTTTCCAGATCCTATTCATTCTTGAGAGATAACACTCCCCAGCAATTAGCCAACCCCCCCTTCCCCCACTGCCCTGCTTCTGGGCCTCCTCTGCCTTACTCACTTTGTTCCGGGACTCCATTCTACCCTGCCCTGGGAATGCCCACCACCCATCTTTGCCCTGCTTCCAAATCTGACCTCTCTTCAATGCCCACCTCATGCTCATTTCTGTCTTCAAGCTTTCCACAAGTCGTCCTCCAGACCTGTAACACTTAGACTGACATATCATTATTTGGCTTTCTAGCTCAATAAGTCTTATATTCTTGGGTAGTTTACAAATTCCTTGATAGCAGCTACAATGTCTTTGTATGGGCAGGAGTCCTTGGGAAAACCTCTTTTTAGAGACTTGTGCTCACCAGGTAGATGTCACTTGGTAATGACACTGTATTCTCTTTTTTAAAAACTTTTTAAATGTTTATTTCTGAGAGAGAGAGAGCATGATCCAGGGAGGGTCAGAGAGAGAGGGAGACACAGAATCCGAAACAGGGTCCAGGCTCTGAGCTAGCTGTCAGCACAGAGCCCTACGCAGGGCTCGAACCCACAAACAGTGAGATCATGACCTGAGCCGAAGTCGGCGCTCAACTGACTGAGCCCCTCAGATGAGTTCTTTTATGTAAAGGGCTTAGAACAGTACTTAGAACAAGACAGGAGACAGCATCACAGGTTGCTTTTTGACCTGTTCATTTCTAAGGAATATATTTCATGATATTTTATCATATTATATATCTCATGTAGGGCCTATGGCATTAGTTCCACCTTTGGAGTTAGGCAATTTTTCTCTTCCAGGATCCAATCCAGGACCCCACACCGTATTTAGTTGTCATGTGTCCTTAGCACCGGTCTGTTATAGTTCCTTGTTGCTACAGACAAGGATTTTGTCTCTCCCCAAAATTCATGTGTTGAAGCCTAATCTTCAGTGTATTTGGAGCTGGGGCATTTTGGAGATGATTAGGTCATGGCGGTGGAACCCTCACAAATGAGATTAGTGCCCTTATTAAAAGAGGCTCCAGAGAGCCTCCTCATCCCTTCCACTATATGAATGCACAGAGAGATGGTGTCCATTATGAACCAGAGAACAGTTCTCACTAGGCACCCAATCTGCCAGCAGCTGTGTTTCAGACTTTCCAGCCTCCAGGACTATGAGAAATACTGTCTATTGTTTATAAGCCACCCAGTCTTAGTATTCTGTTATAGCAGCCCTAAAGGACTAAGACACTCACTCTTTCCTGGTCTTTCACGACTTTGGCATTTTTGAGCATACTGGTTAGATACTCTGGAGAATGCTTTCTCATGATTAGATTGAGGTCATGCATTATCTGGAAGGAGATCACAAAAGTGGTCTGCTCAGTGCATCAAACCAGAGGATGTATGATGCTGATCTATTACTGATAATATTGACCTTGGTCACTTGGTTAAGGTGCTGTCTTCCAGGATTCTCTTCTGTAGAAACGGGCACCCTCCTACACTGTTGGTGGGAATGTAAACTGGTGCAGCCCCTTTGGAAAACAGCCTGGAGCTTCCTCAGGAAAATAACAATAGAATTCCCCTATGACCCAGCAATAGCACTGCTAGGAATTTACCCAAGGGATACAGGAGTGCTGATGCATAGGGGCACATGTACCCCAATGTCCATAGCAGCACTCTCAACAATAGCCGAAACATGGAAAGAGCCTAAGTGTCCATCAACAGACGAATGGATCGAGAAGATGTGGTTTATCTATACCATGGAATACTACATGGCAATGAGAAACAATGAAATCTGGCCATGTGTAGCAACATGGATGGACCTTGAGGGTGTTATGCTGAGCGAAATAAGTCAGGCAGAGAAGGACAAATATCACATGTTTGCACGTATAGGAGGATTAAGAGGAACTTAACGGAGGACAATGGGGGAGAAGAAGCGGGGAAATGGTGGGGGAAAAGGGGAGAGGCAAACCATGAGAGACTCTTGAATGCTGAGAAACAAACTGAGGACTGATGGATGTGGTTGGGGAAGGGGAGGATGGGCACGGAGAGGGGCACTTGTGGGGATGAGCACTGGGTGTTATATGGAAACTAACTTGACAATAAACTATTTGTAATAAAAAAATAAATTAATTAATTAATTAATTAATTTTTTAAAAAAAGGATTCTCTCCTGTAGACTCACTATTTTCCTCTTCGTAATTAAAAATATTTGGGAGGAAATACTTTGAGATTATGGAAATATGCTATTTGTGCTTAAGTTTTGCTGTGGGTTTTTTTTTTGTTTTGTTTTGTTTTTTGTTTTTTGTTTTATTTCTAGGAGAGAAACAGAGAGACAGCGTGAGCAGGGGAGGGTCAGAGAGAGAGGGAGTCACAGACTGAAACAGACTCTAGGCTCTGAGCCGGCAGTCAGCACAGAGCCCGACGCGGGGCTCAAACCCACGAACCGTGAGATCATGACCTAAGCAAAAGTCAGACGCTTAACCAACTAAGCCACCCAGGCGCCCTTATGGGTTGTTTTTTAAACTCATCTTTGCATTGGGCTTCATAAGGCTGATTACCCCTGACAATCAGCACCAGCCTTGCTGAGCTGCTCAGCTGAGAAAGTACACTCACTGCTGTTTCTTTTCACGCACTGCCCAGAGGCACAAAGAAGCCGTGCTGTTCCTGGAGTATCGTGTGGGTGTATAATATATGAAATATGAGAAGGACCTGGAAAAAACTTTAAATATGAAGGCAGGCTTTGGGCACTTGCCTGGCTCAGTCAGTGGAGCATGTGAATCTTGATCCTGGAGTTGTGAATTTGAGCTCCATGTTGGGTGTAGAGATTACTTTTTAAAAATGAAATGCATTGAAAGAAAATAAATAAAGGGGCACTTGGGTGGCTCAATCAGTTAAATGTTCGACTGTCGACCTCAGCTCAGGTCTTGATGTCAAGGTCATGAGTTTAAGCCCTGGTTTGGGCTCCCCACTGGGTGTGAAGTCTACTTTAAAATTAATTAATTGATTAATTAACTAATTAATTAAAACATAAAAGAAAACTTAAAAATAAAATGAACCTGGTAGAGTACTGTATTTATTTAAAAAATGAAGACAGGGGTACCTGGGTGGCTCAGTTGGTTAAGCATCTGACTTAAGTCATGCTCTTGTGGTTCATGGGCTCTGTGTTGACAGCTTGGAGCTTTGAACCTGCTTCAGATTCTGTGTCTCCCTCTCTCTCTGCCCCACCCCCACTTATACCCTGTCTCTGTCACTCTCTTTCTGTCTCTCAAAAACAAATAAACTTTTAAAAAAATGAAGACAGGGCACCTGGGTGACTCAGTCCGATAAGCCTCTGACTTTGGCTCAGGTCATGATCTCACGTTCGTGGGTTCGAGCCTCGTGTCAAACTCTGTGCTGACAGCTCAGAGCCTGGAGCCTGCTTCAGATTCTGTGTCTCCCTGTCTCCCTGCCCCTCCCCTTCTCGTGCTCTGTCTCTCTCTGTCTCAAAAATAGATAAAACATTTAAAAAAATGAAGACAGTCTGAAGAAGTTAACTTTCTTTAACAACCTGGACAAGTAAAGTCTGAGAGGAAAATGGTATGATAGGGTAAACATGAACTTGTTTATTTCCTTAAACACCTGATAAACTGGGGCACAATGCTGGATAAGGAGAGCTTGAAGCATGGAGTTCATTTTAGGAATCAAAGCAAAGAAATTTGACTCTTTACCGTGGAGTCTGTTACAAGTCTGAAACGTGTAAGTTCTGTGAAGCCGTGGGTGCATTTCTGGACAGAACCCGGAGTGCAGGAGGCCAGTATCAAACACACCTCATAGCCACATTGTCTAGCAGCTCACGGGGCATGGTAAACATGTGTGTGGCTTGGATGGAGGGTCCAAGCCAGGCCAGCAGTCCTCAGATTTCTGTACAAAGATGGTTGGGATTCTGCCAGGCTTCCAGCTTTAGGAATCCATTGTTTACTTTCTTTGAACTACTTGGGGAAGAGAGGATATCAGGGCCACTAACATGTGCCTCCTCATTCTCCTCCCTGTTTTCATCCTGCCTTAACAAATTCTCCCTCCATCTCCTACTCCAGGCACAGCCTCATCCAACCACATCCTGGGACCACATTTCATCTTTCTAGGGTAGAATTAAATTAAGGATCTCCTACCAAGAACATAATTTGATCTCAGAATTAGATTAGTCCACAATTCTGGTTCCTGCTATTAGATACTGGCTGTCCCTGTCTCTTTGGGTCTTAGGTACCTGCTTGCAGTGGCCACCAACAATGGGTGGCCCATCCCAACTCTATTTTAACCTCGTGTCTGGAAGGTGATGTCAGGTCTTGGTCCCCTGCCTTTTGGCCTGATTGTAACCATGGAGACCATGGACTCGGTGGTTTTGTTTTTGTCCTTCCTCATGGGGTTTCGTGAGATATCACTGAGATGATTCATACAAAGTGCTAAAAGGTGATGTGGGGGGGAGGGGAGGGGGGAGGTTCACAGAAGGGGCTCCCTAAGTTCCACATGTGTCTTTGGAAGTTCAACCTTGGGTCTGCTTCTTCAGTCTTCCCAACAATTGTGTAAGTTATTTTCCACACTGACACAGCTTCCTTTCTGCTTACCCCAGTTAGAAGGACTGTATTTTTGCAACTGAAGCCTTGACAGATGCAGGTCAAAGAGAGAAATGACCAATAATGTAAGGAAAGGGAGACAATCATAAATATGAAGGTATTTTAGGTTATGAGTAACAGGTATAGCACCATGCTAATCAACCTGAAAACACTGATAAAGCATAGCTTTTCAGAATACATGAAGGTATTCAAATCTACAAAAAATTAAAAACACAAAGAAACAAATAGCAATGGAAACTTGAAAATTTTATCAAAATGCATAGGGGCTCATGTACCCCAATGTTCATAGCAGCACTCTCAACAATGGCTAAAACATGGAAAGAGCCTAAGTGTCCATCAACAGACGAATGGATCAAGAAGATGTGATTTATCTATACAATTGAATACTACTTGGCAATGAGAAAGAATGAAATCTGGCCGTGTGTAGCAACATGGATGGAACTTGAGGGTGTTATGCTGAACGAAATAAGTCAGGCAGGAAAGGACAAATACCATCTGTTTGCATGTATAGGAGGATTAGGAGGAATTTAACGGAGGACTATGGGTGAGAAGAAGGGGAAAAATAGTTGGGGAGAGGGAGGGAGGCAAACCATGAGAGATTCTTGAGTGCTGAGAACAAACTGAGGGCAGATGGGGTGGTGGGGAGGGGAAGGGGGGTGATGGGCATGGAGGAGGGCACTTGGGGGGATGAGCACTGGGTGTTATATGGAAACCAATTTGACAATAAACTATTAAAAAACAAATAAACGTTAAAATTTAAAAAAAAAAAAGAAAATATTATTAAAGAATTACCTTCTGGACATGTAGTATACAGTCAGGTGATTTTATGAGAAAACGATTTCTAAAATAGCAGGATATTTTATTTAACATCAATTGATGCATTTTTTAACTGAAAGTAACTCCTGGTTTCTTCTACTTGCCCAGAACTCATCATCCATTCTTTTTATATATATATATATATATTTATTTATTTATTTCTAGGAGAGAGAGAGAGAGAGAGAGCGAGCAGGGGAGGGTCAGAGAGAGAGGGAGACACAGACTCTGAAATAGGCTCCAGGCTCTGAGCTGGCAGTCAGCACAGAGCCCGATGCGGGTCTCGAACCCATGAACCGCAAGATCATGACCTAAGCGAAAGTTGGATGCTTAACCGACTAAGCCATCCAGGTGCCCCCTCATCATCCATTCTTAACTCAAAGGCATTCACTGCAGTATGGATAGGGCAGGGAAGGTGGAACAAGAAAGTAGCTGCTTAGCTTTCAGTTTCAAGGCACATTTTTACTTTATTGGAGACACAGAGCCTGAATACTGAAAACACCTGATTTTCAAGAGGCAGATTTTCGAGAAAGAAGTTACTTTTATCTTGTTTTGTATTTTTAAAAATGTAACTTTACAAATCAATGGCTATAGACAAAATCGCTGAGGAGAGAGTTTAGGATTGCAAAAGGACAGATTTCTCACCCAATATCTGGAGGTGGTATTGATATACACCAAACAAAGAGTCTCTAAAGAGTGCTCAACACCCTGGCCGTCTCCTGGTAGAAACTGAGGGGCAGGGTAAGAGAAACCCTGAATAGTTTGAAAGGAGTCCCCAGGGCAAAGAGGCCCAAAGGCTGGCTTTCCATGGCCAAACAAACCTTGGAGGATGTAGAACAAAGGTGGTAAAACCAAATGGGTGAAAGTATGATCTGGGTGGATGGCCAGTGGGGTTTGCTCCCTATGCCCTGGGCCGTTGAAAGAGAGCAGACAAGCCCCAGGGACCTATAGAAGTAGCGTGTAGGCAGACAAGGAAAGCTGGAGAGTCGTGTCAGGACAAGGGAGATGTGGAATTCATGGGCTCACTGCCAAGCGGATGCTAGAACTGGGCGGGGCACATCTGTGCAGATGCCCGCACATGGCAACAGGAACCAAAGACAGCAGGTGGCTCCAGGACCAAATAACTCATCGCCTGCTAGAAAGATAAGTCAGCCTCTGAGAATTCAGATCACCATGGGGAAGGGAGGTGGGGGGAGTGGATTTCAGTTTATACTCTAAATTGACATGTTTCAATACAAAAGTGGCTAAAATGACTAAGTTTTCTCTCATCAGCAGAAATGGAGTGTCTTCAACTAAGCATCTGTTATTGAGAGATGACAGCTACATATCTGTATCTCTGAACCCGTGCAAAATTCATCCTTCCTATAAAAACTTAATGACTACAGATATTTCCCAAGTCGAAAAAATGTTCACCATTAGAGAAATATATATGAAGTTTCCTAATACATTTTACAAAAGTAGCACAACTGTGACAGTAAAACCTAACGAAGTCCAAAAGAGAGTAATTACCAATCTTTCATATGAATAGAAAAGTGAAAATGCCAAATCTGCTAGCAGGTCAAATCCGGCAATAAAAAGAATAGTTGACTGTAACCATGTTAGCTTTATCCTGGAAATGTAGGGTGATTGAATAGTAATACATCTATTAATGTAATTATCCCTTTAAAAATGATGATCTCAGGGGTCCCTGGCTGGCTCAGTCAGAAGAACATGTGACTCCTGATCTCAGGATTATGAGTTCAAGCCCCATGTTGGGTGTAAAGATTACTTAGAAACAAAATCTTAAAAAAAAAATTATCATCTCAGGGCACCTGGGCGGCTCAGTTGGTTGAGCGTCCTACTCTATTTCAGTTCAGGTCATGATCCCAGCTTTGTAGGATTGAGCCCTGTGTCAGGCTCTGCACTGAGCATGGAGCATGCTTAAGATTCTCTCTCTCTCTCTCTCTCTCTCTCTCAAAAGAATAAAAACTTTAAAAAATTATCATCTCAGTTCCAAAAACAACTTGATAATTTCCAACGTCCATTCTTAATATTAAAAACATATCTTAGGGGCCCCTGGGTGGCTCAGTTCGTTAAGTTTCTGACTTTGCCTCTCATGGTTTCTGAGTTTGAGCCCATGTCAGGCTTTGTGCTGACAGCTCAGAGCCTGGAGCCTCCTTCAGATTCTGTGTCTCCCTCTCTCTCTCTGCCCCTCCCCCGCTTGTGCCCTGTCTCTCTGTCTCTCAAAAATAAATAAACATTAAGAAATTTTAAAAAAATCTTAATGGGAAGATACCCCTTATTCATGGACTGGAAGAGTTAATATGGCTGAGATGACTTCTTAGAAATTAGAAAACTTTTGTGCATCAGAGGACGCTATCAACAAAATAAAAAAAACTCACAAAATAGGGAGAAACTAGTGGCAAGTCACATATCTGATAAGGGATTAGTATCCAGAAAATATAAAGAACTCCTGAGACTCAAAAACAACAAAAAACAAACAATTAAAACATGAGCAAAGGACTTGAACAGACATTTCTCCAAGATGTATAAATGGCCAATAAATACATGAAAAGATGATCAACATCACCAGTTCATTAAAGGCATGCAAATCAAAACCACAATGACATACCATCTCACACCCCTTAGAAAGATACTACCAATCCCCCTCCCCCCCAGGAAATAACAAGTTGGTGTGGAGAAACTGGAACCGCCATGCACTGCTGGTGGAAATGTAAAATAGGGGCGCCTGGGTGGCTTAGTCGGTTAAGTGTCCGACTTTCGCTTAGGTCATGATCTGCGGTTCGTGGGTTCGAGCCCCACGTCGGGCTCTGTGCTGACTGCCAGCTCAGAGCCTGGAGCCTGTTTCAGTCTGTGACTCCCTCTCTGACCCTCCCCTGCTCACGCTGTCTCTCTCTCTCCTAGAAATAAATAAAAATATTAAAAAAAAAAAAAGAAATGTAAAATAAAGCAGCCACTGTGGGAAACAGTATGGAGGGTCTTCAAAAAAAAATTAAAAATAAAACTATCATATGATCAAACAATTCTACTTTTGGGTATATATCTATTTGAGGAGCGTACCGAGACAACATGACCAGGTGGTGGAATGATGGGTTAAATAGGTGATGGGGATTAAGAAATGCACTTGTTGCAAGGACACCAGGTGATTTATAGAATTGTTGAATCACTGTATTGTACACCTGAAACTAATATAACACTGTATGTGCAAGAGGAAAGAAAGAAAGAAAGAAAGAAAGAAAGAAAGAAAGAAAGAAAGAAAGAAAGAAAGAAAGAAAGAAAGAAAGAAAGAGGAAAGAAAGAGGGAGGGAGGGAGGGAGGGAGGAAGGAAGGAAGGAAGGAAGGAAGGAAGGAAGGAAGGAAGAAGACATGACCACCAGTTGATGGACAGGCTGGACCTGGGCAATTGGAGGCTCTCACCCCTTTCTTGTCCTAGGAATGTGTGTTCCACTTGCCTTCTCTGTCCCAGAAATGGCCTCAAGGATACAACCTCAAGATGTGGTGTTGAGGCTATCTGGACTGGGTACATGGCTAAACCCATTTACATCCTCTGCGCAAACCTTTCAGATTCTGTCAGGCACGTGTACGATCTGTTCATCTTGCAGCTACCCAAGACAGGCCTCATAAGTAAGTTCCCTTGCTTCTCAAATCTGCCGCCTACCTATCTAGAGTGCTCTGCTTCTTCCTTCTGTCTCTCCTTGGCTTCCCCTACTAGGGTTGGTTTCAGATTACACTCAGAAAGTTCCTGAGGATGTTGCAAAACAGCAATACTCGAAAGAGTTGTAAGCAGGACCTTGAAGAGAGGTTTGCACACCCAGGTTCGTCACCAGGATTGTCCTCAACAGCCCCAGAGTGGAACCGACCCAAGTGTCCATCCACAGAGGAATGGATGGAGAAAATATGATATATATGATACATATTTATGCTGAAACATTATTCAGCTTTAAAGAGGAAGGAATTTCAGACACATGCTACAACATGAATGGACTTTGAAAACATTATACTAAGTGAAAGAAGCCAGTCACAAAAGGGTAAATACTTTATGATTCCACTCATATGAGCTACTTAGAATAAGTACTCAAATTTATTGGCAACAGTGGTTGCCAGGGGCTGAAGGGAGGAGAGAATAGAGAGTTAGTGTTTAATGCGTAAGGAGTTTCAGTTTTACAAGATGAAAAATGATCTGGAGTGGACGGTGGTGATAGGTACACAACAGTGTGAATGTACTTAATGCCACAGAACTGTATATTTTAAAATGGTTAAAGTAGCAAATTTTATGATACATATTTTACCATAATTTAAATAAATTTTCGAGTTCATTTATTTGTTTATTTGTTGAGAGAGAGAGAGAGAGAGTGCATGTGCATGCACACAAGTGGGGGAGGGACAGAGAGATAGGGAATCCCAAGCAGGCTCTGAACTATCAGTGCGGAGCCAGACTCAGGGCTCCAACTCATGAACCCTGAGATCATGACCCGAGCCTCAATGAAGAGTCTGAAGTTTAACCAACTGAACAACCTGGTGCGTCTAAATAAATATATTTTTTAAATTAAAAACAAAATCTCTAAAAAACTACAACTATATCTAAGTCAATCTTCAATAGGAAGCTCTTTCTAAACATATTAAAATAAGATCTACATTAAATCAACACCTATGTGAAGAAAATTATAAAAATTTAGTATGAAGGAAGTTTGGAATTTTTAAAGAAAATTCAATCAATGGAGAGATATCTATATATTTAGTTTAAATAGTTTAATATTTAAAATATCCAATGTTGAGGAGTCAGGGTGGCTCAGTTGGTTAAACATCTGACTCTTGGTTTCAGGTCAGGCATGTGAGTTCAAGCCCTCAGTTGGTCTCAGTGCGGCTGTTGTGGAGCCTGCTTGGGATTTTCCCTCTCTCCCTTTCTCTCTGCCCCTCTCCTGCTCTCTCTCCCAAAATAAACAAACAAACTTGAAAAGAAGATTTAAAGGTATCAATTATCTTTAAATGAATTTATAGATATAAAGTAATTCCAATAATTTTTTGTGAGGTTTTAGTGCAAGTTCAGAAAATAAGTCTAAATTTCTTTTGGAAGAAATCAACATAGCAGAATTGTCAAGAAAGTTTTTTGAAAAAAGAAGTTAATGGGGTGTGGAAGGGGTAAGAGCGTGTCTTATTTATTTTTTTCCTGTAAAGCTAGGATAACTAAAACATGTGGTTCTGTCACAAGAATAAACAGCTCCATGAGACAGACGTGAAAGCCTAGGAGCAAATCTAAATACGAGTAAATATTGAATACATAACAAAGTTGATGGGGCGCCTGGGTTAGTCAGTAGGTTAAGCCTCTGACTTCAGGTCAGGTCATGATCTCATGGTTCATCAGTTCAAACCCCATGTCGTGCTCTGTGCTGACAGCTTAGAGCCTGGAGCCTGCTTCGGATTCTGTGTCTCCCTCTCCCTCTGTGCCCCTCCCCCACTCACACTCTGTCTCTCTCTGAAAAATGAATAAACCTTAAAAAAATTGAATAAAGTTGAAATTTAAATTAGGGAAGTGCAGAGGCTAGGATAATTGGCTATTCAGAAAAAAAATTAATTCCAAACAGTTCAAATCATTAAACATGGAATATGGAACTCTAAAAGAAGGAGAAAAAATAATATAAAATATTTCTATGATATTGGGGAGAGAAAGGCCTTGCTATGATTTAAAGAAAAGAAAAAAACCGAAAGCAAGAAATGGATGTCTTTAAGAGATAAAACTCTGAAATTTCTGGATGCCCATTCACAAGCATAAAATTATTTAATGCCAAAAAACAAGATAAAAATCAAGCGACAAACTAGGGGATAATATTTATAACAAATGACAAAGATTAATATTCTTAATATATAATAATATTCTTAATATATAAGAAGCCACTATAAATCAATATGAATAAAGTACCACTGCCCTGAAAAATGAATATTGGTCACAAAAAATTTTTTAAAAACCCACACACATGACTGGGGTACCTGGGTGGCTCAATTGGTTAAGCGTCAGACTTCTGCTCAGGTCGTAATCTTGTAGTTCGTGAGTTCCAGCCCTACATTAAGCTCTGTGCTGACAGCTGAGAGACTGGAGCCCGCCTCTAATTCTGTGTGTTCCTCTCCCTCTGCCCCTCCCCTGCTCAACTGTCTCTCTCTCAAAAATAAATAAATGTTTAAAAAATTTATAATAAAAAATAAATTAAAAAAATGACTAAAAAATGTTCCTACTCACTGGCAACAAAGATCACAAGTTGAAACTAAGTACATTTTGATATAATAAGTATCAAAAGCCTTAAAAATGTTTATACAGTTTAACCCAGAAATTCTACCAGGAATTTACTGAAGTAACTGCAGCATTATTTGTCTTAGCAATAATCTGGAAACCATATAAGTCTAAAAAGAGGGAATAAGATCTTTTTTTTTTAATGATTGTTTTTCATGTAGAAAATAAACCATTAAAAATAATGTAAAAAATAGCAAGTGTTATGGAAAGACGCACACAATTATAGTGGGGTCCCAGGAGGAACTTGATGGCACACTCAAATTATTTGGGATGAATCAAAGGGAGATTGATAAAGGGGTTACTTACAAAGGTGAAGGCAGGGTACCTGGGAATCCTAAGGGGTGGATGGTGAAGTAACCAGGGGCTAGGAACACCCAACTAGACCTCAAGGACTTTGGGGAGGGGAGGGCAAGGACTAGCGCAAGCTGAGTGAGGTACTTAGGATGCAGGATTTGAGGACACATTCCCCCCTCAGGGTTATGCAAGAGACAGTGAGTGCCTCCTTACTTGTTTGTGCCAGAGGCACCGGCCTCACCCCATCCTAGTCCTGGCCCTAGGGGAGGAAGCTATTAAAGGAATCCAGAAGGAAGATCCAGTAGAAAAGTCTGCACGGAAAGGAGCTGTGACCTTTTACAGGGGGCCGGAGGCAGCCCAAGGTGACCCACAGACAGGCTGCCTGAGAGAAATACCTGCTCTCACTTTCCTCCCTTCCTCTCATCTCCCACGTGGCTTCCTCTCACCAGACCCATCTGGAAGCCAGAGGGCAAGGCTGCTTTCAGCCTCCAGGACAGACCACAGGACAGAGACAGAGTGGATCCAAGGGCCCCGGAGACCTCCATAGAACGACACAAAGTTAAGCAAAACACGCAGGTTGCAAAGCACTATCTGAAATCTGATGCCCATTTTTACATAAATTTTATTTAGTGGGATACCTGGGGTGTAAGATTACATTAGGGTTGATTTTTAAATAGTTTTTGCAAGGGAAACATTCCAAAAACCACAGGTAGGCTATGGCCTTAAGAAGACAAAGTAAAAAGCCTCAATGAAAAAGTCAAAATTTTTACAGGGGTTGCTTTTGGATTCTGGGTGTGTACAGATTTAGGAGTGGCTATTTCTGGGGGCAAGCATTGGAGTTTTGGTTTTGTGTGTGCATCTTAATCCTTTTCTTTCTCTGAAAATGTCCTAAAGAGAATGTATGTCTTGCTATCATAAATCCAGAAGCTACACTCAATAAGTAGATCAGAGAGAGGAGAATGGATGGGTATAAGATGGGAGGCAGAAAAGAATCTCCATAAATAGCCACCTGTCCTTCATGTGAGCTGACACCTCAAGCTCGCTTATATTTATCTAATGTGTAAAATGATATGATTTCTCAAGCCTCTTTTGCTCCAAAATTCCTTTTAAGAAACAAACACAACTCTTATCTAACAGACCTCACACCCTGCGGTCATGAGACAAGGCGGAGCAAAGGCGGCTTTGGTAGGTAGAGCACAGACACGGAGGAGGGGCTGGGAGCGCCACCTCCCTGCAGGCACCGGCATTACAGCTGACTGCGAAGGGTCCCCTTCCTGCTCCAGGACATTCCTGCGCTCTGTGTGCCTTCTTCCTGAGGCTGTCCGCTGGCCTCCTCTTCGTTCCCTGACCACTCTGAATTCCTGCTGACTGTCTTCTACAGTCTCCTGTCTTCTAAAACTACGCTTGCCGACAGAGCTCAGCGGAATCTAACGTCTTGCCTTATCTTTCTGTATAAGGGTTGTTGAGATGAGGTAAGGCACACAGACAGGCAGGGGACTGCCTTCAAGGAAGACTTTTATACTCACAGGTCCCTAGAAACAGGAGCCAAGACAACGCCATACAAGGCCACACGGGGAAGTGCCAGACAGAGGGAGCAAGGGGAAATCGGGGGAAACCGGAGCAATAACTTTTCCTATGGCTTCCATGGGAAAGTCCATGCAAGGCAATGACAACAGATGTAAGATTGGCTAGTTTGAATGATTTTATGGACTCCAGGGCATAGGGCTGTCCCTAGTCATCTGGTGCTGGACCCTGAGGTGATTAGGGCAGGGGGAGACTGGCCCTGCATGAAAGAAACCTTTAAGAGTGCCATTAAGGAAGTGGTTGAGGGTATGGGCTCTGGATTGGTTGGTTTGCATATGAGAGTGATGCTCACAAGAGGGTCATTTTCTTTTTCTTTTTCTTTTAATTTTTTTTAATGTTTTATTTATTTCTAGGAGAGAGAGAGAGAGACAGCGTGAGCAGGGGAGGGTCAGAGACAGAGGGAGTCACAGACCGAAACAGGCTCCAGGCTCTGAGCCGGCAGTCAGCACAGAGCCCGACGCGGGGCTCGAACCCACGATCCGTGAGATCATGACCCGAGCGAAAGTCGGACGCTTAACCGACTAAGCCACCCAGGCGCCCCAGGAGGGTCATTTTCTATCTCTAAAGTTAGCTAGGCCTGGGAGGGGCTCTCTAGGACCAGCCTGATGTTAAAACCTGAGAAAATCCAGCAAATCAAAAGGCACGATTAATACAGGTGTAAAGGCTCAACACCCACCCCCTCATCCCTGCGCTGATTCCGGGAGAGCTCTGAAGGGCCTCCCTAGCTCCACAGTTCCTGGAGGGCCCTGCCCAGGTCTTTGTGACCCTGCACCACAGTCCAGCTTCCACCTCTGCCTGCAAACCTTCATCTTGGCGTCTGTCTTTCAGCGAACCAACCAAGACAGTCTCTGTTACCCCCAAGGCCTCCCAACCACCCCCCTTCTCTCTCTTTCCTTCACAGCCAAGCTTCTTGGAGACACAACCCCTGCTCATTGCCTCTGCTTCCACAAATGGACGGCCACACCTTCTGCGCAGTGGTTCTCGAACTTGAGCATGAATCAGAGGCATGGGGAGGGTTTGTCAATGCACAGATTGCGGAACTCCCCCTCCACAGCCCTGATTCAATTGACCTGAGGTGTGGCCCACAGTCTGTTCTATGTTTTTTTTTTTTTTTTTTTAATGTTTCTTTATTTTTGACGGAGAGACAGACAAGAGCATGAGCCAGGAAGGGGCAGAGAGAGAGGGAGACACAGAATGCTCCGAGCTGTCAGCACAGAGCCCTAAGTGGGCTCAAACTCATGAGCCATAAGATCATGACCAGAGCCGAAGTGGGATGCTCAACTGACTAAGCCACCCAGGCGCCCCTCGCAGTCTGCTTTTCTAGTATGCTGCCGTGTTGTGGAAGCCCCTGCCTCAGTAGTCTTCCGATTCTGTCAGGAGGAAGCCCATACTTCCTATAGGCCCTTCAGGAGATGATGGCCATTTACTTTGTCAGCTTCACCTTTCCCCAGTCCCTTCTGACTATCATCCAGTCACTGCAATAGCTGTACTATCTCTTGGAGACATGCTCCCACTATTGCCTCTGGGCCTTTGCACATGTCTTGTTTGCTCTGTCAGGTGCTTCCTCAAAACCTCTGGCTTCTTCCCCCTGCTTGGCTAGCCCTTTTTCAGCTTCCTGTCTCTTTTCAAGTCACTTCTTCAGGGAAGTCTTGATCCTCTGCTGCCTTTACTAAAGGCAGCCCTTACTAAATTACCCCTGAGTGAATGGACAGTGAATAATGGCGGAGGCGCCACTCTTTCATTATAGAAACGCTTCCTCTCCACTGAGGCAAAGATGGAAAAGCAAAGGAAGAGGCTCATGGGGAGTGCTGGGCCACACGGGTGGCTCCAGGGAGGACAGTGGGGGAAGGGGAGGGAGGGGCAAGGTGGGGAGGGTTAGAGAGGCTGCACCTGTGGAGGGAGGGGGCGACCCAGCAGATTTTCTCCTCTTTCTCAGGCTTCTTCTGTCCTTGACCAAAGACAGGCCGGCCCTGCTCTCCTCAGCCCCCTGCCCAGCACTTGGGGCAGACAAAACCCAGCCCATGCACCAGCTTTGCCAGGGGAGTTGCCTCCTCACTCTGGGGCCTCCAGCCAGCTCTGGTGGGAGTCATGTGACCACTTTGGTGTGCTCACCGAGCTCCCTAGAGTGATGTTTTGAGGGGTGACCTTGTTGCCCAGCTTCTTGAGAGCTTCCTGATGCATGTAAGGGTTGGGCTGCTTCCTGGGGGCCCAGGGGGGAGGTGTGGGGTGTGGGGCGGGGCAAGGGCGGGGGCACACTCGATTTTTCTCCACAGATATTTGGCCCCAATTTTCAGGTCCAGGTTACATAACACCTGAGGAGGACTACACTCCCCTGTCACCCACACCTTTTCCCTTTCTGTGGAGCATTTCACAAGCGCAGCTGCTTCTCAGAGGTCTATTTTGGGAGCTGTTTTCATTTGACCTATATTAAGCACAGTCACAAGGCAGAGGCAAGTTGCGGGGTGCAGGGTGGCCTGCTTGCTCTTTGTGCTTTTTTAGTGTCACGGGTGAGAAAACCAGACAAGCTGGTGCCTATAGCTCCAGAGACAAGACTCAAGTGGCCCGTGGACCTCACCACGGCATCAAGCTACAGAAAGCTCTAGGCTCAGAGAGTCCAAACAGTGCAGGCCAAGGCGCCTCCCCAGTTCACAATGCTGATTTGTGGCCCCCTGGGGCCCTGCTCAAGGATAATTCCTTAGTCACTGTAACAGTGGTCAGGGAAAAATTTAGGTTCCCTGCAGGCCCAGAACCTACCAGACCAGGAAGAGTCCCAGACTGTGAAGTGCACCGGGTAGAGTTGTAATTGGTCATCAAGCCCCTCCGTAGGGAATTGTCTTTCCTGAGTCACTAGTTGAATCACATGACCAGCAGGGGGAGAGAAAGGGCTGCTGGGAGCCATCTGGCCCAGGCCCTGTGCAGGAGTAGGTACTGCTTGGCAGCCCCAGCACTTGGAGGGACTGGGGAGAAAATGACAACAGAAATCATTCACTCACTAAGTGCCCCATTTCCCCTTCTTCAATGGGGGTATCTCCTGCACCACCATTTTCCCCCTTGGACCTCTTATTGTCTCCCTAGAAGCAGAGGCCCAGCTCCGGGGTCCAAAGCTCTACCCCCCACCCCCGTGCTGGCTCCCAAAGCTGCCACCTCCTCTGAGGGTCAGGCCCACATCTGCAAACAGTTGTCCCACTGACGCATCATGTTCAGGAGGAGTGCCTGCCTCCTCCACACCTCAGATCATCCCCCACCCCAGGGAGCTGCTGTGGGCCTGGTCTGCCACCTGCCCCCACCATGTCTGCCTTTGACGGGCAGAATGGACACCGACGGGGACATCTCTAGCCAGCCGTCCAGAAGCCAGTGTTGCATCCCCTCAAGACTGCCGGGAAAGAATCCTGGGTTTGTACTGTGCAGCAGGGCCTCTGCCCACATCCCCTTGCAATCCAGTTAGCGAATGGCTCCCCTCAAGATGCTGACTTGTCTTGGGGCGCCTGGGTGGCTTAGTAGGTTAAGCGTCCGACTTTTGCTTAGGTCATGATCTCGCGGTTCGTGGGTTCGAGCCCCGCGTCGGGCTCTGTGCTGACTGCAAGCTCAGAGCCTGGAGCCTGTTTCAAAGTCTGTGTCTCTCTCTCTCACTGACCCTCCCCTGCTCACGCTGTCTCTCTCTCTCTAGCTCCTAGAAATAAATAAAAATATTAAAAAAAAAATTAAAAAAAAAAGATGCTGAGTTGTCTTGCCGCCACGCAAGTGATCATCAGGTGACTCCCCCCAGAGCTGGAAGGAAGTGAGGAGGCCACTCCCCTGGGAGAGCTCGTGGTTGGTGGTGGTGAGGAGGGGGAGGGACAGAGAGAGGCTGAGGTGTGAGCCAAGTGCCAAAGTGAAGGGAAATTTTAAAGCTTGAGTTTTGGGCCTTGAGGGATGGCAAAACTGGGAGTGGAGGAGAAAATGGGTAGCACATTCCAGGCAGGGACACAGCCCTAAGAAGGAGCAGAGGTAGGGTAAGGCAAAGCTCATCCCTCACCCAGGGTATGTGGGATGCTCTGAGAACACAGCAAAGTGGGCGTTAGGAGAAAACGGAGGAGGCAGCCTGAGGAGGCTTGAACCCAAAGGTCTCCTTCCAGCTGGGCAGTCCCTTCCCTTCCTCTGATCTCTCTTCTCGTTCCCTGGGACAGGACAAGTCCTCCCTACCCCCATCACCCCGAGGGGCTCCTGGAATGGGAGTGTGGAAGCAGAAAGACACTTTCTGCAGGCTGAGACAGAGACAGTGGCAGGCAGGGGACTGCGGACCACCCAGTGGGTCTCCCTCTCCCATGGCAGTGGAGAGATCTCTGTCTCCAGGGGCAGGAATGCTTGGGAGGGGGGGAAGCCAGGACAAAAGAACAAAAGGAAAGGACCCTGTAAGCACAGGGGGATTTGAAAAGAAAAATCCATTTTGCTTCATTAAAGAATAAAGAACAGGCAATATCATTTTCTACTCAAAGAAATACCAAAATAATGGGGAGGGGAAAGGGAGAAATCCCGAGAGGGGGTATTGTCATTTTCAGTTGGGGTAAATGTCAGAAGCATTGCTTCTATCAATATGGCATTATCAGTAGAACGCTTTTTCTCCCAAAGAAAAAAATACATATCAAGATGCAAGTTCTCACTATTTGATTCCGTTTCTCCTCGTTCTGCTAATTTAGAAATGTTCAGGGGAAGAAATAAAGGCTCCTTTTGCACCGACCGCATGCTACTCAAAGGCAAGAAAATGACTTTTACGCCATAACTCCGGCACTCAGCACTTCACTCAATAAACACTTGTTGAAAGAACAAGTTTGCAGAGAAAGAAGTTCCTTGACAATCTCAAGCTAACTCTAGGGGAATTGGTTAATTCCATCATGGTGTATCCATTGGTGATAATATTAGGCAACTGTTAAAAACATATGGCTGAAAAAATAGCTGTAAAATATATTTGGAGACATTTCAGGAACTCTGAGTACCAACTGGGTAGTAGATGATATGAAAGAATTTGTGTTAATTTACTTCAGGGTGATGATGGTTTTGTGGTTATTTATGTAGGGGAGTGCATGGTAAAGTATTTCAGAGTAAGTGGCATAATGTCTATGAAGGAGCCAGGGACAGCCACCCTAAAATGGGCCACTTTAGCACGAAGATGATTTAGAGTTAAATGCAATCAAAACCCAGCAGATTCAAGAAAAGCTCTTTACCACCCCCTCAACTGCCTAAAAAGAATTTAAGTGGAGGCCTGGCTGTCACCATAGATAACTCCGTTATGATGTGAACCAGGTGCGCTAGACAGGAAGGAACCTAGAAAGGCCTGTTTAGTCAAAGTCCTGTGCATTCCATTGTTTCTGAGTGGCCTGAGTGGTCCCCCACCTCTGCTCCCTCCACCACCTCTGCAAACATTGTTTACCAAACATTTATTCTTTATCATCTTCCAGTGAACCTCATTCCTTCTCTTTGAAGCCTCAGACACAGACCCCTTCTCCTAAGTTCAGGTGACATATATACCTCATTCTGTCTGCCTGTCATTTGTTTTTTAATTTTTAAAAATGTTTTATTTATTTCTGAGACAGAGAGAGAGAGAGAGAGACAGTGTGAGCAGGGGAGGGTCAGAGAGAGAGGGAGACACAGAATCTGAAACAGGTTTCAGGCTCTGAGCTGTCAGCACAGAGTCCGACCCGGGGCTCAAACCCACAAACCGTGTGATCATGACCTGAGCCGAAGTCGGATGATTAACTGACTGAGCCACCCAGGTGCCCCTGTCTGCCTGTCTTTGAAATTCCATGTTGGTATGGATTCCCTATGCATACGGGAAAAAATGGATTTTCTCCTGTTAATCTGTCTCATGTCAGTTTGATCTCAGTCCAACTAGAAAGACCTTGAAGATGTTCCTTCCCAATATCTACAAGTTACTTTGAAAAGTTTTGGCCAAAACAAAACCCTTGAAAAATGTTAACAATTGTTAAATCTTGGTAATGAGAATGAGTATTTATTAAACTATTTCTTTTCAATTTTTCTGTGCAATTGCAAATATGTACAATAAAAAATGTTTAAATATTATTTATACCATACAACATGAAACATGAGGCTAGAATCAGGAAAAAATGTAATATCTTTTAAGACTGATAAAAAAAAGCAAAAAAATATAGACAAAACAAATTACATGGAGGTAAAAGAGCTGAAAATAATTGCCGCTCTGATGTTGAAATTATGGACAGCATCTGTTTTAGGATTTTTAGTTTTTTGAAGTAGGTCTCACACCCAGCACAGAGCCTAACACAGGGTTCGAATTCACAACCCTGAGATCAAGACCTAAGCTGAGATCAGGAGTCAGACACTTAACCAACTAAGCCACCCAGGCGCCCATGGACGATATCTTTTATTTAACTTGCTGTTATGTTTTGTTATCTTTGAAAAGCAAGTTTCAAAGCTATTTGCAATAAGCAGTTCAGTGCCTAACTTCCTACATCCTTTATATAGTGTCATGATATATACCTGTGTATGTACACCTGCTTTATTAGCCTTTTATGCACCAAGTTATTTAACATACCAACCTACAACTTCCTGTTTCAACTTGAGTTACATTACTTTTTCTTTTATCACTGGCCTATCGGATTCAATAAAACAATTAAAATGCTGTTTATACCTTATAAAAAACTACCCACATTTATTGTGTTAGTGACATTTTACAATTGAAGGAAAAGATCTGGCAAAACATTTCCTTCCTTCTGTACTACCTCTCTTCCCTCAACATTAACTGATTTGTTTATTATTTGGGTTAATAATTACTTTTCTTTTTGCTTCTCTTCCCCCATCCCCTATAAAAAGGTATTAAGATACTTATTTTTTAAATCTGGAAAATATTAAAATATACAGAAAGATAAATTTAAGGCCCTTCATTTCAACATTCAGAAATAACTAGTTTACATTTGGTGATTCTCTTTCCATGCTTTTTCTCATGTATGAATTTTTCTTTATTAGTTGAGATCATGCTGATAAACAACCAGGTATCCTGTGGTGTGTGTATGCGCGTGCATGCAATCAACATTCCATCTTATGAATATATCATCAGTTCTTTAAAACCTCTCCTGTTGTAAGGCACTTAGGGCTCTAGACTGAATGTTTTTCTCCCCACCTCATTCATATGTTGAAAACTCATTCTCCTTTCTTTTTTTTTTTTTAATGTTTTATTTATTTCTGAGAGAGAGCGAGACAGCATGAGCAGGGGAGGGTCAGAGAGAGAGGGAGACACAGAATCTGAAACAGGCTCCAGGCTCTGAGCTAGCTGTCAGCATAGAGCCCGACACGGGGCTCGAACCCATGAACCGTGAGATCATGACCTGAGTCGAAGTCGGCTGCCCAACCAACTGAGCCACCTAGGCTCCCCTTTCATTTCTTTTTTAAAAAATTTTTTAAATGTTTATTTATTTTTGAGGGTGGAGGGCAGGGAGAGAGGGAGACACAGAATCAGAAGCGGGCTCCATTCTCTGAGCTGTCAGTACAGAGATGCAAGTCTTCAACTCACCTGAGCCACGGTCAGAGGTCAGATACGTAACAGACTGAGCCACCCAGATGCCCTCATCCTCAATATAATGGTATTTGGAGGCAGGGTCTTCGGGAAGTGATTAGGTCAGCAAGATGGAGCCCTGGGGAATGGGACTTGGACCCTTTGAAAGAGACCCCAGAGAGATCCACTCCCCCTTTTACTGTGTGAGGACACAGAGAAGATTGGCGTTTACAAACCAAAAAAACACGAGACATGGACTTTTACTAGATTATCCCTCACATAAATCTTTTCCTGACTTCTGATTATTTCCCTAGATTTTGTTCTTAGAGTTTTCTTGGATCAAAGTGTATGTGTTCTTTTGAGCCTCTTAATATATATGTAAAACTGGGGAAAGATGCTTTTCATCTGACTCTTAGGTTTAGTTGGTAAGGCCTGCAAATTAAACCAACAAAAGGCTGAGTATCACGGGAAAGAGGTTTTTTGGGCTACACATGGGAACCAACAAGTGAAATAGCTGGCTTGTTAAATGGTTAAACTTAAAGGCTTAACTATCTAACTTATTAGGGAAAAGGAAAGAGGAGAAAAGGCTTCTACGGGAAGAATAAATATTTTTGTTGTTTTATTTTTTTAAGAAAGACAATGGATTTTCAGAACAATCTCTTTTAGAGATAAGAAAGTTTGTGATGCTGTTTGTCTATCAGGTTTGAGTTGCCTTTCTTTCTGTCTCCCTCAGGGCCATACAAATCCCCCAGCCAAGAGATGTCGGGTAGGTTTATTTGATATATTCTGGGAATAGGTCTGCCCTGAAGAAAGAATTTATGGCAGACTTATTTCCCAGAATTTGCTGCTTTTAGTCAGATAGGAAGCTCTGAGAAGCCTTCTTTATGCAGCTGTTGCCTCTCAAATGTCTTCATGCATTAAATAATCTTTATTTAAAATAATCTTTAGGGGTGCTTGGGTGGCTCAGTCAGTTAAGCATTCTACTCTTGATCTTGGCTCAGGTCATGATCTCACGGTTCATAGATTTGAGCCCCACATCGAACTCTGTGCTGGTAATGGGGAACCTGCTTGGGATTCTCTCTCTTTCTCTCTCTCTGCCCCTCCCCTACCTGTGCTTTCTCTCCCCCCTAAGAAAACCCAAAACCTTAAAATAATCTTTATACCAACTTGGGGGTTCTGAGTGGGTCCTCACAAATATCATCTGATTGTTTTTCAGAAAGCAGAGAGAGTTGAGTATCATCATTTGAAAAAAATTCTTACTGATTTGCTAGATTAAAAATTGATCTAATTTTCACTTTTCAAAATAACTGAGGTTAAGTCTTTTTAAAAACGTTTGTTTTCCTGTTTATTTCCTTTTAAAAAAACAAATTATATTTGCGTGTGTTTTGCCTATTTTATTTGTTAAAATTCTTGCTGGTAAATTAAAATCCTTCAGGTTTTAAATGCTCAGTTGTTACACTAGAATATTTATGAGGACAAACAGTGAAAATTTGTGTGTTTATCTTACCAGTGTGAAGAGAAATAAGAATTCATTTAATCGTCAAATTCCTTAATAATTCTAAAAAACAGAAGGGTCAGATCATTTCATCAGGACAATTTTGATTGTTATCCTAGCTAGCTTCAAAGTGGAAGTCTGAACTCATGTCCAATACCAAGTTTTTTTAAAAAACAAACTCTGTGGATATTTAAAACTAGAGCTTCAAATTCCAAGGAATCAAATCTGCTTACAGCTTTGTGTGACGTCCGCAAATCCTTGAGAAATCCCAAATTACAACTTTGTGTTTCTGTTTTATTGCATTAAGCACTTCTCATTCCATAGCTATGACCCCCCCCCCAACAACATATAACATTACATCAGCTATTTTTCACTTTCCCTTTCCGCCGTAAGTCATCCAAAGAAAACACAGAATAGCTCTAAACTGCTCCTTCTCCCAACTGTGATACCTTATCCTCAGAGATGTAAGCCCAAAAAATTGTTCACACTTTAAACCATCTACTGATTTTCCTCTGAGATTTTGGAATGTATTCTTCAGAATTAGACGGCAGTATACACAAAAGTTCTGCTTGTGAGAATGTTTCTTCCTTCCCAGCTCATTTCCTACTGTAAAAGCTGATTGTCAGTGCCTGGCACAGTGCCCGCCATAACTAATACAATAAATGCTTGTTGGCTGGAGCTGATTCAACCACTGATAGGAGTGAACCATCTTTTTAACTCTAGTTGTGCTGACCAGGACTTTTAACTGGAGAGCTGACTCGAAGACAGAGAGCTCGGCAAGTCTGGTGAGCCAGTGACCCTACCAGGAGCTCAGCGGGAGCCTCCTGAGCTGCAGTGACCCCCCCCATCCCACCCCCACCCTCCTCTTTTCTTCCATGAAGCCATGAGATGCTCTCCTCACTAGGAGGCCCTTCGAGATTGTTCCAAGTAGGCTGTTTTTGAAAGCTGAGTCTTCTGCCAACCAGATTCATTTGAATCAACCACTGTCCCTGCCAGGAATTCACAGCTGCAGCTGGTGCAAGCTCTTCCTGTAGGGTGGGGGGCACCAGAGGGGAGGAGGAGGCGAGGATGGAAAGAGACGAAAGATAGGTACCAACTGTGCAGCCCCTTTCTCCTCCTACCTGCCGCCAAAGAAGTTCTGGTCTGCTCTCCAGGGTCTGCAGAATGAGCAGTAGGCATGCTCTGGCTGGCATGCTCTTATAGGAAAGTGCCAGGTTCTCCAGAGGAGTTTAGGGCCTGAGCTTGGCCCTGAGCCCAGTCAGCTGAGCGCCAGCTCTGGCAGTGCTATGCTGCTCAGCCCAGGCAGCCCAAGGTCTGGATCACTTCATGCTCAGGTACAGCTGACCCTTCTGTCCACTCTCTCAACCCCAGGGCTCCCCACTGTGCTCTCCAAGGCCCCAGTAAAAGGTGATGTATGTTGTTGGAGAAGCCAATCACTTGAGTCTGCCCAAGCATTTGTGTGGCAGAACTGGAAGAGAGAAGCCTTCCATGGCTCCCAGTGACTCCCAGCTCTGTTCTCTCAGCATTTCACCTAGTCCACGAGCAGGAAAACTCAGAGGCTGCTGGCTTGTGGCTCTTACCTCCATTTCCATCTTGCAGGCCCAGGGAGGCCTGGGCAAGATGGCAATGCTTGTTTGGAAATCTCTCCTCGGTCTTCTGGCCTTTCAACCTGTTGGCAGAAGATTCTGGTCCAGTATCTCCTTCCCAGCTCTCCACTGCCCCTTCCTGCAGCTCCCTCATTCTCAAGACTTTTTGATGTATCAGGGTGGAACTATCTCACAAACTAGACTCCAGATTTTGTGCAGACTCCAGGTCATTGGTAAAGGCATCATCTTTCTTATGGATTGCGAGGCACCTTCCTGTCTCAGTTTAGAAACAGGGAGTACCACCAGGGTGCCTGGGTGGCTCAGTCAGTGAAGTGTCTGACTCTTGATTTTGGCTCAGGTCATGATTTCACGGTTAATGAGATTGAGCTCTGTGTGGGGCTCTGTGCTGACAGTGCAGAGCTTGCTTGGGATTCTTTTACTCCCTCTCTCTGACCCTCATTGGCTTGTGTGTTCTCTCTCTCTCCTTCTCAAAATAAATAATAAACAAACAAACAAATAAATAAATATTGAAAAACAATAGTGGATATGGTGATTATCTCGACCAACTACCTCTCCCTGCCCCATCCGAGGTGGGTGCATTCACACCAGGAAGACATGTTTGCACCAATTTGTAGACTATACCAATCCAGTGAAATAGAATTCAGATAGTTTCTCTACAAAGGGCTGAAACTCTGAGGCTGATAATCTGGCCGCAGGAAAGTATAAGTAAAATGCGGGGAGAAAACAACTGGTGTTAGTGATAATGATCATAACTATCATTTTATTTCCTACCCTAAGGAATTAAAGCGTTTTGGTGGAGGCATGGCTTATTTATCAGTTAGTAACTCATTTCACAATTTTTTTCAGGAATTTGAGTGGGCCCATTTGGAATTCTGTTGGGTTGTTAGAGGTCCCCTCCTGATATGCTCATTCCAGGAGACATACATGAGTCTCTTCCTGACCAAGGATGCACCTGAAGAGTTTGCACAGGCAGGGTCATGGCCATGATCTTGCCAGTGGAGACCTCTGCTCCTAAAGAACTAGGTTGGGTGTTTGGGAGGCACATTGACCAATTTCAGAGGAGTGTGAAACACACACATGTTTTTCTTTATTTTCTGCTTCTAAATGTTCTACTATGAAGCTGTAAAAACAGGAAAAATAAGATTTAAAAAAGAGGATCATGCTCTATGCATGGTGTTATACGCCAATTATGTAGTTTAGATATCTGTGTCAACTGGTGGCTTAAAAAATTCTGAATTTTTCTTGTTTTCCAAGTCTCCTGTAATTATTACTATTTATTAATAAATACTTGTTAATAGAACCAAAGAAATGTTTTTCTTTTTATTTCTAGGAGAGAGAGAGAGAGAGAGAGCGTGAGCAGGGGAGGGTCAGAGAGAGAGGGAGACACAGAATCTGAACCAGGTTCCAGGCTCTGAGTGGTTAGCACAGAACTTGGCACGGGGGTCGAACCCATGGACTGTGAGATCATGACCTGAGCCAGAGTCAGATGCTTAACTGACTGAGCCACCCAGTGCCCCAAAGAAATATTTTTAAAATAAATTACTGAGGGGGCGCCTGGGTGGCTCAGTTGGTTAAGCATCCGACTTTGGCTCAGGTCATGATCTCACAGTTCGTGGATTCGAGCCCCACATTGGTCTCTGTGCCGACAGCTAGCTCAGAGCCTGGAGCCTGTTTCAGACTCTGTGTCTCCCTCTCTCTCTGACCCTGTTCATGCTGTCTCTCTCTCTCAGAAATAAACAAAACATTAAAAAAAATAAAGTGCTGAGGCTTTTTTCTTAGCAAAAACCCCACTGTTAAATAGCAATTACAGAGAAAGACCTAAAGGCAAGCTAACGTGTTTGAAAAAAATATATAGAAGACTATATTTATCACCTTAGGATAAGGAAGGGTTTCTTAAGACAAAATATACTACCCATGAAAGAAAACTTGATAAATTCAACTGTGATATAATTAAAATGTATGTTCATCAAAAGCCACCATAAGCAAAGTCATATAACAAGCCACATTCCTGGAGAAAACATTTGTCACACATATTGCTAAAAAACTAGAAATGTTTTTTGTATATTAAAATACATAATACTTAGAAGTATATGTTAATATATATTTTTCATATAAATGAAAAATGTTAGTTCCAGAATATGTAAATAACTCATACACATTGCAGATGATAAGAAAATGACAGTGTCAAAAAAATGGGCAAAGGACATGAACAGGCACCTCACAGAAGACACAAATGTGCCAAAACCTATGAAGATACACACTGGACCTTCTTAGTAATCAGAGAAACAAAGAATATTACTGCTGAGATATCATTAGACACCCAACAGAGGGTGTGAAGTTTAAATCTGAAAGACTTAAATCTGGAGATGAGAACTAGCAGCAGCTGGGAACCCTTTCTACACTACAGATGTTCTAGCCACTTGGGAAAATACTTCTGTGCAATCTTGTCAAGTTGAGCATGCATGTACCCCATAGCCTAGCAATTCCATTTCTAGGTATCTACCCAATGAGAAATGTTTGAACATGTATACCTGGACAAGCACAAGAATATTCAAAGGAACAGTTTTCATAATAGCCAAAAACTGAACAGGAGAATAAATGCCATTGCTCTGGGAATTACACTGGCATGAAAATGAAGGCACCATGGCTACACGCATCATGGTGGCCATATCTTAGTAACATAAAGCTGAGAAAACTCAGGGCCAACAAGATAACGCACAGTGTAGCATTTCTCAAACCTTAAAAAAAAGCAAACCAAAACAGTATATTATTTAGGGATGCCCACACCACATGATAGAAAATATTTTAAATCTTCAGGGAAATGTCGAACACCTGTGTGGAGAGATTGGAGGCAGAAGTGAGGGGTCACACACGTGTGGCTTCAACCATTCAGTGTCCTGGTTGGATTACACTTTTTAAGTCAAGTACGGGATTCACAGTTGTTTGGATCTTTGTTATATTTTATAACTTGGATATGTGTAATTTCTAATGAACCATATGTTATATAATTTAAAAATGTTAATGACTATAGAACAAAATACATGAGCTATCCAAAACCTGTATGTGAAACTCCTTTGGTTTGAACTCAGTCTGACTTGGGATTTCAAACTCTTAAACTTACCTGGTAATGATATATTGTCTTATTAATAGTGCTTTTAATTAAGAAAAAAATTCTGATTATAAGCATTGGTATGGGTATCAAGGTACAGAGTCATTTCCTTAACCCCACCCTTTACTTCTTTACATCTTCCCAAACGATAATGGTCCCCCCAGTGTGGCTAAGAAGAAGGTAAGTAGTGCCAAAATCATGCTTTTCCAGAACATCCTACAGATGGGTACAAGTAGGGTACAAGATTTACCCTAGCAGCGAGAAGGGTAAACCAAGGGTAAACCCTGGGCAACATCTTCACTGACAGGCCAACCCCCCTGACCTGGCCCTTGGTTCCTTTCACTGCAGTCACTATTTGGGGCTAGACAAAGGGGTGAGGGCTTTGTTTCCTGAAGACATTGAGGGTGTCCCTCAGCCCTACCCCATGCATGCGCTCCCTGGGATCAACTGATCAGACTGGCACAGAGCCCTTTGCTTCTCAGCAGAGAAGCTGAAAGGGGCAGGGTGGGACCATGACTCCTTGCACCCTGGGCAGTTGCAGAAGATAAGAGACTGAGAACAGTCTGGGGGAGGGGTGGGAAAAACAATCAGCTTCTGGAGGAGTGAGGATGCACCAGAGACCCAGGGTACATGGTACATGGGGATCCTCTCCTTTTCCTGCTGAGGCATCTGATGGGGACAAGTAGGAGGTGATGGTAGACCTGGAAGTGAATCCCAACCCTCTCCACAATCCCGGACAACACCCAACCCTCACATCATAGTCAAAATAGGGAGATAACAGAGTCCCAGCCATTGTGAGGGATATGTAAGCGCCATTAACTGAGCATAAGGCCATTGTTCTTAGCGTTCAAAATTAGGGGCTATCAAACCTTTAAGACTCAGAAAAGGGTAAATTGAGGTCCAGAAATTGATTCCAAGAAGTACGGTGGACAGTCTAGGTTTTGAACTCAGTTGCTCAATCTTCTTTTGGCTGACCAGCGCGTGGCTGGTCAACGGGGTATGTCTGACCACTACAAGCTAATAGCTTTTCCGTTGTTTGTTTTCTACCTGAGCGCAGATGAGCAGAAGCAGGAAGAAAGGCTCACTGTCCAGCAACACTCCCCATCTTCCATCTTGCTTCTCTAGCCTCGCTTCCCTCTACAGAGCCTCCAGCTCAGGTTCCCAAAATTAATCACTGGAGGGGTTGAAGCAACAGCATTGTTCCCTGGCTTTAGGCCAGGCTCCCAGGATGTGCGTCAGAAAAAAACAGTGAGTGAAATTCCAAAGCCAAGTGAGTCACCAGGGAGGAGGAGAGGCCAGGACCGAAGTCAGAATGAGAGCCTGAGGGCAGACCAAATCAGGGCCCTGGGGGTCAGGGGCTGGGCCCAGATACCAAGAATGTTCACCTGTCCAAAGACGGGAGTGGAGCCTCCTGCCCAGGTGGCTTATCTCCAGACTCCACACAGACCTGGATGAGGAGGGGAGTGACCAGGAGGCTGGCCTGCTAGTCCCACCCCTGGAAACAGTAACCATGACCCTTACCTGGCTCCCCATAGGCTGGGCTTTGGATCCCAGCCCTTAAAATCCGTGTATTGTTTCCTCATGCATTCCCTCCCCCTGCCCTGACCCAAGACACTGCTTCCGGACAGGGAATAGTGATAGGCCAGTTGGGCCCCAGAGGAAAGGCAGCAGGTAAGTCTCTGACTCATGCCCACCATCCCGAGACACCCCCCACCCCCATCCTGTCCTTTTTCTGTGCCCGGGGGGAAAAAGAGGAGCTCCAGCTCTGGCTACTCCACCTGTCCTCACCTGGTCCCTTCCAGAACTCAGTACAACAGCAGTTCTCAGAATGGGATCTCCTCAGGAGGACGGGGGTGTGAAGGCAGCCGGGAGGTGGGTTAAGGAATCAGGTGTCTTAACTATCAGGGTGTAGCAGCCTCTTGCCTGTGGACCAGCAGCCCGAGGCAGCCAGTTCCAAGGCAGAAACTTTGTAGGGGAGGACGGGAGGGCGCAGATCCACGTGCTGCAACGGGAGCATCAAGGGGCAGTGTCTACAGGTGCCATAAGCCACGACACATGTGGACTTCACTCTCTCCGTGGAACCTAGCCAGGAGAGAAGGGGAGCAGGGGGTCTCTCCTCCTCCAAGACCCCTTTACATCCACAGTAAAGCCTGTACTTCTGGGGCCACCTCAGCCCTCACGCCCGCTCTGCCTCTACCCCTCTCCAGCCTGAGGGGCCCCTCCCAATACCAGGGATGCCTCCACTCTGCCTGTCTTCCTGCCCCACCGCTCACCCCGGGGGACCCTGTGCAGCCCCTTGATCTTCCCTCCCCACCCCAGGAGCTGCCTGAGACTTCAGGCACTGGGATCCATTTCTCCAAAAAGAAATGGAGCAGAACCCCTAACTGTAATTCTCCCCTCCCCCTCCCCCCGACCCCTTTGCCCTCGCCAGCCCAGTTTGGCTCATCTTTCTTATCACACCTGGCCAAGTACTCAGGCTTGGGCAAGGAATGCCTTCCAGGGCAGCAGAGATTCCCCAGCCAGCCTGCTGTCACCTCCTTGCAAAGGAGTAGCTGGGTGAGGCCTGAGACCGAGGCTTATAGGGGCCTGAGGATGTCCCACTAGGAAATAGACAAGGGGCCGATGCTGAGAGGTAGGCAGCCATGGGCCCCAGTGAAGGTGAAGAGCACAGCCCTGGACGAGTAGTCAGCCCGGCCGCGATGGGGGGGGTGGGGGGGGAGGAGGCTGTGTGAGTGACCATCTGAGATACCAGCTGCCCCTGTTTACAGGTGACCTTTGTCCTGGGCTCTAATTTTATGTCTCCTCCTTGTGCCTTCACTTCTAGGGCATTTGTCTTTAACTCCAGCTGTGAAGGCGGGTCACTTTTCTCTGACACATGTGAAATATATATATATTCCATCAGCTGAGTTAAAAGCCCATGCCTTGAGGCATGAAACATCTCCATCATCTTGACTCCCTCTGGGGCAGGGGTTGCGGGGTGAATGTGGGCTGGGAGGGCTCTGAAGTAAGTCTCACTGGTCCATTCCTTCCTCTCTGCCTTCTGTCTCCCTACAACAATCCTCCAATGGCCGAAAACATGTCATATAATAATATCACATAGTCAGAATCTCAAAACCAGTGGGGATCATCCACCAGAATCACCTGGTCTCATAAGCGAGTAAACAGAAGCCCACAGAGATAAGTTCTGGGGAAAGGGCCACAGCACTGGGGCCTGACATGGCCGCACACTGGCTATGTGACTTCGCACGGGGCTGTTTTCTGCTCTGGCTCAGTTTTCCCAACCGTAAGATGAAGAGTTATTTTGCTGGGAACTAAGAACAACATATTAATGCTCTAAAATCAGGGCACAGGGTTGGTGGGGGCTCAGGGACTGGCATCTCCTCCGAGAGGCTCTGGGCCTGCCTGCTTTGCAACTGTGGCCTGTCACTTCACTTCTGGAAGCTCCAGTTTCCTTCATCTACCAAGCAGGGATAATAGTACCTCCTCAGTGGGACTCCTGGGTGGCTCAGTCTTTTGAGCGTCTGATGTTCTCTCAGGTCACGATCTCGCAGTTTTTGAGTTCAAGCCCCACATCAGGCTCTGTGCTGACAGCTCAGAGCCTGGAGCCTGCTTCAGATTCTGTGTCTTCTCTCCATGCCCCCAAAAATAAGTCAACATTAATAGTATCTCCTCAGAGGATTGTTTTGAAGTGTAAATAAAGTAGTATGTTAGAATCGGAAAGAGGCTCCAGGCTCTGAGCTGTCAGCATAGAGCCCGATTGGGGGCTTGAACCCACGAGCTGTGAGGACCTGAGCCAAAGTCAGACGTTTTAACGACTGAGCCACCCAGGCACCCCAAAGCTCAAGCATCTTCATGGCCAGGATGGCATCCTTATCATTTTATAGTTCTCGCAATTGCTAGGGCGGTGCTTGGCACTAGTAGGAGTTTAACATGCATGTGGTCAACAGAACAGAAGATAAGTGAATGAATGAGCAAACAAGCCTCATTTTTACCCCAGAGTCTCAGGGTAAGTAGGCAATGTAATTTGGGTTGCACGAGCCAGTCATGTGCCTTCGGCCTGGCAAGGCTCTTAATGGCCCACGCCCCCTCTGTCTGCAGCGTAGTTACTGCCTGGGCCCTGTGGAGGCTGAGTGTCATCGGCACTCTGATCCCTCCTAGGACTCTGGGGCCACGGTCCTCAGTTCTGCGTGTACAAGATGGTGGTTGGAGTGGCTGTGAGCCAAGGTCTGCTGATGCCACTCGGCTGACTTAAAGACTTTCCTGTCGGGGGGTGGAGATGGCAGCGCAAGAGTCTCCTTTGGGGGCTGCCTCCAGCCCCAGGATTTCCCCCACAGCTCAAGCTCCCAGACAGTTCTTAGCACATGTCCTCTAGGAGAACGAAGAAGCTGGGTTGGGAGAAAGGCAGCGTAAGCAGGGGTGAACTGTCCAAACTACCAGCCTAAGTAGAGGCATGCATTCAGGGGCTTTTAAGGTGCCCTGGACTATTTCCAGGGGGCTGCATAACACAACCCGCCGCGCCCTCCCGTCTGCCGAGGAACCAGTGCCACAGGCTATGTGAAGCACTGAAGCTTCTATGGGAAGCTTCCAACTCTGAGCACCAGCTCCTTCACCCTCCGTCTCTGTGTCAGCCCCCCACCCCACCTCACTTCATGCCTTGCCCTGGGGGGTCTAATAAGCTAGAAATGGCCACGCCCTGTGGAGCAATGCTTTGGTCAAGACCAGTGACACTGGACTCTGTATGTGGCCACCGCCTTCTTCAATCATGACCCTGGGAAGGGCTGCAATTTCCCAGGGTAACTGGCTACTAACTCTGGCTGGTTGGAGCCCAAGAGGACTTTTGGGTCCAGAGAAGTCCAGAGACAATGCAGTTGCCCTGTTGGGCCCTCACCACTGCCACCACCTCGGGAAACTCTGCCCAGGTTCCCCAGGTGTCTACTCTGGGGAACCATCCAAAGCTGAATTATGCCCATGAGGGTCCCTGGTGTGCCACATGTTCGCCAGCTGGCTGTCCTCTTCTCTTTGGCCTAGCCAGAGCCACGTGTGGATATTTTTATAGAAATCTCTGCCCAGGAGGTGGGGAGACGGGGAAGGGAGAGGGAAGAATAGGGGAGGCAAAGGAAAGGGAGAACGAGAGGCAAGAGGAAAGGAGAAGAGAAAGGATGCCTTAACGGTGGATAGGGTCGGTCTTTGGCCGATCCCAGACTCTGTGGAGGACACGCGGCTTTGGGAGCTCGGAGAATTCTCTTCCTCCAGTTATAGAAAGCCAGGGCCAGAGGCTCCTTAGATAATCATCCAGGTCAAACTACCTTCTTTTCCTGAGAACCCCGAGGGGATGGGGACCCGGTTCCAGACTCCACTCCAGTGCCTTTTACACCATTTCCTTTCTTGTGTCGTAGGAGGCTCAAGAACAGAGGAGGCTCCGGGACTGGGCTAGAGGGTGCACGGGTGCTCTGCAAGGTCTGGCCTGGAGCCCTCTGCAAGGGGAACCCAGAGTGCAGGGGAGGGCCAGGTCCCTTCCAGGAAAGCCCCACACAATCCTTTAACCTGGGTCAAAAGCAGCTACAGCCCCAAACTCAGGTCCAGTCACTGACATGCCGCAGGGCCCGAGGTGGGGTCCAAGTTCAGACTAAGCTGACCTTGACCAGAACACTGAGGCCTCTAAGTGTTTACTAAACAAACCCTGTCCTCTTCTCAGTTTTTAAGATTCCCTGTTCCATGCCATGCATTCTTTTATCTGGAAGCAGTAAACAATAATACACACGCACAGTGGACCACCTCTGCGGGTCAACAAAAATCTTTCCCATCTCTCACATGGGTTGTTAGCCCTAGGGGCTCTAGCAGAACGGGCAACCCAGGGAGAAAAGTGGGTCAGAGGAAAGGAGATAGGGGGCTCCTGGGCGCACATCTCCCCTCGCCTCCCTCTCAGCCTCCTCCCTGCCCCCTCTAGAACGCAGCCACATGGAAACCCATGGGGAACAGTTGGGGCTTTTTATAATCTTTATTTGTTAACAGTTCAGGCTATTTTTTTTCCATGCTTGCAAGAGATGCCAATGCCTCATGAAAAAGTTGTGAAAAGAAACAAGTCTATTTTGGGGTGATCAGCCTCCTCAGAGCTTCTCACTTGCAGCTCTGCAGGGCTCCAGGAACGAGCCTGTCCTCTCTCAGAAGGTCTGCAGCCTGCTTAAAGTGAAGGATCTTGGGCCTTGGATGCACTGGCTAGGGGGTGCCCTTTTGCCCCCGACTTCTAACTTTTCTGCCTGTAAAACAGGGCAGTAGTAACACCGTGTAGCTACTTTTTGCGGGAGGCCTACCTAGTGGTGGCCTCTGGTGTATTATCCTGAGAAATCAACACCCCAGGAGACTTGGGGTGGATCGTGCATTTCCTCCGTGGCATTAGTGGTGGTAGTATTTGCAGCTCTTAAAGCACATAAGCCAACAAGCACTCAAGTTTCTCTGCTGAGCAAAGTGCTGCTTCAAAGTTGCAGTATAGGCTGCATGGAGGCCTCAGCCAGCTCTGGCTTCCTAGGAGGCGGGGCTCGGGTGGAGGGGCCTGGGTGAGAGGGCAGAGGGGTCTCCGTGCTCAGCCGTGTGCCAGCAGGGGCTGGGGGCAGCCTGGCCAGGCCAGACTGGGAGTGGATTCTTCAGCTCCTGGTTTGAGCAGCCCCACCAGCACCCACACAGTGTGGTGTAGGAAGGTTGCAAGGGGCTGGCTGTGCTTTGAAGATCCCAAGCAGAATTCCCGCTTGTGTTCCTTTCACTGCCTCACCTGCTTGTCCATTTTCTCAGGAGACCCACTGGGCACCAGGGTCAAGGTGGGCATGGGATTCTCCAACCCTGGTAGGTTAGACTGTCAGAATTCCACACCCTCTGTGCTCTCTGCCCACCATAGGGGACCTAGGTAGCATAGGCACAAATGGGAGTTGACTCCCACTTCCTCCCTCCCCTCCCCTCCCCTTCTGTCCCTTCCCTTCCTTTTCCTTCCCTTCTTTTATCTTCCCTTTCCCTCCCCTCCCTTCCCTTTTCTTTCCCTCTCTCTCTCATTTAAATTTTAGTTAACATACAATCCAATATTGGCTTCAGAAGTAGAATTCAGTGATTCATCACTTACATAAAGCACCCAGTGCTCATCACAACAAGTGCCCTCCTTAATGCCCATCTCCCATCTAACCCATCTCCCACCCACATCCTGAGTCCCCCTTTACACAAGAATACTGAGCATAAGTCTGTGAGGGGGAGCAGGCAGAAATGAAGGAAGAGTTAAAGGGATCACACAATCTCTGATCTCAGAACTGCACGAGGCTTGAGAACATCCTCTGGCCATCCCCTGTCTTCTGGCATGTAATATTTTATCCCAGTGGAAGACCAGAGAGATTAGGCTCCTTGCCCAAAGTCACACAGACAATTCCTGGTTAAGGGGAGACTAGAACCAAGGTTAGCACCAATTACTGCAATGGCTACTCCTCTACTTTGATTTCTTTTTACTTGGGGCTCTTGGGGATCCTATTGTCCATATCCCTGCCCGTACTGGGCTTGGGGGTGGGGAGCTTCGTCTTGCCTTAGCTTTCTTCTACCTTATTGCACCCTGTCCCTGGAGGGCTGTCACAGAGATGCCCCTCCATTACCCTTAAACAACATAGTGCCACCTGCTTCCAGAGGTATCCGGCCGGCCTCTCCAAGCCCTTTCTAGATTATTCCCTATCTCTCCTAAAATTCTAGAATTTTCTTTGGCTGAACTGGTCCCAACATTGTGACTGACCATTTAAGGAAGCTGAAGGGGGTAATCTCTGCCTCTTACTATGTTTCTAATCCCTCCCTCCCCACTCTGTCCCCAAATATTTCCCTCTTCTGTTCTCAGCCTTGGTGGCCATCAGCTGATATTCCGCTGAATCCAATTTGGGTCAGGAGCTTCTTCAGTAAAAAGGATGGCTAATAAAATATAGGCCTTCCATGCTAAGAACCCGTATTAGATATCATTGCTAGGTGAACCCGGCCCAACCCTTGTACGTGAGAGAACAGGATCAGAGAGGAGAGGGAATTGTCTAATGTTGCATAGCTGTGTGAGGACATAATCCAGGTCTCCTGATGGACAACAGACTGCTCTTTTCAAATTACCAAACCAGTTCAGAATGTGGAGCATGGGATGGACCATGAACCCAGTTCTTGTCCCTCAAGGAGTCTCTTGATTCCCTGGGGTGGCCTCTGTCTTGACCTCCAGTCTGAGTGTCTCAACCCAGGGGGCCCGAACAGAAGGAGCCATACTCTCGCCCTGAGTAGACCCTCTGTTTGGGCTGACTGACCTGGGCATCTCTTTGGGTGACTCATAGCTGTTTATTCCTTCTCTCACAGTCTTCTGCTGGCCTGCCCCTTTCACTTCTGTCCAGCCCAGCCAGGAGGCTGGAGGGAACACAGAGCAATGGCAACCCAAAGACAAGGCCGGTACAACCTGTGGAAGACCTCTCTGGGCAGCATGTGAGTAGCCCCTGGGTGGTGTCAAGTCCCTCATCATCAAGTTCCCCACCCAAACATTCATTCATCCATCAAGCATTTATTGAGCTCCTATTACATACTAGTTGTCAGACCATCAAGAAGGAAACTCTTGAATAAGCACGGTCCCTTCTCCGGACAGTTCTCAGCACTGTGAAGGAGAGAGAGAAACCCAGTGATTAGGGGAGCACAGAAGAAGGGCAGGGAACCTTGCAGACTTTGTAGGGGGTTTCATGGTGGACTTCCTGGAAGAAGTGACATTTAGGCTGAGACTTGAAGGATGAGTAAACATTATCCAGGTGGAGGGATGGGAAGAACAGTGTTCAGGCTGAGAGAACTGTTTGAGCAAAGGTCCAAAAGGTTCTCTTGTGAATACCTGGTGGTGCCCCCTGAGCCCTGGGCAAGGAGAATGAGACTTTCCAGATTTCGCTCATTCATCCTGCCTGGGCTCTGCATGATGCCTCTGCTTTTGCTCTCGGCTGGTCACAAACACAGAATGGCAAGGCTATATGCCCCAGACCACACACTGCTGGGGAGAGGGGCAGAGTTTTATGTCAGAAGGCCTGTGGGGTGGGCTTCACAGAGGCTTGAGTGTTCAGGAGAGGGGAGAGAGAAGAGAGATTAGCAGCCTGCAAACCATTAGAAAGGCTGGAGCTGTCTGTGACACAAATGCAGCGTGCAGGTTGTAGGAGGCGCACCGAGCGGGGTCAGTGGAGCTTGGGTCGGCACTGAGGATGCACCTTCAGAGCCATGCAGAGAGGAGGGCGTGTGGCGCTGGCTGACAGCCTGCTGCATGGGTGCCTCCGTGAGAACCAGGAAGGACAGTGTTCTCTCCAGACTGGGCCTCCTGCTCACAAGGTTCAGAAAATGGCAGCTTGTGATGTCCTTGAGGAAGGTGCTTATGGGGATAGTTGGAGGGGGGTCCCTTTGAGGGACAGGCTCAAGGGAAAGGAGTGACAAGAGGCCTTCCGTGAGGGAAGAGATGTCGGAGAAGGCTCTGACTGGGAATGCCTGATGCTATCAGGAAGGACTCTGGTTTGAAGAAAAGCTGAGAAAAAGATTGTGTGCAAAAAGCAGGACTGGGAATTAAGTTATTGTCCCTGGGCGGAGAACCTGGCTCTGCCTGAGGCAGTTTGCCAGCTGGGTACAGAGGGAGCAACTTCATGTGGCCAACCTTACACCTTTGAGCCCCCACAGGGCGGCCCCGTTGGGCAGTGAGGTTGGCGGGCTCGGCGGGCTTTTTTCCAGAGAGGTAAGGGGCATTGGGTCCACAGAGGCAGGCCTAGGAGCCCTGTGGTTTTGGGCAGAGGGCAGTTCTGTTTTCCTGCCGTGGCTGCTCCGGGGTTGTATGAAATACGAAGCCAACAGGCTGGTGCTCTGGAGCTGGGTGCCAGTGGGAGAGGCCGTGACCTCTGTGGCGCTCACACAGAGATGTCATGCTAGGCTGTTCTTTGGGGCAGCGACCTCTAGCACACAGAAAATGGGCTGAGGCTCTTCGACGCCAAACGTAGGGGAAGAACACGCCTGTACATGGTGAAGTTTCTTACAGAAGAATGTATTCAAACCAATGCTTTCTGTTCTTATGGAGACTGAATCTTCACAGGAGGGGTGAAGCGGCACCTTCAGGCATCCTTAACCTCTTCTCCAGCTCTGAGTGGATTCAGAAGAGGGGGACGGGAGCATCTTCCACCAATCAGGCACTTAATGAACCTGGACCAGGCCAGAAAAGCACATTTATCACAAATACCTTAATGGGCAACTTTCAATTATCTGCATTCATAGACAGAAAGCATGCTTCAGAGAACCCAAAATTCCTTTATTATTTGGTGCTTTTTTTCCTTTTTTGGCAATGGATTTCTCTTCCTAATTATATTTTGCATAAACTATTATTAAACCTGATTTGTGTTCTCAGAGCACAAGTTGGAGGGGGTTAAGTGGGAGGTGTGTCAGTCTCCATTTTAAAAATTGTCCAGAGGTAATGACAAGATGGATCAAACTGGACTGAGCAGGCTGCTGTAATTACCAGTAGTCAAGATCATCCTAATCAAACCAGCCTTCAACATGAAAACTTCCTTTGGGGTCTGCTCATATTACAGATGTCATCCTTCATAACCACTTTGTTTTAAAGAGGAGTAAAGGGAGGCAGAACTCAAAGGTGTTTTAGGCACTGTGTCTGGGGCTAGTGTCTTCATGGCATTTATTTTAAGGGGTCAGAAGATACTGGTAAACTCTAGGTGGTAATAGGATGCGGTTGGGATGGAAGCAGAGACAGCTGAAGAGTGTCAGAAGACCTAATGGGAAAAGATACAGGTGATACAGTTTATCATGGGCCACAGCAGTTGGAGGCACAGGCTGTAGCTGCACGGGTGGTGATGGTGATCGAGGGAGGAAGGCCCTCAAGTGCCAGGAAAACTCTCAAGCTAGAGGAGGGCCTGTATGGAAACGCTGTACTCCTCTCCTCAGGGGAAAGGGGTGGAAGCCTGGGTTCAAGGGACGAGAAAAATATGTCAAGTTGCCCTCCCCTAACTCGCATCCCTTCCAGAGCTAAGGTGCGTCTTAGTACTTTGTCAGCCTCCCGGAAGAAAGGGGAAAACCCCATGGGAGTCCAGCGAGGTACTGCGCCTTGCCAGGTAGAGGGAGGAGACCGCCACCGGGGGTGAGCCGAGACCTTCCCCCCGCCCCGCCCCAGCCGCGTGCCTACGGGCGGGGGAAGGGAGAGAGTGAGCAGCACCGCGGGGCGGGGCCGAGGGCGGGACCGCAGGGCACCCAATCCCCTTCTTTCTCCGCCCCCTCCCCGCCCCCAGACCCCTTTCCACCAACCGAGCTCCACGGTGGGCGGAGTCTGTCACGGCTGTCGCCCCGGGTGCGATTTTTTTCCCCCCTCTCTTCCTCCCTTTCTTTTTTTTTCCCTTTCCTTTTTTTGTGAATGAAAAAAGGAGGTCGTGAGCGGTCCCCGGGACTGCAGCGCTAGGCGTCTTCGCGGCCGCGCCTTCGGAGCGGGCCGGGCGCGTAGCGGCGGCGGCCTCGCCCCTCTCCTCCTCAAGTGCGCGTCGCTTCCAGCCTCCGCAGCCAGAGGACCCGCGGCCGCGGCGCGGCCCAGCCGCCCGAGGTCGGAGCGGCCGCGCGCAGCCCACTCCGGCGTACCTCCATGACATTGGGCGCCCGGGGCGCGGGGAGATGCTGATCCGGAAGAGGCAGTGGCTGCAGTGCCGCGCGCGCGGCCGCTCCCGGCCCGCCGTCCGGCCTGGGCTGCTCTGTCAGAGTTTCTGATCTAGCGCGACCCGGGCCCGGAGCCTGTAGCAGCAGCAGCGGCGGCAGCAGCAGCGGCAGCAGCAGCGCGGAGGCGCCGGCATTGTCCTAACTTGCACGCGCGGAGTGACCCCAGATATTTCACTAAAATGAGCGTGCTTAGCAGGAAGAGATGTGTTCCTTACACTAGAAATTACCCCGTCACATGTAGTGGTGTAAGTAAATGATTAATTTCTATTATGGCCGGATTGCAAGCTGCCTGGAAACGCGCCGCTTCGCCCTCCTGTGCCCTCCCCGGCCCTATCTGCTTCCCTTCTGACATCCCCGCGGCTCCCCTTCTCCCCTTCCGTAAAGCTTTGGCTGCTGGGGTCTCGGGGGAGGGGGGGACTAACCTCTTCTGGGTTTTTCTAGGGAAAGGAAGATAACTTGATTGCTTTGGCGTGTCGTCGCCTTCCCCTCTCCCCATTTTAAAATAAATTATTTTTATTTCGTGTGTGTGTGCAGAGCAGCGTTGTCAGGAATAAAGGTCCAGAGTGGTGGAAATGTTTCTGTTAAAAGCCAATGGAATTTAGCTGGTTCGCTAGCCGTTCTGGAGACGTTTCTTTCAACCCAACTCCATTGCAGTCTGTGCATCAGAGTTCTGGCAAACTATGGGAGAGATGCTTAGCGTTGTTTGTTGATGTCTGAGAAGGCTTTTTTATGTGTTTAGGTTTTCGTTCTTTGTTAATATGATCACTCAGGATCCCTTTGAGCTTTGCTGTCCATTGGATCTGCAGGAAGGATTCATCTCCCCACCTTCCCCAATATTACAATGTCAGCAACCTACTGGCAGCCTCCCCACCCTCTCTGGTCTTCTTTTCACGATTGTCCCTTCCTATCCATCCTCCTCGATTTTTACCTTCATTTTTAGGATATTCCTCCCTTTTGCATTTTGTAAGATGCAGGATGTGGGATATTGGTTGCTAGGAGACAAGTCAGGCTCCCTGGGAGATTCTGTCGTTTCCTTGACAACCAGACTAGGGCAGCCACAGATGAACAAGCCTCCTATCAGCTGTGGGAGGGAAAGGGGGGGCTTTTCTGGGCTCTGCAAAGAGTGTGTGTAGGGGTGTGGGGGTGGGACCGGGAGCCGCTGAGGGTTGTAGCTAAGCTGAGCACACCTTGCCTTTTGGCCTGGCCTGAGTAGAAAGAGCTGGGAGAACAGTGGATGGGAGGCTGTTTGTGGAGAGGGGGACAGGGATCATGGGACAGGGTGCAGAAGGAGCATCTATGTACTCTGGGATCACTGAAGGAGAGGAATGAATTGGGGGTTGTGATACCCAGGGCAAAATGGCAAGGAAGCCATAGTTTATGGAGGTTAGTCTAGAGGCTCAGAAGGAATGAGGATGCGGAAAAGTCTAGAGTCATTGGAGTAGAGTGCCAGGGAAGGGGAAATTGAGAAGCTCGTTGAGTGGGTTGTATCATCATACATCAGCAATGATACGGTAAAGTAGCAATATTCTAGAGCAGAAATTACATTATTGGTGGCTTTGGCACGCTCTGTCTAGTACAGGATCCTCCTTGAAGATGGGTCTGATTCAACTAAGAATTTTGCCTGCTGGGTTAATTGGGCCAGTCTATCTTAAAGAGAGATAGAATTACATATATAGATATGTAATCTAGCATTATATAATACCAGATTACATAAGAAGGCAAATACCTTCTTTCTGCCTAGACTCTCTTGGCACGAATTCACCAAGATTTGGGAAACTTTCTTCCAAGGTCCTCATACCCATTTTCCAGAAGGGCAAACTGATGCCTAGAGAAGTGAAGTGAGTTGCACTTCCCTAGGTATGAAGTTTCCTAGAAATGAAGTATGGCAGTCAGGACAGGGGTGGAGTGGGTGAGAATGGTAAATATAAGAAGGAAGTCCAGGACAGGCAGGGGAAGGCTGCAGAAGCAGCTGAAGAATGGATGAAGAGAGACTGTTCAGCCTGAGTAGCCCCCAGCAGGTCTGCTGTCTAAACTCGCGGGAGTGTTGTTCCTCTCCTACTTGTTGGTTGGCTGTCCCCTACTTAACCCTAGAGGTGTGTGAGGTGTGCAGGGTATTTTAGTCATAAATGCTGTGATTTTGAACCTGCATTGCTCTGCTGGCATTCTGGCATCCTCTTTGCCTTCCAGATGCTCCTGGATTGAAGAACTGGTGCCCCTCCTCCGTGCCTCCTCATCCCCCCCTTCTGCTTGCTTACACACCCACGTGCCATTAGAACCTACATTTGAGAAAGAAGTTCTGTTGGCTAGTGAGTTTTAGTCTCTCCTCCAGCTAATCACGTTTGTATTTGGGATTCTGTCTGTTTTGTTCTTCAATTTTTAGAACAGAAACTACAGGCCAGGTGATTCCTTCCCAGTTGTCTGACTTGAGACCAGGAACCATCAACGTGGGGTTCCTGGTACTCAGCTCAGGAGAGAGCAGGGAGGAGGCAAGATGGTGGTTAGAATAACGGCTGCCCGCCGAGGAGGGCGAAGCCGGTAGAGGAGGCAGGAGGAATCCTGCAGATTGCACCGGAGACCAGGGAGGGACTGCGTGGAGACCCCTTGTTGCTTAGAGTCCAGTTGCTGTAAAATTCCAAGAAGGAGGGGGTGCTCGTCTCATTGAAAAGTCCTTGCTGCACTTTTTGCTTAGGTTGCTGAGATGTACCTACTCGAGCAAATCCCAGTTGCCATCGTTACTTGGATATTTCAGTTCTGCATTCCTGCATGCTGGCATCCGGTTACAGCCCGGCAGGAGTAGAGCTGCTGTGTTGCTGCTGGTGGCCTTGCTCTCTTGCCGGATAGCTCAGCAGTGAGGGCACTGGACTGCCTCCAGGACTCTTATGAGCTCAGCCTTCCTTGGCCTAGGACAGAGTCCTCCGGGGTGCTCCAGTCCCCAACTGGCTTCGTGCACACAGGGACGGGGAGGAGCAGGCCAGTGACCTAGGCGAAACCGGGTTTCTTAATAATAACGCCTGCCTTGCCCTGACCCCATGGCCCTCCCCTCTCCCCTTTCAGACGCCACTGGGAGACTGCCACCCAAAGTCCCTCACAGCCCTCAAGCTGAGGGGCCCTTGCCAGGGACAGCTTTTAAACACTGACATGGCACTTCCACTACAGAAGGGCATTCTGTTTGTTCCTTTGAACCATCCCTCTCTGTGGGTGGATAAGCCCTCCCTCTGTGCCCAACACAGAAGGAAACCGAGGCAAGCATTTGCCTGGAAATTCAGGCCCAAATTTCTGGCCCTCTGCTTCCCCCAGCAGCCCCATCACCCATGCAGCCAACTGAGTGAGCACCCTTCTGGGAGAGCCAGCTATCTGGGGGCTTCCAGCCTGAGAACCCTTCTCCCTAGGAATGGGGAGTGTGGATGGCGACGTATCTCCCTCTCCTTGAGGCTGCCTGCCGGTGCTTAGGGGCTCACCTGAATAGGGGTGGCCAGGTCCCTGGCCATGGAGTGTATAGTCACAGGCCCGTGTTTATCCCCTTTGCCATCTCAGAACTGGGCCTGCAGGTGTATGAGCCATCCAGGCAACAGAACAGGCCCAGAGGAGGGGAGGGGAGGCCCATGGGCTGCTCTGGTGCATCTAGAATCTCTCCAGCACAGAGGGACTGGGAAGAAAACCTCTGGCATCTCCCTGAAAGGGGCTGGGGGCTAGCATTGGGGGGACTCATAGACAAGGCAGGGTTTGAAAACCTCCCATCAGGGAGGGAGAGAGGCAAAGGTGGAGGCCAAGAGAGCTGCCACCCAGCTCTGACAAGTCCATTAAATTTTAAAGTTGCCCTACCCTCAGGCATGCTGGGAAGGGGTGGGGACCTGGCTCAGACTCTTCTCTCAGCTGTTTGTTGTTCCCCTGCCCAGGGGAGGAGAGCAGATGATGAGTGCGCTTCCCAGGCGGACTCTCCTCTTCCTGGGAGAGTGGGGACAGGCCTGAGACAGGTTCTGCCTAGGCTTCTCTCACAGGCCTCTCCCGGCCTGGAGCCCAGCAGGAGGATGGGGGCAACAGGAGGCAGACAAGTGGTTTGCGTGGCAGAACTGCTTCTCTCAGCCTGAATGGGCCCCCAGCTTTTTAGGCCCCACAGGACTATTGCCCATCTCTGGGCAAATGCTGGTAGAGGGGCTGGTCCCGGCTGAGGAGAGCCGCTGGCCCTGGCCCTCAGGGAGCTGGTGTGCGGAGCTGCCTTGACCACTGCGCTCCTCCTCCTCAGGTCCCAATTAATGGATTCTGACATGGATTATGAAAGGCCAAACGTAGAGACCATCAAGTGCGTTGTGGTGGGAGACAACGCGGTGGGCAAGACCAGGCTCATCTGTGCCCGGGCCTGCAATGCCACACTCACCCAGTACCAGCTGCTCGCCACCCATGTGCCCACGGTTTGGGCCATCGACCAGTATCGGGTGTGCCAGGAGGTAAGGCTGCAGGGTTGGGGATCCCACCCTGCGCATCTGGGCTTCTTCCCAGACCATAACTCAGTGTCTCCAAACTTAGCCGGGCCTGTGCTGAGCTCACGGAGGCCCTCAGGGGTGGGGTGGAGGCAGTGGAAGAGGAAGGAGCCCCCGGAGAAAGGTCTGAGATGAGCCCACCCCGGAGAGAGATCCTTAACTATCTGGGATTTGCGTGGCCCAGCTGGTGCCTGAGACCCATGCTTTGCCTGGGGTACAGCATCTTTTGCAATTGCAGCCCCCAGTAATGGGGAGCACTGAGGGAAGGGAGGCATTGGAATGCTGAGGGCAGAGAGGAAGAGAGAAGCCGTCGGCCAATACCAAAATCAGAGGCTTGCAATTTGCAGGTAAAGCTGGGAACAGGGCTCCCCGAGCTCCCTTCCACACCACAACAGTGCGCCCTTTACAGTCTCTTCCCGTTTGGCCAGCTTAGAGGCTGCTCTTGCCATTGAGTCTGCAGAGATGGCCCCTGGATAAAGTGCCGGGCAGGATACACAGAGAGAGGTGCTAGGTCTGTCCCTCCATCCCCATGCCATCTGGGACCCTCAGGGAAGAGCTGTCACCAGCCCGAGTTGACTTGTGGGGTCCCCTAGAACTACCGCCCTCGATCCCCACTCCTCTACCCTGGCCCACCCCACAGGTGCTGGAACGCTCCAGAGACGTGGTAGATGATGTCAGCGTCTCCCTTCGCCTCTGGGACACCTTTGGAGATCACCACAAAGACCGCCGCTTTGCTTATGGGAGGTGGGTCAGGCCCCTGGTTGCCTGCAGGGAGCCAAGTGGGTAGGGTTTCTCTGCTTTCCTGGAGGAAGGAGCCACACTGGGAAATGTGAGCTGGGAGGAGGGAGCAGAGAAAACAGAATAGCAGACCCTCACATGGGAGGCAGCCTGGGGCGGTGGAAGGAGCTGGGCTTGAGTCGGAGGCCAGGTAGGACCCTGAGCCCTGCTGCCTATCATCTCTGTGAATATGAGCAATTAGGGGAACTGTTTTAAAATGATTTTCTCAGCCATGGTTTGTGAAATGGTACTTTGTAAACTGTAAGATAGCTGTGAGTCAAAACGAGGGGTTCTGGAAGCTCTAAAAGGCTAAACTAGAGGCGCTGTTATTATACATTCTGTGAGCAGATACAGAGGACAGGTGTGGCATTGTGGTATGGGGGTGGGCTGCGTGTGTGCGTGTTCTCCCTTGTTGCAGAAGCAGGTAACCCCACCTCTAGCTTTCTCTGCCATAACCTCACTCTCCCACCCCCAGATCTGATGTGGTGGTTCTGTGCTTCTCCATTGCCAACCCCAATTCCCTCCACCATGTCAAGACCATGTGGTACCCAGAAATCAAGCACTTCTGCCCCCGAGCACCTGTCATCTTGGTGGGCTGCCAACTGGACCTGCGCTATGCTGACCTGGAGGCCGTCAACAGGGCCAGGCGACCCTTGGCTAGGTAAGGGGTGTTGGTGCCCAGGGAGGGGGAGGAGGAAGACAGGGGGAAGGAGTGAATCTTCATGGCTCCCTGTTCAGCACTTGGGTAATCCACTCAGCCTCCCACCTTATGCTCCATTTAAAACAAGCCATAGAGAGAGCCAAAAAGAGTTCCCATTCATTCATTCATTCATTCATTCATCTGTTACACCTTGTGTGGGCAATACTGGGCTAGGCACTACAGGAGAGAAGGAGAAAAAGGAAGTCTTTGCATGAAAGGGATTTATAATCATGCTGGGAGTTGAACTTGATGTATGAACATGTTAAAAACCAATGTGGAGCATTGCATGCTCATTGCTGGAGGTCTTAGGGCTGGGGGCGGGGCAGAAATATGGAAGCCTTCCTGCAAGAAGAAGGGATTGGAATGGGCCTTGAAGGACTGGTAAGGTTTGACTAGACAGAGGAGGAAGGGCAGGAGTAGGGCAGAGACCGTCCTGAGCAGAGACCCTTCAGTCCCCCGGAGAACAGGCAGGCTCTGGAGAGCTATCTCTCCCTTCTCCTCCCCTGCCTTCGTCCCCCACCACCATATTGAGTTTTCCTTCTTGAACCTACCAGGCCCATCAAGCCCAATGAGATCCTTCCCCCGGAGAAGGGTCGGGAGGTAGCTAAGGAGCTGGGCATCCCCTACTACGAGACCAGCGTGGTGGCCCAGTTCGGCATTAAGGACGTCTTTGACAACGCCATCCGCGCCGCGCTCATTTCCCGCCGGCACCTGCAGTTCTGGAAATCCCACCTCCGCAATGTGCAGCGGCCTCTGCTGCAGGCGCCCTTCTTGCCTCCCAAGCCACCTCCCCCCATCATCGTGGTGCCAGATCCCCCCTCCAGCAGCGAGGAGTGCCCCGCCCACCTCCTGGAGGACCCGCTGTGCGCGGACGTCATACTGGTGCTGCAGGAGCGGGTGCGCATCTTTGCCCACAAGATCTACCTCTCCACCTCCTCCTCCAAGTTCTATGACCTGTTCCTCATGGACCTGAGTGAGGGGGAGCTGGGGGGCCCCTCGGGGCCAGGGGGCCCCCGCCCAGAGGACCACCGGGCTCACCCTGATCACCACCACCACCATCACCACCACCACCACCATGGCCGGGACTTCCTGCTTCGGGCGGCCAGCTTTGACGTGTGTGAGAGCGTGGAGGAGGGCGGGGGCTCCGGGCCTGCTGGGCTCCGGGCCTCAACCAGCGATGGGATCTTACGGGGCAATGGAACAGGGTATCTGCCGGGGCGGGGTCGAGTACTGTCTTCCTGGAGCCGAGCTTTTGTGAGCATCCAGGAAGAGATGGCAGAAGATCCTCTGACCTACAAATCCCGGCTGATGGTGGTGGTAAAAATGGACAACTCCATCCAGCCGGGGCCCTTCCGGGCTGTTCTCAAGTACCTGTACACCGGGGAGCTGGATGAGAATGAGCGGGACCTCATGCACATCGCCCACATTGCTGAACTGCTTGAGGTCTTTGATCTACGCATGATGGTGGCCAACATTCTTAACAATGAGGCCTTCATGAACCAAGAGATCACTAAGGCCTTCCATGTCCGTCGGACCAACCGGGTTAAGGAGTGCTTGGCAAAGGGCACCTTCTCAGGTATGGATTGTGCTTAGGAACCCACTGCCCGAAGGCAGGGGAGTTCCCTCCAGGTAGCCTTCTGAAGAGTCCAGGTTGGTCTGATTAGCATCCTGAGTTATCTCAGCTGCTGATGTCCTGGAGCTATGGTGGCTCTGCACCTGAAGCCTAGTATCCCAAGCCTGAAAGCTTGGGCATGTAGCACTCTACAGCTGTGGCTTCGGAAGGAAGTGGGTTGTCTGGGCACGGTGTCAGTCTTTGGGGTTGGTTATCCCACATTCTTCTGCCACATCCTCACGTGATGCCTCTTCTCCTTCTGGACAGATGTGACTTTCATCCTGGATGATGGCACCATCAGCGCCCATAAGCCCCTGTTGATTTCCAGCTGTGACTGGATGGCTGCCATGTTTGGGGGGCCATTTGTGGAGAGTTCTACCAGGGAGGTAAGGCTAGGATGAGAATGGGTGGGAGGGAGAGCGAGACCTACACGCTTCGCACCTGAGGCATCTGCTATTTATTAGAACTTTCTTCAGCACTGACTGTTCTTGCTAACCATTGAGTGACCGACTTCAGAGAAGTTTATGATGAGATGGTTCCCATAGGCTAGGATTTTACGATATATTGGGGAATTATAGTAACATCGTCACTGTATGGTTTAGAAAGTACTTTTAATACATTATCTCCTTATATCACCTCACACACACACCTTACACATGGCATAGTGTTCCCACTTTATGGGAAAAGTGAGGCACTGGAGAAGTTAAGTGTCTGGTAAAGTTATGTAAGTAGAAGGGAGAGGTTCAGACTTCAAGACTTCCAATTCCTTGGCTTTATACATTGTATCTTGCTTTCCCCCTAACACACATGAACCAACTGGAAAAAATTCTGTGTGTCCTAAAATGAATTCATCGCTTTTTTTTTAAAGTTTATTTTTTGTATTTGAGAGAGAGCATGCATGTGAGAGAGTAAAGGGAGGGGCAGAGAGAGAGAGGAGGACAGAGAAACTGAAGCAGACTCTGCCCCGACAGCAGGGAGGCTCCAACTCCAACTCCAAGATCATGACCTGAGCTAAAGTTGGACACTTAACCAACTGAGCCACTCAGGTGCCCTGTCTCTATTTTCTTTAAGCTCCTGTACCATTAATTGTCCATCACTCAAGCCTCACATTTAAAAAGGTACAACCTTGTGCAGCTGCATGAGGTTCAGAGTGTCCACACACAGTTTTCTTGACTGGTCTAGGATTTCTTTCAGGTCTGGGGACTGGGTCTTTTACTTCTGCCATGTCATCCCCACCTCTCCGCCACCCCCTCATGCACACTGGTCTCTCAGTAAGAGCTCACCAAACTCGTGAGTGAAAGACTGGACTGAGAATAACACAGCATAGCTTCCTGTAACACAGAATAGAAATTTCTTAATGTTTCTGGGAAGGAAGCCCTTCTGGAAGGCTAAGTGGAGGGATTGAGATGCGAGTTCGTCTCTGATCCTTGAAGTGTGAGTGGGACTGGCTTCTGTGAGTGAGACCAGGCGCTCCCCAGAGCCCCAGGAGCGGCCAGCCCTACGCACTTCTGGGTATCACAGAAGCAGCTTCAAAGCTCCAGACGATTTGCACGCAGCCTGGGGAGACTTGTGTCTGATGAGAAAGCAGTTTTTGTTGCAGCACTACTCTGAAGAGATCCCCGGGGCCCAAAGCAGCCGCGTCAGGCAGCCCGAGAGAAGCCAGCCCATGTTGGCTTTGCTCCTTCGTATCCCCCCCACACTGCCCTCTGCAAGTCCAGGAAGGGCTGGGGTGTGGGTTCAGGTAAAAGGAAGGATTCCTTTAAACATCTTCCAAGCCAACATGGCTTTGGAAACATGCCAGTGAGAATCTAGGTCCTTTGAAAGGCTGTCAGAGCCCTGTTCACTGGTGCTGCCGGCACATGGGCTCCATGCAGGGTTTTTCTCTGGGGTGTAGGCCTTTGAGGGCTTCCTGAGCCAATACAGGGACAGCAGCGGGATGGCTGCCTGTCCGGAGGAGCCAGCCGTATGGGCCAGGGCCTTTTGAGCTTCTCAGACCTGAGGTCCTCCTTCCCAAAGGCTGGACCTGAGGCCTCCTGTCTTCCTCCCCCCTGCAGGTGGTATTTCCTTACACGAGCAAGAGCTGCATGAGGGCAGTGCTGGAATACCTCTACACGGGCATGTTCACCTCCAGTCCCGACCTGGACGACATGAAGCTCATCATCCTGGCCAACCGCCTCTGCCTGCCACACTTGGTTGCCCTCACAGGTACGCGGGGACCTCTCTGGGGGAGAAGCCAGGAAAACTCCCAGAAGTCATTATTTCTTCTCCCAGGGGACAGGCTGTTAGCACCAAGGGAATGTGTTTGCACCCAGAGAAATGTGTTGATGCGTATTGGGATTTGGAGAGGACACAGATGTAAAGAAGTGAGAGAGACATGCTGATGGTGTCATGCTGTAGGCTCTCCGCAAAGCGTTTTGGGTCCAACCGGCGTGGTCTCCAGCAGATGACAGTGCCCGGTGTTCTATCAGCTGGGCTTCACTCTGGCAGGGTCAAATCAAGAAGAATAGAATGCAGTTCCTCATTCCCCACCCCCTCTTTGGTCCCTCTGCCTTCTTTTCTCTTCTCTTCCTTCTTGTCTTCCTCCTCCTTCTCCTCTACCTTCGCCTTCTCTTTCTTCTTCCAGAAACAGACAGTAAACATTGACCTGCTTAGTTCCTTGAAAAGACCATGAGAGCCGGAGCTCAGCTTTTAGAATAGGCCAAGTACAGAGGTCCTCGGGGTGGAGTAGGGCCTGAGGCAACAGGGACACTGAGCAGCAGGCCACTGGGGGCCAAAGGGCTAGAGGACACGAATGATGTGTCCAGATGAAGGGGGTCTGGGGCCAGCGATCAGGCAGGCAGAAGGCTCCCGTTGAAGTTGGAATTGGCATTTGCACTGTGTTGGTGTTGGTGCCTGTGCTGGTGTTGATATTGGGGTTCACGTTCTTGGGCAGGTCAGGGGTAGAGAGCAGGGCCTTAGATACTGAGCTGAGATTCAGAGAAAGACCTAGCATCAGAGCTTTTGGGGCATTGGACAGATGATCAAGACTGGGACTCACATATGAGGAAAACAGCAAAACTGTAGTGAGAAATGAGTTATAAGAGGGGGCTTGATCATATGAACAAGGAAGAAATCACTGATCAGAATTAGAATGTTAGTAGCTGAGTCTACAGAGAGAGTCCAGGGACCCTAGTTGGAGACACAGAAGGCTTTAGGAGAAAGAAAGAGGCTACTAAAGACCAGAGATGAAGCACTGTGTCCACCATAGCTGCCTGTGGAAAGAGGTACGGTCTTCATGATCACAGACAACTTCCAAATTCTTGGACTGAGTAATTCAACTTTTTGGAAAAATGGCCCAAAGGCACAATATGCACAAAGATGTTTCTGTAAGTTTGCCTTATCATGGCGCACAATCAGAAACAAATCAGCCATCAAAAATGTTTAACTGCACCATTGCAGGGAAAGGCTTATAGAAAATACCGTTGAATGACTTTTCCTGTGAAACGGTCCATAAATACTACATAAATACTACAAAACATACAAACGTGTGTTGTGTAGGGACCTTGTCAAGGATTAGCAGACAATGCCGAGGGTGGTACAATCGCCGATGCTTTGTTTTATGACATCTGCTTTCTACGAAGTTATTAATTCAAGGTTAAAACTTTTTTATTGTTCAGTGTAACACAAATGCATGAAATAAATGTTTAGCTTCATGAATTATTATAGAGTCAAATGACCCATATCAGGAACTAGCCTCTTTTTTTTAAATTAAAAAAAAATTTTTTTTAATGTGTTTTACTTATTTCTGAGAGAGAGAGAGAAATAGTGTGAGCAGGGGAGGGTCAGAGAGAGAGGGAGACACAGAGTCTGAAGCAGGCTCCAGGCTCTAAGCTAGCTGTCAGCACAGAGCCCAACACGGGGCTTGAACCCACGAACCGTGAGATCATGACCCAAGCTGAAGTTGGACGCTCAACCGACTGAGCCATCCAGGCGCCCCAGGAACTAGCCTCTTACCAGACAACAGCAGGAGCTCCCTGCCTGTCCACCTGCCCAGGTCCTTCCCCTCCTCAGGAGTAAGGCTTTACCTATTAGTCTTTTGTAGGGTATTTTTGATGGCCTCACTACCTTATTCTTCATAGTTTTATCTTCTAAGCGTGCATCCTTAAACACAATAGCATGGTTTATTTTTTATATGCCTTTTAAGTTTCTTCTAATCTAGAGGTTCCTTGTCCTTTATTTTTTTTCCCCTTGCAATTTATCTATTGGAAAAAACCCACCGATGTTCTAGAAAATCTAGGTTTTCACTGATTGAGCATTGGATCTAGAGGCTAGATCAGATTCATATTCAATTTTATTTTGCTAAGACTACTTCATAGGTTGTTTCTGTTTTGTTTATTTGCTTGTTTAAGATTTTAAGTAATCTCTACACCCAATGTGGGGCCCAAATTCACAATCCCAAGGTCAAGTCGCAGACTCCACTGACTGAGCCAGCCAGGCACCCCATTTCTGTTTTTCATCAAGAATCTTTCTCTCTTTTTGCCATGTTGGCAGCCACTGAGTATCAGTAGGCCTGCTGATTTATTCGGTGCTGTGAAATGGTAATATTCCAATTCAATCACTCCTTTGTCCATTGGAATCCTTCTAAAAGGAGAGAAGCTTCTTCTCCTTCTCTTGGTTTACCCAGTCGTATGGTTCATATAGGAGGGGCAGATGAATGCTTGATTGCTTCCTCTTATTGACCAGTTTCAAGATAAATTTGGTTCCCATCACCTTTTGAGGGTGCCCGGTTAGTTTTTATTTTTAAGGATTACTCCCAACTTTTAGATTTGAATGTACTCGATCAGTTTTCAATAATTGCAGCTACTTTATTAAAGCTGAAATACTGCACTGTGCCTTTCGCCAGCAGGAATATCTTCAAGTTGGCACCAGAGTGAGCTTTCTGGTTATGTGGAATGACAAGATGGTCCGGGTTCATTTGGTACATTTCCTGCCCCAGACCTGGAATCAGCCATTTCTCTAAGAAGTCTGTTTCTTATAGTTGGAAATGGTATTTCAAGGCTATAATCTGTGCACTAGGGATGCCCGTGACTACTGTAGCATTCCTAGCTGTTGTTTCTAGGTCTTTTCCATGGACTGAGCTGGGAAGTGTATTTTAAAGATACCTCATGAGTTTATACTGATACAGTTAAACTTCAGGAGTAAGAGTGTTTACTTTCCCGATGTAAATGGTTTAACCTAAAATGTAAGATTAGTATACAATTCGTTATGAAATCTAAATTAATGCAAACACCTAGGTTTACTCCACAGTTCTAATTCATAGTTCTTGGCAAACCTGAGAAGAACTTTCCTATCAGTATAGATGGCTGGTTCCACTGGGGGCTTTCACCCTACATATATCAGACTACTGGGCCCGACATACATAGTTTGAACAATTCTCTTACATGATTCTAACATCCACCTTTACTCCCCATCCCCACTCCACTGGGAAAGTCTTGCTCTCATCCCAGTTTCCTCACTGGTGGGAGCAGACTTAAACTGGCTATGGCCTTTCTTGGCCTGTTGGGACTTCTACCTGGCCTCATCTCTCTTTATCCTGCAGCGGGGCCCCTGCTAGGAGGTATAAATGAGTACATATCCGTTCATGTGGCTAATTCCTGGCTGTGTGTGTCACAGAGCAGTACACAGTGACTGGGCTGATGGAAGCAACTCAGATGATGGTGGACATTGATGGGGACGTCCTTGTGTTCCTAGAACTGGCTCAGGTATGAGGGCCGGGGAAGAGATCTCTCCAACATCCTTGACTCTGGGCTCTGTATGCTCACTGGCAGTGATTGGGGAAGGCTGGGAGGTGGTGGGCAGGAAGGGAGCCCATTGTTAGACTTGGTTCCCTGATTCGGCAGGGCCTGTCCTCATCCTTCTTGCCAGAAGATATACTCGGACCTGCTGAGAGGAGAGGCTGGCTGTGGCGAGACGGGACTGAGGCATCATGCAAAACCATAGGGCAGGGGAAGGAAGCCCCATTTTGCTTGTAGACATGATTGCCCCAGGTCATCGAGGCCTCTTTATCTAAAATTCACTGCCCACCTCCTCATTCCCCAGCAAACAAGCACAATCTCCCACGCCGGCCCTCGGGGTGCGGGAATGCTACTACCAGAAGTTAGTTGGTGAAGTTGGAGTTGCAGCTCAGAGGCATGCAGACGCAGCTGGGCAAGTCAGCTCTCAGCCTAGTTGTCTACACCTTACTGCAGGCCACTTTGGTCCCTGGCGGGAGGAGGACATCTCTGGGGTGGGATCTAAGGAGGACTGAGACAGTAGGAAGGCACCACACAAAGCCGTGGATGTCCTGGATGCTGGGGGCAGGACAGAAGCGAGGTGATGATGGTGGGGGCGGTGCCAAGGAGCAAAGTAAATGTTATCTCACATTTTTGTGTGGGTTTGCCTCTCGAGATGGGCTCTTTACAACTGTAGGGCTGTTGCCTGTCGGCACCAAAGCTTTGGCTCTGAAGACAGTTCTAGGTGTCTGTGCAGACCCTGCCCTGGGGTTCCAGCACAGAGGCTCTTCTGTTTGTCCCCAGTTCCACTGCGCGTACCAGCTGGCTGACTGGTGTCTCCACCACATCTGCACCAACTACAACAACGTGTGCCGCAAGTTCCCACGAGACATGAAGGCCATGTCCCCAGGTGAGCGTCTCCGCCGGGACCTATGCTCCAGCCCCCTGCTGGAGGGGTTTCAACCTGGGTCCAGATCTCTGACTTGACCCTGGGGCATCTGGTGGCTGCCGAAGATCCCTGGGCTGAACTTGACCTTGTGGGTGGGGAGCAGCCTGCAAAGGTGTATCCAGCCAAGCAGAGGGGATCCCAGGCAAAGTGCAGGGCAGTTGGGGACCTCAGGCAACTCACTTAACTTCTCTGGGCTTCTAGTTCTCACAAGTACAAAGAGGGGGTTGGACGTTTGGTGGGTTTGTGTGTGTGTGTGTGTTTTTTGTTATTTTGGTATTTCAGACTCGATATTTTTTTTTTCATGTTGGTATTTTTCAGGCAAGACTCCACAATAAGAAACACATTTTATGTTGTGAGCCAGTGCACACATAAAAAACTATGCAACTTATTTCTAATGCTGCTCATGACCCACCATGTTGATTTCATAACCTAGAAAGGGGCAAAGGGGCACAGCATGGACAGCACAGGTCCAGATATCCTCTGAGGTCCCTGGGGTCCACCTCTGATTAATGAAAGTCTCAAGTCCCGGGGCCCAAAAAGAATTGCCCGAGCCCCAGGGAGAGGTGCTTTGGCCTCCCCAGGTTCCTGCCACTCATCTCTTCAGGTCTTCACTGGTCACCCTCACCCTCCACTCTGTGGTGCCCCCCTCCCAGCTGCCAGGCTGTCCCGTACACCTTCTACCCCTGGTCTCTCCTTTGCATCCTTGTGGCATTTTCTGTCTAAAGCACAGCCCCAGCCACATCGCTGCCCTGGTCTAAACCTTGCGTCCCCCCTCATACCTTCCAGAGTCAGTCCCAGCCCCTCAGCCTAGCCTTCCCTCTAGGCTGACCCTCTTTGTCCTGCAGCCCCCCCTCCCTACAGAACCCTCAGAACCCAGCCCCACCGGCCATTGGCGCTGTCACTCCGGCAGTGCCCAGCGCCCCCCCGCCCTCCTCCCTCCTTGGGCTCCATCCCAGCCTCATTCATTCCCAGGCCACGTGAAGCCCATCTGGGTGTGCCCTCTGTCTTTAAAGCCCAGCACAGGGGAAGGACTTTTCCAGCACCATGGGCCCCACTACTGACAGTGACTTTCTTCAGGAAGCTGCACCAGCAGCTCTGACGGCCGATACCCAGATGGAGGTCACTGCTGGTCCCCATGGCGGTATGGGGGCCTCCGGGGCCATCCCTTGGACCCCTCCATGCCCCAGCCCTCCTCTTTCCCTTCTCCTGCCCTCTAACTACTGCTCTACTGTTCTGCTCCAGAAAACCAGGAGTATTTTGAGAAGCACCGGTGGCCGCCCGTCTGGTACCTGAAGGAGGAAGATCACTACCAGCGGGCACGGAAGGAACGTGAGAAGGAGGACTACCTCCACCTGAAACGGCAGCCCAAGCGGCGGTGGCTGTTCTGGAACAGTCCCTCCTCACCATCTTCTTCTGCGGCCTCCTCGTCGTCCCCGTCGTCCTCCTCGGCTGTGGTCTGAGACGCCGCCACCCTCTCCTGACCCCGCTGCTGTCCTCCCGCCTTGTTGTCACCCCTCTGCTCTTCTGCATCGCCCCCTCCGCCTTCCGGGGACACGGGGACCCGCATAACCAGGACCCTAAGGGCAGAGCTGTTCTCATCAGCTAACGTAGCTCAGCAAGCAAGGAGGGGGGCCCTGTGGACCAGGACGGGGACCCCTGCAGGAGCCCGACGACTGCCGGGGGACGGGGGGCCGGGAAGCCAAGGAGAGCTCTGGCATCAGACTCTGGGCGGGAGAACGCTGGCTCCCTGGTGCCCGGGGGAAACTCTCCCAGGCATGAGGCTATGTTTCTTGGCTGTGGAGGCAGCCCCCTCCCAGGAGGCGTCGGCGTGCAGGGAGGGTCCCGGCTCTTACGGCCACCTTATTCCATCCATGGACCTGAGGGCTGCAGATGTTTTGTGGGCATTTCCCCACGGCGCCTCCTCAGATCCTCACTGGAGAAGTCAGGGTAGAAATTAAGCCTTCAGACCCAGCTCGAGGCTTCCACATCCCAGGGTGCAGCCGCCGAGGCCACAGGCGGGAAGGCTTGTACTCTGCAGCCATTCCCGCACCCCCCTGCAAGGTGGTAGGCGTCCGGGCCGCATAAAGGCTGGCCGAGACTGTCCAGAGCTTCAGGCCTCGGAGCGGTGCCTCTTGGTGCAGTGAGAAATTTCTCCCTCCTCCGTCCTTCACCACTCAGATCCTGAGATGGAACCAAAGGAAACAGCTGGGACAGGGGGCGAGGAGAACGTGGGTGGTAGGGTCTGGGCACAGCAACCCTATGCTCTTCTGGACTCCTCCCCCTGCCTCTGTTTAGCATGGCTTCTTAGCACGGTGGGGCCAAGTGAGCAAAAACAAAAAACAAACCTCCAAATGACAAAATCACCACCAACAGAAACACGCTAGCCTCTATTCCCTCAAAGAAAGAAAGCTGGAAGAAGACCCTGTATAGCTTACAAACAGGGGCCTCCATGTTTGATGACACAGAAGTTTAGGTTGTAGGCTGATTCAGTGCCTGTCAGGAAAGGACTTGTCACTGGCTGTGATGGAGGATGCCCTGGTACCGCAGGCTGGCTCGGAGGACAGCACAAGTTCCAACTCAACATGCTGGGATTGAGGCTGCAGGGGCAAAGGCGAGGTGGTCTCAGGGCTCAGACATGGCATTGGACCCCTACTTTGCCCATCTTGAGAATCAATTATCCCCCTCGACTTCAGAGGGTGACTTCACAGGATGTGAATGTGTTGGGAGGTCAAAGATCAGGGGAAAGGACACCAACTTGGAGAATGGGAGTCCCTGTAATGAAGGATCATAGGACATGACCTCACTTAGTGCTGGTTTGGGGTAAGAGGGAAGGAGGAGGGGCAAATCAAGGTCAGCCTCAAGTAGAGGGGGACAAGACCAGAAGATTGTGGGGGTTAGGACAGCAGCTTGCAGCCCCCTGGGGAAAAGCTGGGCCACAACAGACCTCTCCTTATTTTGTGATCCTGACCCATATTTCACCCCCCACACCACATTTAGACTTAAAAGTCAGAGTCCCATTGATGATGGTTGGAACCCTGGGGTGGGTTCCACCAGCAAGACCCTGGCTTTAGGTCTGGGATCAAGCAAACACAGAAACAGAGGAAAAGCCTGCCACGGTTTCATGGTGCCGAGACCTAGGGATTTGATGGTAAGTCCTCATCAAGGGAAGAAGCAGGACGTGGCACGTCTGGAGTGGCTGCGACCTCTGTTCTCCGAGCTGCAGACTTCAAGGCCATGGCTGCCTCCCCTTCTCTAAGCTGGCAGGCTGGCTGGCTTGGTTCTCATCCTTGGCTTCAGCGTGAGGTTGACGAGCCAACAGGCAGGGGCAGGAGGGAGCGTGCAAGGTGGAGGGTACAACTCTGCACCCAGCACCTTTGCTCTTGGAGAAGGGAGCCAGAGGTGGGGCCCGAGGCCTCCCAGGGACTCTTGATGAGAGGGAGGGCAGAGACCTACAGTCCAAGCGTCTGTGAGCTTCCAGGGCTGAGCAGTGTGGCCCACTGATGATGCAGAAAGGCCAAAGGGAGGGAGTCAGGATGGCCCGGGCCATGCAGGAAGCCCGTGGGAGAGGAGCCACAGGACCACCACCCCAGCAACCAGGGTGGGCTCAACCCTCAGGGGCCCACTGCCTCTTCTTAGCTGCTCCGTGCGAGCCCAGCAGGCCCCAGTGCAAGCCAGAGATGGCGCCTGGGGGGGCTGTGGGGGAGCCAGGCCAGGGCTGGTGTCCTCCGGGGTGGGGGGGTGTGGAGGGAGGAGGGGCTGAATTCCAGTTCCTCAGGAGACAGGAAGGACAGGTGATAAGAACACACACCCCTGTACTTGTGTTGCTCAAAGCTGCTTTAGAGGAGACTGGGAGGGAGGGGGAGAAAAAAACACACACACACCTCTTTTTATATAAGGTTTCATATTTAATTTGGTCATGAATTCATAAATACATGAGTATTTTGTACCTAATGGCTTTCCTTGTATTGTTTGATGTGTCCAACAACCCCTTCAAAGGTGGCACCTTCCACTGGAGAGAAGAACGAAGAACACCAATCACCAATGAAACACGTATTAAGTGCCTATTGAGTGCCAAGTGCCATTGGGACTGGATCAGCTTCGTGCTCTGACGCAGCTTACCTTAAATGAGTAAGCATGACAAACACCGATGAGGCTAATCCTTTGGATGAGCGCTCAAGTCCTCTTGAGAAAGGGACAGGTGACAAAAAACCCCTGGCTCCTTCTGAAGATACGAACGTCCCGCACAGAAGGGACAGCAGAGGCAGGAAACACTGGAGTCTTCCAGGAGAGGGAACGGGCAGGGTGGGGCCTCCGGAAGTAAGTGGGAGAGGGAGGTAAACTGCAAGGCAGTTTACAAACATGAGGGTTGTGCCCCCACAGAACTCTACTAGGACACCAATACCCTGAAAGTGCCCAGATGCTCTGGCAATTCCAGTTTGGGCCCAGCCATACCAGTGTGGGCACACACAGACCTTTGAGACGGAAAAAACCAAGAGCCCCGAGAATAACCTCTATAACATTAGCCCATCGTGACTGGAATCTAGATATCGAAGGACTGAGGAAGGAAGATGGGGCTGAAGGGTCAGTCCTGTGACCTGCAGTGACACACGACATAGAACCTATTTGCCACTCAGATCTAACCCATCCCTCTCCCCACATCCCCATCCATAGGTGAGAAGGAAGCCCACGCATGACTGCCCAGTTCAGGAGCACCCAAACACAGGGCTGCACAGGGATACCACTTCCCCTCACTCTCCTTACTTGGACACATCCGCCTATAAATATTCATACACCCACAAAATTACATTGAAAAGTGTGGGCACTTAGGAAGTTTCTGGTCATCTAATCCTGGAAAGTGCTGACTGCATATGAGGGAGCACTGAACCCACCAGTGCCATCCCTAAAGGTGAGCGTTTTCATTTTCCCTTTTTGTATTCCTACTCATTGTATGGTGGCCTGCTCCCATTCAGGTGACTTCGGTAATCAAACTAATCAGTACATTTCAAAAGGTTTTTCATGCGCATGTAAATATACACAAAAATGTAAAAACAGGAAGATGCACATCTTGTAGCATTAATAGTTACACATAACGAAATGCACACATCCAACGTGACTGCATCTTACAATATAATAAATACAAGTAAAAAGAGCAACACTATTAGGATGACAAAGTGCCGCGAACTGAAAAGAACGCCACCCTGAAACAACTCTTGCAGTACACACACGAACGCAACGGGGCATACCTGGGAGATATTGCAGGTTCGCTTCCAGACCCCCGACAGAGTGAATATCACAATAAAGCGAGTCAACTGAATTACTTGGTTTTCCAGTGCATACAAAGTTATGTCTCCCTATACTGTAGTCTATGAAATGTGCAAAATAGCATTATGTCTAAAACAATGTATTCATTAAAAAATCCTTTATTGCTAAAAAATGCTAACCATCATCTGCACTTCCAGAGAGTTGTAATCTTTTTGCTGGTGGAGGGGCCTACCCTGTCAGTGGCTGCCAACTGACCAGGGTGGTGGTGGCTGAAGGTCGGGGTGGCTGTGGCCATTTCTGAAAATAAGACAATAGAGTTTGCCATGTTGATGGAGTCTTCTGATTTCTCTGCAGCCAACGATGCTGTTTGATACCATTTTATTGTCAGCAGAACTTCTTTCAAAATTGGAGTCAATCCTCTCAAGCCCTGCCGCTGCTCAGTCTACTGAGTTTATGTCATGTTCTGACCCCTTTGTCATCATTTCAAGCATCTTCACAGCATCTCCACCAGGAGTAGATTCCATCTCAAGAAACCATGGTCTTGGCTCATCCAGAAGGAGCGACTCCTCATCCGTTCGAGGCTGCTCATGAGACGGCGGCAACTCAGTGCCATCGTCAGGCTCCTCTTCCAGTCCTAATTCTCTCGCTGTCCCCACACACACACCCGCAGTCACCTCCTCTGCTGCAGTCTGGAGCCCGTCACTGTCCTCCATGGGGGCTAGAATCAAATTCTTCCCAACTTCTGTTCGTATTGATATTTTTACCTCTTCCCGTGAATCACAAATTATTTTTTTAATGTTTGTTTATTTTTGAGAGAGAGACAGAGAGTGAACAGGGGAGGGTCAGAGAGAGAGGGAGACACAGAATCTGAAGCAGGCTCCAGGCTCTGAGCTGTCAGCACAGAGCCCAATGCGGGGTTTGAACCCACAAGCCATGAGATCATGACCTGAGCCGAAGTTGGACACTTAGCTGACTGAGCCACCCAGGCACCCTGAATCATGAATGTTCTTAATGGCACCTAGAATGGTGAGTCCTTTCCAGAAGGTTTCAATTTACTTTGCCCAGATCCATCAGAGGAATCCGTCTACGGCAGCCATAGCCTTACAACATGCATTCCTTCAATAATAAGACTTGAAAGCTGAAATGATCCACGGGCTGCAGAATGGATGTAGTGTGAGCAGGCACGGAAATAATATTCACCTTGTTGTCCATCTCCGTCAGAGCTCGTAGGTGGCCAGGTGCATTGTCAGTGAGCAGTGGACTTAAAATATTCCATAGGCCATGTTGTGAGCAGCAGTGCGGTCATTCAGGCTTTGTTGTTCCATTTACAGAGCACAGGCAGTGGATTTAGCATCATTCATATGGGCCCTCAGCCTTCCAGAATAGTAAATGAGCACTGGCTTCACTTGAAGTCACAGCTGCCTTAGCCCCGAAGGAGAGGTCAGCTTTGAAGCCAGGCATTGACGTTCTCTCTGTAGCTATGAAAGTCCTGGGTGGCATCTTCTTCCAGTAGAGGCTGTTTCACGATATTGAGAACCTGTTAGTTGTTCAGTGTGGCCGTCCTCATGAACCATCACAGCCAGATCTTCTGGAGAACTGGCTGCAGCTCCCATATGAGCACCCACTGCCTCACCTTGCACTCTGATGTCACGGAGATGCTTCTGTCCTCAGACCCCGGGAGCCAACCTCTGCCAGCTTCCGCCTTTCCTCCTGCAGCCTCCTCACCTCCCTCAGCCTTCACAGAGTGGAAGAGAGTCAGGGCCTTATGCTGGATTAGGCTTTGGTTTAACAGAATGTTGTGGCTGGTTTGGTCTTCTGTGCAGACCACTCAGGCTTCCTCTACATCGGCAATAAGGCTTTTTTGCTTTCTAATCATTCACGTATTTGCTGGGAAGCACTTTAAATTTCCTTCAAGAACCTCTCCTTTGCATTCACAACCTGGCTAACTGCTTGGTGCGAGAGGCCCAGCTTTTGGTCTATCTCAGCTTTCAACATACCTTCCTCACTAAGCTTAATCATTTCTAGCTTTTAATTTAAAGTGAGAGACATATGACTATTCCTTTCACTTCAACACTTAGAGGCCATTTTGGGGTTATTAGTTGGCCTAATTTCAATAATGTTGTAATTCAGGGAATATGAAGGTCCATGGAGAAGAAGAAAGCTTGGGGAATGGCTAGCTGGTAGACCAGTCAGAAGACACACATCATTTATCAATTGAGTTCACAATCTTATATGGGTACGATTTGTGACACCACAAAACAGTTAAAGTAATAACATCAAACATCACTGATCACAGATCACTACCACAAATATAATAATAATTAAAAGGTTTGAAATATTGCAAGAATTACCAAAATGTGACACAGAGATACAAAGTCAGCAAATGCTGTAGAAAAAATGGGTACCAATAGACTTGCTCAATTCAGGGTTCCCATAAAACTTCAGTTTGTAAAAAATGAAATATCTTTGAAGTGCAATAAAGTGAAACATGGTAAAATGAGGTATGCCTATAACTATAATCCACATAGAATCTTATTTTACACATCTTATTATACAGTTTACTTATCACATCCAACATTTCATAAAAATTATTCCAAGCACATTGAAAAAGCTCTAGGATATTCCAAGAGCTGTATTTTTTTTTTTAATTTAAATTTTGGTTCACATACAGTGCAATTTGGTTTCAGGAGAAGAATTCAGCGATTCATCACTTACATACAATACCCAGTGCTCATCACAAGTGCCCTCCTTAGTACCCAACAGCCATCTAGCCTGTCTCCAACTCACCTCCCCTCCATCAGCCCGTAGTTTGTTCTCTATCATTAAGAGTCTCTTGTGGGGACACCTGGGTGGCTCAGTCAGTTAAGTGTCCAACTCTTAATTTCGACTCAGATCATGATCCCACAGCCCATGGGCTAGAGCCCCAAGTTGGGCTCTGTGCTTCTGGTGCAGAGCTAGCTTGAGATTCTCTCTCCCTTTCTCTCTGCTCCTCCTCTGCTGTGCACATGTGCTAGCACGCTTTCTCTGTCTCAATAAATAAATAAATAAACATTCTAAAAAGAGTCTCTTGTGAAGAGCTGGATGTTTTTGAATTCAAGTTTTTTCAAGTATTCATCAGGTATCTGCTGTCTCTTCCAGGCTAGTGTCCACTTATGCCTCCCCTTCAAGAAGAAAAGGCAAAAAGAGAAGCTCAGATTCCTAATAAAAAAGTCTTTCCACTCAGGACACAGCAGAGCCTGTCCCACCTTCTTCATAGATGCACTTTCTGGAACCTACTAGGCGTTCCTGGATTCTGTCCAGGAGGGTGTTGATTGAGACCCCCCTGCCTTGTTTTGTTGAGCCAGGTCACCAGCATTTCATACAAGGCACCCTGCATGCCCAGGGCAAGAGTCCTGGCCACAGGGATCTCATTGTTCAGGAGGCCTATCTGGCACATGAGTAGGTTCAGGAATTAAAGAACACAATGTTTGAAAAGACATCAGAGAACAGTTTTGGCCTAGGTTGGGTGAAAGGCACAGAGACTGTGAGTTGGGACACACTTCCCAAAGGACAGATGACACTCAGTCAAGCCTAGACCCAGGAGTGGAACCTAATGAGCTCCCCCTGCTGGTGAGTCCGCTGTTCTATATTCCTTATGGGCATCTCCTCAGCAGAAAATTGGGCCACACTGCCTGGGCCTCACCTGAGCAGGAGACCCTGGGGGAGTCAAGGTCAACAGATAATCCTGCCCTAAGGCAGGGCTGATTGCCCCTCTGGGAGGATAGATGGGTTGTGGAGTGAGAAAGAGGGTAGGACAGACTGTGGGAGCAAAAAGGTCCTCAAAGGTGGGAAACTGCATGGAACATGAGAGCGAGGTCCCTGGTCTGCACCGGCACCTGGGCACAGGGCAAGTGCCTGCGAGTAGCAAGGTCTTGCTTTACCTCCAACTCAGCTGCGCTCACCGTCACTGTGCTTTCTCAGATCCTAAAACGTATTAGAAAGTTTCGTTTGGTGCAGTATTGTACTTAGATGGCATATGCTCAAAGATTTCAGCCAAGAATCACAAGTTACTTCTGTAACTAACTGACATGAAAAAGCCAGGTTGCCGGGGAAAGAGTGGGGAGGGTTGTGCTACCCACTGAAAATCTTTGGTACAATTTAAGCATATCGCTGTGCATACGCTTTAACTGCTTTGAGAAAATGTGAAAAGTGGTTAATCAGGATGGAGGGATTTTGGGCCTTTTTGTTTACTTTTATGCTTTCTCTTTATTTAAAAAGAATGTGGTATAGATGCAGGAAAGGAACAGAAAGGAATACCCTAGGTGGAAGGAGATAATTGTCCATGTAAACATTTCACATGCAATAAAGGAGGAAAGAAAAGCAGAGGGAAAGGAAAAATCAGTTGTTAAATAGGACTGCAGGAGGAAGACAGTGACTCAGAATTCAGGAGGCTCCTTACCTCCTATCATATCACCGAATAAATTCCATTTAGTGATATTGCTCTATGCTAAAAATCATCATCAAATTTAAAAACCAGGGGAGTGCCTGGGTGGCTCAGTCAGTTCAGCATCCAGCTCTTGATTTCAGCTCAGGTCATGGTCTCATGGTCCTGGGATGGAGCCCCCACATTGGGCTCCACACTGAGCATGGAAACTGCTTGAGATTCTCTCTCTCTTGCTCCCTCTCTCTCCCACTGCCTCCCCCTGATCTCTCTTTCTCTCTCTAAAATAATATTTTAAAAACTTAAGAAAATAAAATAAAAATTCAGTAAAGAATTAGAGAATTTCTTCCTATGCTGAGAATAACTTCCTAAGCTTATGAGGAACAAAAATTAAATGTTTCTACTACTCAGCGTCATATCAAAATTGATAAATTGATATGAACCAGAACTCTGTGTGTGTGTGTGTGTTTATAATAAAAACACACTTCTACATGCTGATCAAGAAATTCTACTGCTTCCGGGGCGCCTGGGTGGCTTAGTCGGTTAAGCGTCCGACTTTCGCTTAGGTCATGATCTCGCGGTTCGTGGGTTCGAGCCCCGCGTCGGGCTCTGTGCTGACTGCCAGCTCAGAGCCTGGAGCCTGTTTCAGAGTCTGTGTCTCCCTCTCTCTCTCTGACCCACCCCTGTTCACGCTGTCTATCTCTCTCTCTCCTAGAAATAAATAAAAAATTAAAAAAAAAAAAAAAAAAGAAATTCTACTGCTTCTAAGAAACCACCATACAAATACGATGAGATATCTGGACTAAGATTTATTTTCAAATATGTTCAATATAATAATTTTGTAATGTATTTGATATTGTTATGAGGAATAGCTTACCAAATTATTTTAAACTACTCTGGATATTACATAGCCCTCATTCAACCAACCATTCATTAAAACAGGAACCCATCCCCACCCCCCCACCCCCACCCCCACCCCCACCCCCGCCTGCCTGTCCCAGACTCTGAGGCTACAGTGAGAACAGGACAGATAATAAGGAGGGAAACATGCCGGAAACTGACTGTTCAGCTAGGGGGGGCGGGGGGCGGGTAGGTTACCGTGCCTGCTATTGTCAAGCTAAGATGTTTTTCCCTCTAGCAGAGCATTAACATGAAGACAGTGGGGAGTTCTGGACATGAGGCCTTCTAATTGTACCAAGATATTTGTAACCTGATGGAGACTCTCATCAGTTTAACCATTTGGTTTCTGTCCTTCCCTTTGTCCTTGGGCAGTCAGGAGTGCCTCATACATCCCACCCGGCACTGGGTGTGCTAGCGTGTGCTCGGCCCTCGGCTTGCCTTATGCTTCCTCATCAGGGGGCGTTGTCCAGAGCCCCAGGCCCTGTTGTGGGTCACGAGCACCAGAAAAAGATGTTGGGAAGGCGAAGAGCTGACTCAAGAGCCCACACCCAGGCTCCCTGCAGGGTCCTGGGGGCACAGTAGGTTCTGCCCCCCACCCCTCCCCCTCCCCAAGGCTGTCCCTCCGGGGCCACACCCAGGATCTGCTGCTGACACCACGCTCTGGGCCTGTGCTGAGGGACGCTCAGCACCCCTGCCTGACACCTTCCGTGTCCCCAGGGTGCAGGGCTGCAGGGTGAAAGTGTTTCACAAGCAACAGGAAGGACATGGCTCAGCACTGCCGACTGGCCTGGGGGGTGCTCCCAATGGGCCAGGCGCCCTCACTGCGCCAGCCCAGAGCCCCCAGGCCACTTTAGAGAGCCAGGGTCAGTGCAGGACAGATGGGGCCTTGTAGTGGGCAGGAAGCCTTGCCTGGTAGTCTCATGCCACTGGGTCCTGGAGAAATGAACTCGCTCTGTACACTCGGGGTCCAGTCCACAGCCTAGAAGCCAGGGGGCATCCACCTTAGCAGAGGGGAGGGCCCTCTCTTCCTCATTTCCCTCCACAAGGAGGGTGGGGGCGCATGGTGTGGGCGAGGGGCTCCGACACTGAACAAGGAGCCCCCACGGCTTGGTGACAGGGAGGGGGCATTCCAACTCTGGGGAACCCTTAGGGAGGGGAGAGAGAAGGGCGGGATGAAGTGAAAATTAACACAAAATCTCTGTTGGGCTCTACTCTGACCAAAGCTGTACAAGCCCCCTCCCCTCCCGTCCTGGCTCTTGTCACCCACTCAAGGTACTGACTGCCTCTCTGTCCCAGCTGGGGACCCTGACGACCTAAGGAGCCGGCCTGCCATCCTGAACGTGGTCAGGGGGCTAAGGTGACCATGAGCCCGAGACAGGGCTGGCCCCCGAGAGGCACAAATGAGGTGGGACATGGAGGGTGAGCACAGGGAACAAGATCAGAGCCGGGTCAGGAAGGCCAAGAGGATTTGGGGATGGAGGGGAGGGCCTGTCTGTTTGGAGAAGTAAAGCAGGCAGGACGGCCAGCCAGTCCAGTGAGGCCAGTCCAGTGAGTGGGCAGCCCCGGGACAGAACGCGGCACACCTGCCCCTCTCCGCGGGCCAGCTGCGGAGCCTCAGGCGGGCGGCCTCAGGCCGGTGGCCGCTGGCTCCCCACGGGCCAGGTGCCTGACTCTTGTTCAGCCCTTGTTCGACACGCTTGAGGTTGCTCCTGAGGGCGCAGGGACTGTCCTGGACCATCCCATCAGGCACCTAGGTACAGAGACAGGGAGGGGATCTGCGAGGGAAAGCCGGCAAGATGAGGAGAAAGGGGGAGCAAGCTCCGGGGACCCGGTGTCCCTGACAAGAGAGTGGGGGGAGAACAAGCCTCTCCTGTCCCCTCAGTCCCCCAGGTTGGGTGGGAAGGGGTCTGGGCCTGTGCACTTCAATCCCTAGGGTCCTGTTAAGTGTTCGGAGTTGCACCTTCAGGAGCTGGACCTCCTTTCTTTTTTCCTTTTTTTTTTTTTTTAATGTTTTATTTATTTCTAGAGAGAGAGAGAGAGACAGTGAGCAGGGGAGGGTCAGAGAGAGAGGGAGTCACAGACTGAAACAGGCTCCAGGCTCTGAGCTGGCAGTCAGCACAGAGCCCGCGGGGCTCGAACCCACGAACCGCGAGATCATGACCTAAGTGAAAGTCGGACGCTTAACCGACTAAGCCACCCAGGCGCCCCTGGACCTCCTTTCAAGACCTGCACGGAGCTTCCCTGGGCTGCAGGGGGGCTCCTGTGAAGGGGAATCCCTCCAGGTTGGGGACCAGAGGCCCCTTTGTCCCCAAGCTGAACCCCATCCTCCGGTCAGCCTTAGTACAGGAACTTCTTGTCCCCCACCTGTTGACTGTTCCTACAATCACAGCCAGACCTGCAGGGTCAGAGAAGAACAATTACACTTGGCCCCTAAATCCGAAAGTAGGGAAGAGATGCATCATAACGAGGGAAGGGGGCCTGGAATGAGGAAGCTTTAGGAGCTACAAGCTCAGTGTGGCCACGTTTGTCCTTGTCGGCCTTTTCCTGAATAATGAAGTGTTAAAAATGAATTTTATGACTGAATTGAAATTAAGATGAACATTGACCAGGCCACACTCTATTCAGTGTTTTGCTTCGGATTTCAAAAGGAGGTAAACCATTTCTGTGGGGCCCTAAAAGTATCAAGTGCCCTACGAAGCGGTCTTCTGCGCCCAGTGGAAAACTCCACCTGGCGGAGGAAAGGCCAGGCGCTGAGGAGGCGCGGGAGGCGGGCAGCGTGGGGCCGTGCAGACGGACAGACAGGGGCCACTGCAGGCTCAGGGCACAGGGAGGCTGAGGGGAGAGCAGGGCTGCATGAAAGCAGGACAAAGGAGTACAGGAAACTCGGGTCTTCTGTGGGTTAGGAGCCCCCGTGGCCCCCACGTCTCGCCCAGTGAGGCACTTCTGACAGAGCTCAGGAGAACTTTTCCAAGTGACCAGGTTTGCACGGACACTCTGTGCCTGTGGTCCTGCTGCATGGACCTCCCCATCTGGAGACAAGCGAGAAAGATTCGGTGACGCATTTCCCTTGGGACCCTCAATCCTTCTTCACCCCTCAAACCCCCTTCTACTCAGCTTATCTCAGTTGACCAAGTAATTTGGGGGAGCCGTTTTCTGCAGCAGCATACGTGCGACACACAAAGGACGGCCACCACTCACCTGTCACTAACAGATGTATGAAAAGGACAACTATTCATTATTTATTACATCAGGAGTGGGGGGAAGTATCCATTAGATCACAGATCAGTAGCAAGAGAAGGGGTTTAACCTGAGTGACCCCACCGGGAAAGTAGCCCTTGGGTGGCTTCCCCAAGCCCAGCCCTCCTGGAGAGTCAAGGGCCCTGGGCTGTGAAGGCAGAGAGAGCCCAGCACCTGCCAAGAGCACAGGGCACAGGGCTAACTGGGGCCTGGCTCAGCCCCTCAGACCCACCTCACAGCTCAAACCCAGCACTTTTCCACTCGGCCAGGCCTCTTCCGTGCTGCACCTATGCAGCTCCAATGATGAGCTCCTTCCAGCAGATGTTCTAGAAGTTTCCCCTACCAAGTGGCATGCCTTATAAAGTAATTTCTGTTTTTATTTTATTTTATTGAGCTAATACATCACTGTATACCAGGGTATGATGGAGACCCAGTTGGAATCCAGGTTTCAGGTTGGCCATGACTGCCACACACTCATCATCTTGCATCTGCCTCTGGGCACGGGGCCCACAGGTTCTGTGCCTGAGACACATGTTTGCAGGGCATGCGGAAAAGGGAGTATTCGCACAATTGAGAAAACCCACTCCTTATGTGCATGTGTTACAACCTCTTCTCTTCTGATGCCAGGTCCAGGAAGGAGGGGAAGCTGGTGAATGGATCCAGCAGGATTCCCAGAGCCTGGCGGTGCTGGGCACTCCGCTTTCGGCCACCAGTGGAATCTGAACAGGCAAGTCTCCTCCACCTGACCGTGGTCTCTTTGATCCTGCATCTAGCACGTACATTAGCCCAGCACTGCAACACAAGTACTTTACAGGCCACACATGAAACTCAAATTCATAGCTACCACTCTAAAAGAGTACAAGGAAAGAGGCCAAATTGATTTGAACAATCTATTTTTTAACCCAAAATAACTGACATAGTAGAATTTCAATATGTAATCGATATAAAACATTGAGATATTTTACTCAAAAAAACAAAACCCATGCACCCTGCACGGTGTCCAGGGTATGTGATCTGCCTCTACTTGTCCCTCTGACTTCTTCAGTCTCCACTCACCCCAGCTGCCCCCTAGCTTTGCTCAGAGAAGCGCTGGGGCAACAGTTCTTGGGGGGGCCCTCTCGGGACCTCTCCCTGGCTCCCTGCACCAGAGACAGTGGCTGTCTGTATCAAAGTCACCATTCCCAGGAGACCTCAGCAACCTCTGTCCCACTCATCACCCAATTATCCTTGGGGTTCCTGGGTACATCTCTCTGACTGGCACATTCTTCAGTCTATCTAGATACCATCCCAGAAGGAGAGTTCCAGAAGGCAGGGGCCCCATACCCTACACTAACACAGTGCCTCGCACACAGGGGGCATCCAATAAACACCCAGGAAATAAAGGGCCAGGACCTGCAGGCATCAGAAGACTGGAGGGACACGAAGACAAGGGCGGTGTAAGGCTTGGAGATCAGTCTTCCAATGTACCTGCTGGACACAACACCTCCCAGGGGCTGGGCTCTCACCTCTGTGGGGCAGCTAATTGCCTGTGAACTCTGTCTTGCCCCGTGGTCATGGTCGTGGCTGAGGAAGTTAGGGCCCGTGGGGACAAGGGGAAGACAGGCATGAGTGGCAGCCATACCCTCCTCCCTCCTAGGATGCCCCTCACATTCTCTCCTCACCAGCCGAAAAAAGCAAACAGACTGGGGCCTTTCTTCCTGCTCTACACTCTCTTTCTTTCACATTCATGTTAGTCCCTTGGCCTTCCGTGCTAGCAAGTTAATTTCACACTAGAAAAATGTTTCCAGTATTCTTTTCTCTTGTAATACAATAAAATGTATTTATTCCAGAAAACATGGGCAAAGAAAGTTTTTGTAAGAATATGAAACCACATGTGATATCCTCACTTAGAGACAATATTCATGATTTTGTTCCTTTTAGTTGTTTTATTAGACCTTATGTGTGAATTCATTTCCTCTTTCTCTCTCTTGCACGCGGGCGCGCACACACACACACGTGTTTACAATTAAAGGTTATATTATGAGTACGTTTTTAAAAATTTTTTTTTAAAAAATGTTTATTTATTTATCTTGAGAGAGAGACACAGAGCTAGCAGGGGAGGGACAGAGAGAAGGAGACACAGAATTCGAAGCAGGCTCCAGTCTCTGAGCAGAGGCTCTGAGCTGTTAGCACAGAGCCTGATGCAGGGCTCGAACCCACAAACTGTGAGGTTATGACCTGAGCCAAAGAAAGATGCTTAACTGACTGAGCCACCCAGACACCCCTTGAGTACACTTTTTAAAAATCAGGATATAGAGGGGTGCCTGGCAGGCTCAGTCAGTAGAGCATGCGACCCTTGATCTGAAGGTTGTGATTTCCACACTGAGCATGGAGCCTACTTAAAAATAAACAAACAAACAAAAAATAAATATCAGGACAAGGGATCATATGTTAAGTAATGAACTTCTGACTTTAACCTGACAAGCTCACCCCCAAGGAGCTTGCCAACGTCCCACAAAATACCAGAGTCATGTAGAAAAAGAGGAAATGGCAGTACAGGAAATTGGGCCAGGGTCTCTCTGTTCAAAATGGCATCATGAAGGGGTGCCTGGAAGGCTCAGTCGGTTAAGCATCGGATTTTGGCTCAGGTCATGATCTTGCAGTCTGTGCATTTGAGACCCGCTTTGAGTTCTGTGCTGACAGCTCAGAGCCTGAAGTCTGCTTCTCTCTCTCTGCCTCTCCCCAGCTCATGCTCTCTCTCTTTCTCTCTCAAAAAATAAACGTTTAAAATTTTTTTTTAAATGGCATCATGAGGACAGCCAAAGAAATATGATAGGAATAACTAGCAGTGTTAAAGGGTTTTTTGTTTGTTTTGCTTTGTGAGAAAGAGAGAGAGGGAGAGAAAGAATCTTAAGAAGTCTCTATGTTTACAATGAAGAGTCTCATGTGGGGCTCAATCTCACGACCATGAAATTGTGACCTGAACCAAAATCAAGAGTTGGACACTTAATTGACTGGGCCACACAGACACCCTCAATGTTAATGTTCTAATTTTGAGGGTTGAATTGTGGTTACAGGAGAGAATGTCTTCATTTGTTGAAAACATACACTAAAGCATTCAGTCATTGATCATGTCAACAGCTCTTTTCCAAATGGTTCACAAAAAGGAGTTTTGCAGTTTTTGCAACATTCCCTTAAATTGAGAGTGTTTTAAATTAGAAAATTAAGCAAAAGAAGGAAAGATAGAAAAGAAGGTAAAATAAAAACAGCTTATTTTGAGCCCAGTTCAATCGACTGTATCTAGACAAGGTAAAATGCAGACTTTTCCCACATAAAACCTGTCAAGCATTTGGTGACAGCTAAGCTCCTGTGTGTCCCTCATGTCCTCCCTGTTCCAGGCTGGGCCTCCTCTGAGTCCAGGGAATGCAGGGTCTCCTTTCTCTTCTCCCATAATGCTCCTCCCTCCTGTCTTCCCTGGTTCTCCTCCTCAGATTCTTTCCCTCAATATTCTATTATGAACATTTTCAAGAATTCAGTAGATTTTAAAGACTTATATAATGAATTCCCATATATTCACCACCTAAATTCTATACCTAAGATTTTGCTATATCTGCTTTACTCCATATTTCTTTCTGTATCCATCCCTCTGTCCATTCATCTGATGAAATTCAGTCATAGATATCAGTACATTTCTCTTAATACTTCATCATGTATTTCAATAACTAGAGTTCAATATTTGTTGACAGTTTTCTTAATGGTAAAATTTACAAAGAGAGATATCCCAAGTTCTTAAAGGCACCACTCAAAGAACTTTAAAAAATGAAATTGTGTGTTTAGCCCATGAGGGCTATGAGGTCACGGTACGTAACCATTATTTCAGAAAATCGCCTCATGCTTCATCCTATTCTGCTATGACTACAAGAGAAAATGGTCTTTATCAGATGTCCTACTGTAATAGGAGCATTTATCATGAAAGGGGGTGCAATGTTGTCCAATGCTTTTTCTACATCCTTCCAACTGTTGATATAATTTTTCCTCTTCATACTGTTAATACAGTGAGAGACACTGATTAATTTTTCAAATGTTAATCCAACACTTATTCCTGCAATTAATCCCAGTTGGTCGATGTGTTATTTTATTTAAATATTGCTGAAGTTAGTTCATTTTGGTTAAGGATATTTCTATCTAATTTTAGGAGGGATATTCATCAGTATATTTATTCTTTTGAAATGTTTTGTCAGGTTTTGGCATTAGGGTTGTGCTGGCTTCATAAACCACTGAAGAACTCCTATGTCTTCTGGAAGAATTTGTGTAAGATTAATGTTATTTCTTCCATAAATATTTATAGAATTTACCAGTGAAACAGCCCAGGCCTACAGTTTTCTTTGTGGTAGGTTTTAAAATAATGAATCCCAATTCATAATTATGTAAAGGATAAAATTCAGATTATGTTTTCATTTTGTGTCCATTTTGCTAAGTATATTATTCAAAGAATTTACACATTTCATCCCAATTGTCTCATTTATTGGCATGAGTTTGTTTGTAAATCCTCTCCTCCCTTTTTAAGATTTTATTTTTAAGTAATCTCTATGCCCAATGTGGTGTTCAAATTCACCACCCGAGATCAAGAGTTGCACACTCCACCAACTGAGCCAGCCCCAAATCCCCTTGATATAATTTTAATGGATGCAGAATTTGTTGTGACACTCATCATTAATTCCTGATACTGGAATTTTGTGTTCTCTTTTTTCCTTTGTTAGTCTAGTTAGAAGTTTATTGCTTTTGATGATCTTTCAGAAAACCAACTTTCCACTTTGTCAGTACTTTTTATTGTTTGTATTTGTGACATAATAGAAATGTGTCTATTATATGTGTGTATATATGTATGTTTATGTATATATACAGTCTTTGCCCCTAGTTATTGAAACGGAGATCTTGGAACTTTTGTAATTTCCTCAGTGAAGGGGGTGGTAGGAATCTTTTGTTCTAATGAGGCCACTCTAGGTGGGCTTCGGGACACCTTCTGGGTGAAGGCTAGTCACTGAAAGACCAAGCCATGATTAGAAGTTAGAAACTTTCATAAACTATTGGGATCTCATCAAAATAAAAAGCTTCTGCATGGTGAAGGAAACAATCAGCAAAACTAAAAAGCAACCAACAGAATGGGAGAAGATATTTGCAAACAACATATCAGATAACGGCTTACTATCCAAAATCTATAAAGAACTTATCAAACTAAACACCCAAAAAACAAATAATCCAGTGAAGAAATGGGCAAAAGACATAAATAGACATGACTCCAAAGAAGACACCCAGATGGCGAACTGACATATGAAGACATGTTCAACATCACTCATCATCAGGGAAATACAAATCAAAACCACAATGAGATACCACCTCACACCTGTCAGAATGGCTAACATTAACAACTCAGGCAGCAATATATGTTGGTGAGGATGTGGAGAAAGCATCTCTTTGGCACTGGTGGTGGGAATGCAAACTGGTGCAGCCACTCTGGCAAACAGTATGGAGGTTCCTCAAAAAATTAAAAATAGAACTACCCTCAACCTAGTAATTGCACTACTATATCCAAGGGATATAGGTATGCTGTTTCAAAGGGATACATGCACCCCAATGTTTATAGCAGCACTATCAACAAAAGCCAAATTATGAAAGAAGCCCAAATGTCCATCAATGGATGAATGGATAAAGAAGATGTTGTGTATATATATGTATGTGTGTGTGTGTATATATGTGTGTGTGTGTGTGTGTGTGTGTGTGTATGGAGTATTACTTGGCAATCAAAAATGAAATCTTGCCATTTGCAACTACATGGATGGAACTAGAGTATATTATGCTAAGCGAAATCAGTCAGTCATAGAAAGACAAATATCATATGACTTCACTCATATGAGGAGTTTAATACAAAACAGATGAGCATAAGGGAAAGGAAGCAAAAATAATATAAAAACAGGGAGGAGGATAAAACATAAGAGACTCTTAAATATAGAGAACAAACAAAGGGTTGCTAGAGGGGTGGTGGGAGGGGGATGGGCTAAATGGGGAAGGGACATTAAGGAATCTACTTCTGAAATCATTGTTGCACCAAGTGCTAACTAACTTAGATGTAAATTAAAAAATAAATAAATAAATTCTTGAAGTTCACCCTTAAAAAAAAGAAGGCTGAAACTTTCAGCTGCCCCCCGCCCCATTCTCTGGGGAAAGTAAAAGGGGTAGAGATTGAAATAATAATTGACCGTGCGTTGTGTGAGGAAGCCTCCATAAAATCATGAGAGTATGGGGTTCAGAGAGCTTCCGGGTTGGTGAACACATCCCTGTGCTGGGAGGGTGGTCATGCCAACTCCACAGGGACAGAAGCTCCTGCACTCTGGACTCTTCTGGACCTTACCCAATGTACTTCATCTATCTATTCATTTGTATCCTTTATAATGAATCGATAAACATGTTTCCCAGAGTTCGGTAAGCTGTTAGAACAAATTACTGAATCTGAGGAGAGGGTTATGGGAACTCCCAATTTATAGTCAAGTCAGACAAAAGTGTGGATCACGTGGGAGCCCACTACTTGTGACTGATGTCTGAGGTGGGGATGGTCATGTGGGACCAAGCCCTTAAGCTGTGGAGTCTGCGCCAATTCCTAGTAATCAGAGTCGGAATATTCTATTTCTATATATGCTTGTTACTTCACTTGGTTTAAATATGTATTTATTTCTATTGCTGATTAATGCTGATCTTTAGGTCACAGATTTCATGTATTTCTTCTTAACAGCTTTAATGAGATATAAATAATACAATAAATAATATGATTCTTTATATAAATCACTCATTTAAATTGTTATATTTAGAGAGTTTCACAACCATCATTAGAATCAATTTTGGAATATTCTTTAACACCCGAAAGAAACCATTAGTACCCATACTCTGTTGCCTCTAACTCTCTATCCCTTTACAAAAGCACTGAAAGCTATACATTTTACTCTGATTGCTGGTTTTCACAGCATCTGACATATTTTGATGTGTTATATTTTCATTGGCATTTATTGTGAAAAGTTTTAAAAATTCCGTTTCTTCTTTGAATCATGAATTATTTAAAAGTGTGTTGCTTGATATACAAATTGTGGGATTCTTCTTAGATATTGTTACTGATTTCTACTTTAGTTTTACTGAGTTAGAGAATGGTATCTGTATGATTTCATGCACTTAAATTTCATTTAGATTTGTTTTATAGCCCAGAATGTGGTATATCTTAGTCAATGTACCATGTTCACTAGAAAAGAATGAATCTAAATTAGATACTGCATATGCTCTCTATGAATGTTAATTAAATCAATGTGCTTTATAATGTTCAGATTTCTTATGACTTCAGAGAGTTTTCATGTAATCATTTTATCAATTGCTTATAAAGAGGTGTTATAATTTCCCTTCATTCTGTAGATTTTTCCTTCATGTAATTTGAAACTGTATGAGTTACATATACATATGTGATTATTATGATTTCTTGATGAATCAATCTTGTTAGTATTACAAAAATTCACTTTTACAAAGCTATAGAAATCAAAATGGTATGGTATTGGTATAAAAACAGACATGGCATAAAAACATGGATCAATGGAACAGAACAGAGAACCCAGAAATAAATCCAAACATATAGGATCAATTAATTTATTAAAAAGGAGCCAAGGATATACAATGGAGAAAGGACAGTCTCTTTAATAAATAATATTGGGAAAATTGGACAACCACATGCAAAGGAATGAAACTTGATCACTATCTCATGCCATACACAAACATTACCTAGAAGTGGATTAAAGACTTTGAACATAATACCTGAAGCCATAAAACTAAAGAAACATAGGTGGTAAGCTCCCTGACATAGGTCTTGGTGATTATTTTTTTAATCTGACACAAAAAGCAAAGACAACAAGAGCAAAAATAAACAAGTGGGACTACATCAACCAAAAAACTTCTTCACAGCAAAGGAAACTATCAAGAAAATGAAAAGGCAACCTACTTAATGGGAAAAGATACTTACAAATCATATATCTGATATAGGGTTATTAGCCAAAATATATAAGAAACACATACAACTCAATAGCAAAAATATAAACAATCCAATTAAAAGGGAGACCGATAAGCCCCGCATCAGGTGAGCAAGAGCCCTGCTTCGGGTAAACATGAGCCTTGAGTGAGCCCCACTTCTCTCTCTCTCTCTCTCTCTCTTTCTCTCTCTCTCTCTCACCCCCCCAGCCTCCCTCTCCCCCCCTCTCTGCCCCTCGCTCACTTGTGCCCTCTCTCTCTCAAAAAAAATAAATAAAAGGTAGACAGAGCATCTGAACCACCATTCTCCCAAAGAAGACGAACAGAAACCAACAGATACATGATAAGATGCTCAACATCACTAATCAGAGAAATGCAAAGCAAAACCACAATGAGATATCACCTCACACCTGTTAGAATGGCTATTATAAAAACAAACAAACAGACAAAAACAAGAAATAACAAGTATTGGCAGGGAAGTGAAGAAAAGAAAATTCTTGTGTATTGCTGGTGGGACTGTAAATTGGTGCAGTCACTATGGAAAACAGTATGGAAATTCTTTTAAAAGTTAAAAATAGAAGTAGCATATAATCCAGCAAACCCATTTCTGGGTATTCATACATGGAAAAGGAAAACACTAAGTTGAAAAGACATATGCACACCCATGTTTGTTGTAGCATTATTTGCAATAGCCAAGACATGGAAGCAACTTAAATGCTTACATATTGATGAGTGAATACAAAATTGAGGTATGTATATTATCTTGTATACGTATCATGTAGATATATAAATCCTGCCATTTGTGACAACATGGCTGGACTTTGAGGGCATTATGATAAACGAAATAAGTCAGACAGAGAATGACCAATACCATGTGATCTCACATGTAGAATCTTAAAAAATAAAACAAAACAAACTTACAGACACAGCAAACAGATTTGTGGTTGCCAGAGGTAAGGATGGGGGATGGATGAAATGGGTGAAGATGGTCAAAAGATACAAACTCCCAGTTATAAAATAAGTAAGTCCTGGCAGTGTAATGTACAACAGGGTGATTATAGTTAATAATCCTGTATTACATACCTGAAAGTTGCTAAGAGAGTAGACCTTAAAAGTTCTCATCACAAGAAAAAAAACATGTAACTATGTGTGGTGATGAATGTTAACTAGACTTGTTGCTAGTCTAGTTTAATCATTTTACAATATATACAAATATAAAATCATTATGTCATACACCTGAACCTAATATAATGTCATGTGTCAATTATCTCTCAATTAAAAACAAAACAGAAAAGAAATACCACCACACATGCAGCAACTACACATGGACCTGTTGCTGCTCCGAAGCCACTGAGTCCCCAGACCCCTTACTCTCCTGCTTCATAAAAACCATTTCACACTTTTTCTCTTCCAGTACCTCCTCACTGTTTTTTACTCTCAGCAAATGAACTTGCTTCTTAACCTCAGGGAGAAAATAGCTCTCTGTAGAAAACGTCCATGTGCTCCATTCGGGGAATCTCCCTACCCATTAGGCTTCAGTGTCCACACCCTCTGCCTCCTGTCCCCTTAGGACAAGTAAAGTTCCTTCTTTTTTCTCACAATATTCTTTGTCTTGAAGTCAACTTCATCTGACATTAAGATGGCCACAGCAGATTTCTTACCCCTACTATTTGCATGGTATATCTTCTTCCATCCTTTTACTTTCAACATATCTATGTCATGCTTTTAGATTGTGTCTTTAGGGGTGCGTGGGTGGCTCAGTTGGTTAAGGTTAAGTGTTCAACTTCAGCTCAGGTTGTGATTTCACGGTTTGTGAGTTTGAGCCCTGCATTGAGCCCCCATCAGGCTCCACACTGACAGTGCAGAGCCTGCTTGGGATTCTTGCTCTCCCTTCTCTCCCCCTGCCCCTCCCCTGCTCATTCTTTCTCTTCTTTCAAAATAAATAAATAAAAGCTTTTAAAAATTGCATCTCTAATAGACAAGATGTTGTTGGTCTCACTCTCTCATCCCTCTAACCTCTTCTACTTTTGAATTGCAGCGTTTACAGGATTTATAGTAAACAAAATATTAATATGGTTGAAAAAGCTGTATAAGTTACCATTTGTTTTGTTTGTCCAGTCTTTCCCCCCCATTCCTCCTTCCCTGCATACTTTGATGTTAATTACTTTTTAGAATTCCATTTTATATGTGTATTGGGTTTTTATCTATACGTATTTCCATCATCTCTATTTTTTCTTAAATTTTAAGTAGGCTCCATACCCAATTGGGGCTTGAACTCACAATCCTGAGATTAAGAGTTGCATGCTCTACAACTGAGCCAGCCAGGTGCCACTATATGTATTTCCATCATGAATATACAATTGGCACAGGTGGTAAAATACACAATCTTAATTGTTTTCAGTCTATTGACAGGCTCTTAAAAAGAGATTATTGAGGAATAATTGACATGTGAGAGCTGCACATCATTAAATTACACAGTTTGATAAATTTTAACATATGTCTGTATCTGTGAAATGTCACCACAATCAGGATAATGGCCGTGTCATCACCCCCAAAGTTTCCTCTTGCCCCTTGATAATCCTCCCTCCTGCCCTGAACCTTTTGGCCCAGAAAACTATTGATCTACTTTCTATCACAGTAGAATAGTTTGAAGTTTCTAGATTTTCACATAGATGGAATTAGAGAGAATGTATTCTTTTCTGTTTTCTTTCATTCCAAATTATTATTCTGATATTCATACATGTTCTGTGCATCAATATTTCATTCCTTTTCATTGCTGATTGCATTGCTGAATTAATAGCGTAGTATTAGGGTAGAAAGTAAGAAACTTATAACAAGATAGATCAATTCATCACCACTTCCCATTCTTTTTGCAGTAGCTGTTCTAGAAATTGCCTATATACATGTTATAAACCACACAAACAATTTAACAATATTTGTGTATATTTTTAAGAAATTAAGAGGACATAACAGTCCTTTGCATTTAGCTCTCTATTTTCTATTTCTGGTGATCTTTCTTCCTTTCTCAACATGTACGTTTCCATTTGTTGTCATCTTCATTCAGTCTACTGGTAATGAAATGCTACTACTGTCTCCAAAATCACATTCATAGTCCTGATTCTTAAGCCCTTTTCTACCCATTTGCTCTTTGACTTTTTAAAAAATGTTTATTTATTTTTGAGAGAGAGAGAGCATGAGTGGGCGAAGTGCAGAGAGAGGGGGAGACAGAGGATCTGAAGTGGGCTCCATAATGAGAGAACATTCTGGTTCAGCAGAGAACCAAATGTGGGGCTTGAGCCCACGAACTGTGAGAGCATGACCTGAACTAAAGTCAGACGCTCAGCTGAAAAGCCACCAGGCACCCAACTCTTTAACTTTGTTAATGATCTCAGCCAGCTCTTAGGTTAGGAAACCAGGCTACTGAACTCAATTCATCCTCTGCCAGTGTTATCATAATTGTTTCTCTCACATCAGTATCAGCTCCCACTTTCCTTTTCAGGTTGGTACAACCTAAACACTTACCCTAACCACTAGAACATCCGCCAAATGCTAGTCAGGCCTCATCTGAGTTCACACACCTTGTCCACCATCCAAAGAGCAAGCGATTTTATTTTTATAAACAAATATCTTTAATAGTGCTAGTTTGATAAGGGCTCACCCACTGAAAAGTTGACACCTGGCTCCTGGAGGTCATGAAGCTGGGCAGTTCCTCTTCATGATATTCACTGACCTCTTTTCAATCCTCAGTCTGCATGTTGTATTTCCCACCACCCACATTAAATATATTCTACAACAGGACAAGATCATATCAGCGTCAATGCAGAGAATTAGAGCCCAAGTCACTCACTCATCTGGAGAAGGCATGTCTGGAGCCTGGTGAGCAGCACTGTAGAAGGAGCATCAGGGACATGACATGGGCCTTCCTTTCCTTGGGACAGGGCCAGGTCACAGGAAGCTGAGGCAAATACACAAATCACAAGGCTGACAAAAGTGAAAAGGACTTGAAGGGGTTGCCCAGGCAGAAGTGACAATGCCATGGGTGTTGGGACACTGGTGGACATAGAGGGGAAAATCCACATGGACAGGATCAGACAAGAGAGAAGTCAAAGTAAATGGGCAGAGGAGAGGAGGAGCCATTCTAGTTTGTGGTCATCTCTGCTTCTGGAGGCCAAGGGTGTGGTCAGAGATCTAGACTGTGCCAACCTGCAGACTTGGACTGATGGGTCAGTGTGTGTGTCAGAGAGGGAGACAGAAATACAGAGGAGCACATGAAGGGAACAGTGATTGGGACGTGTTACGTGCTGTTTGTAAGTACATATTGTGACTGGTATAAACATTAGCCACAAGGTTGACTTTAATTAAAATCACATCCTCCAGGCCAGCAATATTATAACCTGGGGTCTTGCAAAAGCTCTGTCACAGTCCAAATACAAGTGAACAACATTCCCTGACACCATCTCAGCCTCGCTGGAGGTGAGATAAGGGGAGGATGATAAGACCTCATGCCATTTTCCCTTAGTTATTTAGGTCCTTGGTCTCATCTCCTCCACCACACTATGAACTTCCAGGAACAGGATAAACATGGGTCATTTGTTTCCCTCCCCAAGGGCCCAGACTTTCCCTGAGTAAAGGGCTTGTTAGCTGCTTGGTGGGCTAATAAGAATACCCTCCTTTGGGACACAAAGAAGGTAAGCCTAGAGATAATCTTGTTGTAACCCATAAGGACAGTTTCCAGGCTGAAGCACAGGGAGGAGACCCAAAGGGAGTCCTGTGACTTCTGTTGAGGAGACACAGGCAGGAGTTCCAAGAGGTTAAATGCAGAGAGCTGGAGAAGATGCTGAACAGAAAGTGTTCTGGAGATGTGCAGAGGGGCCCATCCAGGGCTAGGAATTGTCTTTGTTCCCATTCATCAGAATGGATGAACCGCATAAAGGATGCCAGCTGGTCATTAACATTTATTATTAGAGTCTCAGTAGTTAAAATTAGCCCAAGTAAGGTAACTGTAACCCAGGTCATAAAGCTTAAAAGATGATCAAACTGATGATCAGTTTCTTTTTCCTTTCTTTTTAAAATATTTATTTCTTTCTGAGAGAGAGACAGAGCATGAGTGGGGGAAGGGCAGAGACAGAGGAAGACACAGAATCTGAAACTAGCTCCAGACTCCCAGCTGTCAGCACAGAGCCCAACACGAGGCCTGAACTCAGAAACGGTGAGATCATGACCTGAGCCAAAGCTGGGCGCCCAACCAACTGAGTCACCCAGGTCCCCCTGATTCTCAGTTTTCTTAATTTTGATGACAACAACACCTAGCACTCTTTAAATGAATACTACAAAGTTCAATTCCTAACAAAGTAAATTTCCCAATGTCTACTGTCTAATAAAAAATTACCAGACATCAAAAATGTAAAAAAAAAGTATCCATAAACAGGAAAAAATTCAATCAGTAGAAAAGACTGAGAAAAATGAGAGAAATAATGGAATTTAAGCAAAGAACTTAAAACAGCTAATCTAAATCTTTTAACACACTGAAAAATGTATAAGAAAACATGTATATGGTATACAGCCAACTAATCTTTGACAAAGCAGGAAAGAGTATCCAATGGAAAAAAGACAGCCTCTTTAACAGATGGTGCTGGGAGAACTGGACAGCAACATGCAGAAGAATGAAACTAGATCATTTTCTCACACCATACACAAAAATAAACTCAAAATGGATAAAGGAACTGAACGTGAGACAGGAAACTATCAACACCCTAGAGGAGAAAGCAGGAAACAACCTCTTTGACTTCTACCGCAGCAACTTCTTACTTGACACATCCCCTAAAGCAAGGGAATCAAGAGCAAAAATAAACTATTGGGACCTCATCAAGATTAAAAGCTTCTGCACGGCAAAGAAAACAATCAATAAAACTAATAGGCAACCGACGGAATGGGAAAAGATAGTTGCAAATGACATATCAGATAAAGGGTTAATATCCAAAATCTATAAGGAACTCACCAAACTCCACACCCGAAAAACAAACAACCCAGTAAAGAAATGGACAGAAGATATGAACAGACACTTCTCCAAAGAGGACATCCAGATGGCCAACAGACACATGAAATGATGCTCAGCATCCCTCCTCATCAGGGAAATACAAATCAAAACCACCCTGAGATACCACCTCACGCCAGTCAGGTTGGCTAAAATGAGCAAATCAGAGAATTCTAGATGCTGGCGAGGATGTGGAGAAACTGGCACCTTCCTACGCTGTTGGTGGGAATGTAAACTGGTACAGCCTCTCTGGAAAACAGTGTGGAGGTTCCTAAGGAAACTAACAATAGAACTCCCCTATGGCCCAGCAATAGCACTGCTAGGAATTTACCCAAGGGATACAGAAATGCTGAGGCATAGGAGCACGTGTACCCCGATGTTCATAGCAGCACTCTCCACAATAGCTAAAACGTGGAAAGAGCCTAAGTGTCCATCAGTGGATGAATGGATCAAGAAGACGTGGTTTATCTATACCATGGAATACTACATGGCAATGAGAAACAATGAAATCTGGCCATGTGTAGCAACATGGATGGACCTTGAGGGTGTTATGCTGAGCGAAATAAGCCAGGCAGAGAAGGACAAATATCATATGTTTGCACGTATAGGAGGATTAGGAGGAACTTGATGGAGGAATAAGGGGGAGAAGAAGGGAGGAAATAGTGGGGGAGAGGGAGGGAGGCAAACCATGAGAGACTCTTGAATGCAAAGAACAAACTGAGGACTGATGGGGGTGGGGGGGAGGGAAAGGGGGGACGATGGGCATGGAGGAAGGCACTTGTGGGGATGAGCACTGGGTGTTATATGGAAACCAACTTGACAATAAACTATTTAAAAAAAAGAAAACATGTATATGATCAGGAGAGAATGGATGATATTAAAAACACCAATGAAACTTCTAGATATTAAAAAAAGTACAATGTCTGTAATGAAAAATACACTGAATGCAATTAACAGTAAATTAGATACTGCATAATATCAATGAGCTTGCAGACAGAGCAACGGGTACAACCCAAAGTGAAACAAAGAGGAAAAAGAAGGGAAACATGAACAGATCCTATATTAGCTCTGAAATAGTATCAACGATTTAATATACATGTAGTTGGAGGCCCATTAAAAAGAACAAACTGACAAAATATTTGAAGAAATAATGGTCAAAAATCTTCCAAGTTGGATATAAATTATAAAGCCAAAGGTCTAAGAAATCCAACCAACTGCAATATAAAGAAAACCACACCCTGATGGTTAATTTTATGTGTCATCTTGACTAGATCACTCTGTGCCCAGATATTTGGCTAAATATCATTTCTCTGTGTGTCTGTAAGCGTGTTTTCATAGGAAACTGACATTTGAATTGGTGGGCTCAGTAAAGCAGTTTGCCCTCTGAAAGTGTGTGAGCATCATGTAATCTTTTGAGGGCCTGAATGGAATGAAAAGGTAGAGAAAGGGAGGACACAGCCCTTCCTTCCTGATTGCTAAAGCCATGGTGTCCATCTTCTCCTGACCTTGGAACTTCTGGTCCTCAGGGCCTTCAGTCTAAACTAGAATCTATATATTGGCTCCTCTGGTTCTCAGAGCTTCAATTAAACCCCCTCCTTCCTGGTTCTCTGGCTAACTGCCATCAAATTGTGAGACTTAAGCTGTCATACTTGGTAACCGGTCATCTGCAGCCCTCAGAAGCTTTTCAGAAGCTCCTGTCTCCCCCTCAGAAAGCCCATACCAAGGGGCCAAAAGCAAGTGGGAGACACTGTCAGGGCAGAAACCATGTGCCCTGTGACCCTCTCAACATCATAGTGACTGACACCACCCTGAGGATGTGATTTGTCTTCCCACACAGCCTCACAGAGGTGCCCACACAGCCCTCAGCAGTTTACAAAGGGCCCGCAAGTTTTCTCCTCCTCCCCATTTAACACATGAAGAAGCAGGGCCACACCAGGGTCCCAAAGCTGGAAGGGAGCAGCGCAGGGCCACTGTGTCTAGCTCCAATAACAGAACCCATACAACCTGAGCTTCTGAGCCTCTGAAGCTCACAATTCCTACTGTCACAGCAAGAGGGAGCTGGAAGGGAAAGACCTAGTATAGAAGGGGGACCATTCTAGCACAAGGACCTAGGGTTAGGAAAGAGCTCAGCATTGGGTCCCATCTGATGTAATCCTTCCAACAGCCCAAGGACATGGATGATATCTCATTACAGGTAGAGCTGTGGCCAGTAACTGTCCCCACACGACATAGTTCAGGTGAGTAGCTGGGATTACACTCCCCTGCCACCTCTACTCCCAGAAATCTCATGGATCCTTGAAAACCTTTGTTACCACCAAGGAACCAAAACCACAACTATAGTGCATTATTTTTAACCTCTTAAGACTAGCAAGGAATGAAAGTGTAGTGTAACAAGAGTAAAAGGAAATATGCACAATTATGCATTCATTTTTTAAAAATTGAGATTCATTCTGTGACTTAACATGTGATCTATTCTGGAGGGTTTTTTTGTTTTTTGTTTTTTAACATAAAAGTAACTTTGAAAAGGGTAATTGGCTGGAGCTTCCATTAACCTGGAAAGTAATTCCAAGTATGCATATATTTCCATAATAAGTGTCTTCAGGATGCACACCCTTACCAGTTTCAATCTCAAAATCAAAATCAAAATCAAAACAAGAGCTTCACACCAGCCTCCTAAACTAAAGATAGATCTTGGATCCTATTGTATAATTATTGGTGGTTTTACTTTGTGAGTCCTGTACGCATTTCTACGGATGGAAGTAACTGGAAAAAAAATTGGTAAATTGCTCACAGTAGCCACTCAGGGGTACTGAATCAAAGGGAAGTGGGAAAGTTGCTTTTCTGTAAAAAATCGATGGGAAAAATAGACACATTATGTTTTAGAATTTAAACTGTTAACCTTAAAAATAAAACTGCTAGTCACTTTACCAGCAAATGTTGGGTTTATTTGAGAATAGAGGAGAATTGCAATCCAGAACAAACAAGCTAGGGTAAAACCACAGGCAGTTTCCCCCAACAAAGGAGAAGAATGCTCTTTTATAGAAGAAAGCAGGAAGTTGGGGAAGCTCTTATAGATGAAAAGACTATTGGAATAAACCGGGAGCTGGAAGTATAGTGGCTGTCCATCAGTTGTGGCTGTCTCTCATTGGCTAGGCTGGTGGGCAGCCTTTCATCCGTGCTGGAATACTGAACTAGTACCCCCTGCAAGGTCTGTCTCTTTCTGATGGGTCTGCAGTTGAGGAGGAGTGGTAGGGCATAGAATTCCTTTGGCTGAACCTCCTGCTCCATTTTAGTGAGGTTCCCCTATATTAATTTTCATAACAGAGGCATAAAAAAGAAAGGAAAGGGAAAGGAAGAGAAAGGTCACATCAAGGCTCCCTAAGTGTCAACCTAAAATTGTCAGGAGGCAATAATTTAAGCAAAAGAATTTATTTAGGATCAAAGAATTGCCATCTGGGGTACACAGATTTGGGTAATAACCCAATAATGTCCCACTAGTGAGCAAAAATCCGGGATTTCTAAAGACAAAAAGAAAAAGTTGTATATGTTGTTTACAAGAATTTTTATTCTGTGGAAAAAGGATTTCCATAGCTCCATTTTGACCTCCGTCTGTACTTTCTAATTGATTAAGTTCTTTCCAGCTTATCTTTTTTTTTTTTTTTGCCCCAGCTTATCTTCTAACTCAGCAAAAAGACCCCATGAGCTAAGCATCCCATGACAAAAATGAATCTACCCCTCAAGCCAAAAAGACTCCATGTGATTGACCCCAAGACAATGACAGACTTGACCTTTATCACTGGGGTGAACATACCCACCAAACTTTGTCCCATGTTTTCTTTATATAAACCTAGGTGAATTTGCAGCATTTTGGAGACTGTTTTGGGGACACTAGTCCACTATCTTCCTGGTGTTGGTCTCATTGAAATAAATTCTTTTTTCACTACACCTGGTCTCTCTGCCTTTGGATTCTGTCAGCAGGGAGTGGCTGAATCTTGCACCCTTGGGTCACACCTACAGTGTTGGTGCCAGAAAGCTAATCTTGGCTAAACATAATTGGTTGTTAGGGCTATCAATATGCAAAAGCCCTTTACTGTAACAGTTGTAGGTGTTCTTGCAGAATCCTTGGAATTTTTTTCAATTTGTTCCAATTCAAAAATTCGTGGTTCCACCTAGTAAGGACTATGAGGAGGTGCCACTCTTAAATGGCCTTCCAACTCCATTTTAAGAGTTGGAGTTGAGATAAGGGACTCCATTTTATTTCACCTTTCACACAGAGGAGTCTTTCTTGATCCTGGAATTCATTTCTGGGGCAGCCAGACCTGCTTGGAACTGGGACGATGGCGGGGGGTGGGGCGGGGGGGGTGAAGTTCTTCTCTCTCTTGGGTCTGGGTAGGTTCTGCTGCCCAGAAGGCTGTTCCTCAGGGTCTGCCCACTGTTGGTCCTGCCCTGACTCACCTCTGCCACTGGTGACCAGGGCCAGCACTGCCACCATCACCATGTCCCCCACCCCCCCGCCTGCTCCTGGCCACCATGCCCACCTTCCTGGGCCAGGAACCATGGTGGGGACTCACTGGCAGCAGGACACTGACAAAGAGGAAGACAAGGGTCCTGGGGCCCTAAAGTGGAGGTCTTCCCCCCCAATCCCCTAGTTGGCATGGCATCTGGAGCTCGCCTTTCCTTGGGTGTCTGAGGCTACCATCTGTGCTCTGTCCCCACTGCTCCAAGCCTTTAGGGAGTTCTCCTTGTCAGAGCCACCCAGCCACCAGGCACCTGGCAGTCAGGAGCTGCCTCTATCCTATCTCCATGCACTGCTCTCCATGGGTTTTGTGTGAATGCCAGGAGTCCATTGGCCTCACCTACTTTCACGCCAGTTGGTATCACCCAGCCAGTGCAGAGTCAATTGAAGGTGCTGCACCATCTGGTCTAAGCAGAGAAATTAGGCTCAGGGTCAGCATTCAAGGCTTTTCTTGACCCTAAGTCCCTTCCTAGGGCCAAAGCCTCACCTGTTCATAAACCCTGAACTTCCTCCCTTCCTCTACCATTTTCTGCTCACTCTCAGCTTCTGCTCCTCATTGACCAGGTGCATGAATGTCACTCATCCAGAGGAACTTTGCAGCTCTGTTCCCATGTGAGGTTTCTTAGTCAGAGGCTTGATCTTAGTATCTCAATAACAGTTGCCTGGCACGAAGCAGATGGGTGGTTGATATGGACACAGAGGCAATGACTGTTGGGTCAGGAATGCAGATGGCCAGTAGGCCTCCACATCTCCCCAGTCACCACTTTGCACATCTGGGTAATTCCGAGTCCATCATCTGTCTCTCAGGTTTTCATGTTCTCATCTCACCCCTACAGTACCTGCTTAGACAAACTAGAGGAACACACTTCAGCCTTTCTTCTGAATTTTCCTTCCCTGTTAGACTGTTTAAAGCTCTTGGGATGTAGAACTGCTGGTGACTAACTGCCATATAAAACTCAGTGGGCCAAGAAGGGGAGTCCACTTGTGGATCAGGCTCTTCCAGTTGTCCCTACTCACTCAGTGCTCTGCTGGGCCCAAGTTGGTATGGGTGGAGGGGTCCAGTATTCCCAAAGCCACACAAATCTAGATCCTGCTTTTGTAATGCTCACAGAGTGATTTAAAGGCTAGGCAGGGGGTAGAAGGAAACCCAAAGGAGCTTCCAGCTCCACCTGTTGTATTAGTTTTGTGTGTCCAAGGATATTAGGAGTTCAAGTGCATTTTTCTTCATACATTTATCCAGTTGTTCCAGCATCATTTATTGAAAAACTTTCTTTCCCCATTGAATAGTCTTACCACTTTTGTTGAAATTCAACTGACCATCTATATGGTCCATTCCTGAACTCTGTATTCTGTTCCACTGATCTATTATGTGTATTAATATAGCATTGTCTTAAGTACTGTCAGATATTTTTCTTAATCTAGCTAATTATATGGCTTTTGTCCTTTACTAAAATGATAAATCAAATTGATGGACTTACATCAATGGATGAGTGAATAAAGAAGATGTGGTATATATATACCATGAAATATTATTTGGCCATAAAAAAGAATGAAATCTTGCCATTTGCAATGACATGGACAGAGCTAGAGAGTATGATGCTAAGCAAAATAAGTCAGAGAAAGACAAATACCATATGATTTCACTCATATGTGGAATTTAAGAAAGAAAACAAACAAGCAAAGGAAAAGAGAGAGACAGACAAACCAAGAAACAGACTCAATTATAGAGAACAAACTGACGGTTACCAGTGGGGAGGTAGATGATGGGTGATGGATGAAACAGGTGATGGGGATTAAGGAGTGCACTTGTCATGATGAGCACTGGTATGTATGCAATTGTTGAATCACTATACGGTACACCTGACACTAACATAACACTGTATGTTAACTATACTGGAATTAAGATAAGATAGATAAAATAGAATAAAATAAAAATTGAAGGACTTTACAATGTTAAACCTACCTTGAATTCATGTGCTAAATTTCACTTGCCATGATGTAGTATACTTTATACATATTGTATACTATAATCTATTTATACATAGATTTGATTTGCTGACACTTTCCTAAGGATTTTTTTTGTGTGTATATATTGTGAGGGATATTGATCTATAATTTTCTCTTTCTGTAACATCTTTGTAAGGTTTAGGTATCTGAATTACGTTGGCCTTATAAAATAAGCTCAATTTTCTTGAGAGTTGTATAAGATTGGTATTATTTCTTTCTTGCTTTTTTTTCTTCTTTAAATGTTTGAGGAATGCCACCAGCTGAACCTACATGTTATTTGTTGTTTTTGTTTGGAGGGGTGTGTGTGTGAGAAAGGGTGGGGGTAAGTTTTTAATAATTAATTCAAATACTTTAATAGATGTGGTGCTATTCAGATCTTCTATTTCTTTATGTGTCTATTTTGACAAGTGAAGTTTTTAAAGGAATTTGTCTCTTATCTAAGTTGTCAAGTATATTGGCAAAAAGTTGTTCACACTATTCCCTTGTTAACCATTAATGATCATAGTGATATCCTCTTTCTTATTCTGATTTTGTAATTTGTGTTTTTCTCTTGATGAATTTTTCTAGAGATTTATAAGTTTTTTTAATCTTTTCAAATAACTATGCTATCTATGTTAATTTTCTGTTTTTCAATTTGTTCTGTTTTCTACTTTATAGATTTCTTCTTTTTATTAGTTTTCTTCTACTTATTTTAGGCTTACTTTGCTTTTCTTTTTCTAGCCTTTTAAGTAGCAAACTAGATAACTGTATTCCTTTCTTTACTAATTTAACATTCACACTCTATAAGACTTGCTCTAGCTGCTTCCTATAAATTTTAATATATTACACTGTCATTATTATTCAGTTGAAAATACCTTCTAATTTCCATGTAGTTTCTTCTTTGACCCATGGATTATTTCGAAGTGTGCTCTTTAAACCCCAAATATGCTAGTCTTTTATTTATATCTTAGTGTTATTGATTTCTAATTCAGTTTCATTGCAATCAGAGAACATACTGTGGTATAATTTTAATTCTTTTAAATTTATTGAGACTTGCTTTATAGTCTAAATATGGTGTACCTTAGTGAACGTACTATGTGCATTCAAAAAGAATAAACATTCTACTGTTGTTGGATATATTGCTCCATAAATGCTAATTAGATCAAGGTGGTTGATGAATTCTTCACATCTATGACTTTACTGATTTTTTTCTGACAAGTTGTTTTATGAGTTATTGTGCAAGGTGTTAAAAATCTCTCTGATTGTAGGTTTGTCTGTTTCTGACACTAATTCTGTCAATTTCTGCTTACTGTCTTAACTCTCTTAAGTACACACCTATTGAGTATTATGTCATTCTGATAAATTGACCCTTTTATGAGTATTTATCCCTCTTTATCTTTGCTAATATAGGCCCTATATTGAATCTGTTATTTTTTGGCACTAAGACAGCCACACCAAACTTTCTTATGCTTACTGGTTGCATTGCATATCATTTTCCATCTTTTACTTTCACTCTATCTGGGACTTTGTATTTAAAGTGCGTATGTTTTAGACAGCTTATAATTTCAGCTTGCTTATTTATTTTCAGTCAGAGAATCTCAGTCATGTAATCAGAGTATTTATTCTAGTTACATTTATTGTTGTGGCCATATTTGGAAAAAAAAATATATATATATATATTAGTGGGAGTGAGAGAGAGCATGTGCAAGCAGGAAAAAGGCAGAGAGAGAAGGAAAGAGAAAATTGAGCAGGTTCCATGCGTAGGGCAGAGCCTGACATGGGGCTTGATCTCATGACAGTAAGATCATGACTTGAGCTGAAATCAAGAGTCTGATGCTAACCAACTGAGCCACCCAGGGGTCCATTGCCTTTTTCTTAAAGAATATTTTCACTGGACATAAATGAATAATGGGGCAATAGGGTTTTGTTTTGTTTTGCTTTGCTTTGTTTTTTTTTTTTTAACCACTTTGAAGATTCTGGGATTCAATATGTTTTTAGTCAGTTTTCATTCTTTTGAATGCAAAAAAAAATTTCATGCACAAAATTTTCTCTTTGTTATTGACTATGATGTGCACAGGTGGTATTTTCTTTATATTTATCTTTCTTTGGGGTTTTCTGAGCTATTTGAATATGTAAGTTGATGTTTTTCATTACATTTGATAAAATTGCAACTATTTTTTTCTGATTTGCTCAGCCATTTCTTCTAAGTCTCTGACTTCACATATATTGCATGATATTGCCCAGCAGGTCACCAAAATTCTGTTCCTTATTATGTTTCAATTTTTGCCTCTGTTCTTCAGATTGAATGGTTTCTATTGATCTCTCTTCAAGACCAGTTATTCTTTCTTCTGTAATGTTCAAACTGTTAAAAACATTCAACTGAATTTTTCATTTCAGATAATGGAATTATCAATTCTAAAACTTTCTTTTGGTGCTTGTTTTATACTTACCATTTCTGTGCTGAGATATCCCATTTTCTAATCATTTTGACAATCTTTTCTATAGACAATATATATTTTAAAATCTCTTCCTAGGGGCACCTGGGTGACTCAGTTAGTTGAGTATCCAACTCTTCATCTCGACTTAGGTCATGATCTCATAATTTGTGAGTCTGAGCCCCATGATGGGCTCCTTGTTGACTGCATGGAGCCTGCTTAGGATTCTGTCTCTTCCTCTCTCTGTCCTCCCCTTCTCTCTCTTGCTCTCTCTCTCTCTCTCAAAATAAATAAATAAACTTTAAAATAAAATAAAATAAAATCTCTTGCTAAAAGAGATTCTATTATGAATCAGAGTTAAGAACCATTGGATAGGAATAAACTCAGTCTGGAAGGAAGAGGCATATAATGGAGAATATCAATAGCAAGCAATGCTAAATGTTTATAGTACTTCCATATAATAATTTTATATATATTCATTAATCATTGATTTTGTACCAGGCATAATACAAAGATGAAAATATGGTGTACTTGCTCCAAGGGACTTGGAATCTAGTAAAAATACAGTAAAACAACTATAATAAAATGTGGTACTAACATGACATATTAAAAATGCTCATATCACCAAGGACTTTTTCTTTCTTTTCTTTTCTTTTCTTTTCTTTTCTTTTCTTTCTTTCTTTCTTTCTTTCTTTCTTTCTTTCTTTTTTCTTTCTTTTGAGAAACAAAGGTAGGATAATCAGGAAGAAGAATGTGGGAAAGGAGAAGGGAAGAAAAATGAGCACAGGAATGTCTCACACTTTATTTATAAAGAAATCTTAAAGGGGGGTGCTTGGGTATCTCAGGCGGTTGAGCACTGGACTCCTGATTTCATTTCAGGTCACAATCCTAGGGTTGTAGGATTGAGTCCCACATCTGGCTCTGTGCTAAGCATGGAGCCTCCTTAAAATTCTCTCTCTCTCTCTCCCCACACACACACACCCCGGTCACCTCTCCCCTATTCCTCCACTCTCTAAAATAAAAAAGTCTTAAGAGAAACCCAAAGAAACAGAGGATAGAAAGATAAAGATAAGAGAGAAAATTATAGCCTCTGACACCAAAAGCTATAGCAAACAGTAAACACATTCTAATTCCTAGCCAGATAAAAACAAAACCTCACACTAAAGGCTTATTTAGCTCAGTTCCTTTTACCCAGTATGTCATGTTCAATTTTCAACAACAACAACAACAAAAAATCAAAGATAGCATATTAAAAGACAAAAACCCAAGAGTTTGAAGAGATAGAGCTAGCACCAGAATGAGAGAACAATATGGCAGAGATGTTGGAATTACTACAACAGGAATTTAAAACTATGAATAATATGCTAATGATTCTAGGAGAAAATTGGACAAATTGCAAAAACAGATGGGAAATGTAATCAGGGAGATGAAAGCCGAGAAAAAAAATTAAAAATAAGAAATACTGTTATAGAAATGAAGAATGCCTTTCATGGGCTCATGAATAGACTGGACATGACCAAGGGAAGAATCAGTAAGGTTGAAGAAATGTCAATAGAAGCTTTTAAAACCAAAGCACAAAGAGAAAAAAGAACAAAAAGGGCAGAATGGAATACTGAAGAATTGTGGGACAATTAAAAACAGAGTAACATACACATAATGGAAATACCAGAAGTAGAAGAAAAGGAGAAGGAACAGAAGAAATATTTGAAGCAATAATAACTGCAAGTTTTCCCAAATTAATGATAGACAACAAATCACATATCTAAGAAACTCAGAGAATACCAAGCAGGATAAAAATATATATATATATGCATAGGCATATCATACTCAAGCTGCAGAATATAAAAAATATATGTATTTACAGAAGCCTGAGGGGAAATTATTTAACCTATAGTGGAGGAAGGATAAAAATTATAACGAGCTTCTCTTCAGTAACCATGCAAGGAAAAGAACATGGAGTATAATATTTAAAGTGTGAAAGAAAATGGGGAGCCTGGGTGGCTCAGTCAGTTGAGCATCCAACTTAGGCTCAGGTCATAATCTCATGGTTTGCAGGTTGGAGGCCCACATCGAGCACCATGCTGACTGCTCAGAGCCTGGTGCCTGCTTCGGATTCTGTCTACCTCTCTCTCTGCCCATCTCCCATTTACATTCTGTCTCTCTCTTTCAAAAATAAATATTTTTAAAATATTAAAAAATATAAAGTGTGAAAGGAAAAACCCACCAACCTAGAATTCAGTATCAGCAAAATTATCCTTTGAAAGAAATGAAAAATACTTTCTCAGATAAACAAAAATTGAGGGAACTTGTTGCCAATAGTACTGACTTGCAAGCTATGTTTTAAAAAATTCTTCAGAAAAAGCAAAAATGACTTAAGTCAGAAATTCAGCTGTAATGGGGACCTGGGTGCCTCAGTTAGTCAAGTGTCCAACTTTGGCTCAGGTCATCATCTCCCAGTTCATGAGTTCCAGCCCCAAATCAGGTTCTCTGCTGTCAGCGCAGAGCCTGCTTTGGATTCTCTCTCTCTTTGCCTCTCCGCAACTTGCATATGCACACACACACACTCTCTCTCTCTAATAAATAAACATTTAAAAAACTCTTTCTTAAAAAAAAGTTCAGGGGCGCCTGGGTGGCTTAGTCGGTTAAGCATTCGACTTTGGCTTAGGTCATGATCTCACGGTTCGTGGGTTCGAGCCCCGCATCGGGCTCTGTGCTGACTGCCAGCTCAGAGACTGGAGCCTGTTTCAGTCTGTGACTCCCTCTCTCTCTGACCCTCCCATGCTCACGCTGTCTTGCTCTCTCTCCTAGAAATAAATAAAACGTTAAAAAAAAAAAAACGTTCAGTAGTAATGATAACTTTTTAATGAGTGAAGTAAATGAAGGCAACATTATGAAGGATGGGAGGGAGGAAATGGTACTACACTGCTATAAGATTCTTGCCCTGCCTGTGAAGTGACAAAGTGTTATTTGAAAAACAACTTGGACTAATTTTAAGTGAGTATTATAAACTTAAGTGCATCTACTAAAAAAAAGTGAAAAAGTAAGTAAAACATATCCTAACAGAGAATAAAAAATGAAATCACATAAAATGCTCAGTGAAACTCACAGAAGCCAGGAAAAGAGTGGAAGTCAAAAACAAGAAACAAAGAACAAAGCCAATTAATAGAGAACATAACAAATATGGTACATGTTAATCCAAGCATATAAGCAATAATTGAAAACATCAGTGGTCTAAACACACCAGCTAAAGGAGACTATCAGTGGGTAAACACATATAACACCCAACTAAATGATGTCTTCAAAAGAGAGAGAGAGAGAGAGAAAGTCAATTTACACAGGAAAAAAATAACTGCATAGAGAAAAATACATCATGCTAACACTAATACTAGAAAGTGGAATACCTTTATTAATTTCAGACAAACCAGACTCCAAGGTAAAGAAAATTATGAGTGTTACAAAGGGGCAATATATGATAAAAAAAGGTCAATTTTCTAAGAAGACAACAACAATCTTTAATGTGTATGCACCTAACAACAATGTAATAATATATTTGAGGCAAAAACTAATAGAAATGCAAGAAAAAATAGATGAAGCCACTATTACAGTTGAATTTTTCAACAGCCCTCTCACAGTAATGGAAAATCAGTAAGGACATAGTTGAACTCCATAACATGAATAAACTTCATCTAACTGATATCTATAGACTACTTGATCCAACAACAGCAGAACATACATTTTTATCAAGCTCACAAGGAAATTCACCATGATAGACAACATTCTGGGCCATAAAACACCCTTTGGTAAATCTGAAAGAGTAAAAATCATACATATTTGTTTTTGGACAACAAAAAATGTAACTAGAAATCCATTACAGATAGATGGAAACCCCCCAAATACTTGGAAATTAAACGATAACTTCTAAATAACACATGGTTGATAAAAAATGAATAACAGAAATTGAGTAGTTTGAACTCATTGTAAATGAAATAAAATGTATTAAAATTTGTGATATGCAGCAAAAGCAACCCACAGAGGGAAATTTATAGCAATGACTGCAGATTTAAAAGGAAAAAGATCTGGGGCGCCTGGGTGGCTTAGTCGGTTAAGCGTCCGACTTTCGCTTAGGTCATGATCTCGCGGTTCGCGGGTTCGAGCCCCACGTCGGGCTCTGTGCTGACTGCCAGCTCAGAGCCTGGAGCCTGTTTCAGTCTGTGACTCCCACTCTCTCTGACCCTCCCCTGCTCACGCTGTCTCTCTCTCTCTCTCCTAAGAAATAAATAAAAAAACATTAAAAAAAAAAGGAAAAAGATCTAAAATCAATAGTCTAAGATTCCACCTTAGGAAATGAGAAAAAGAGAAGCAAATTCAAAGTAAAAAGAAAAGAATAAAAATCAGAGCAGAAATGAATATAATTGAAAATAGGACATCAATAGGGGTACCTAGGTGGCCAGTCAGTTAAGCCTTGATTTTGGCTCAAGTCATGGTCTCCCAGTTCATGAGATTGAGCTCTGTGTCAGGCTCTGCTCTTGGGCAGGCTCTGCTCTGCCAAAGGAGCCTGTTGGAATTCTCTCCTTCCCTCCCACTGTCTCTCTCTCTCTCTCATATTCTGAAAATAAATAAATAAATAATCAATTTTTTAAAAAATAAAGTATAATGTCAATAAAATATATCAACAAAACCAAAGCTGGTTCTTTGAAAAGATTAAGAAAACTGACAAACTTCTAGCCACACTAACCTATGGAAAAGAGGGGGAGGTTGGGAGGGTGGGAAGAAAGAGGGAGAGAGAAAGAAGACACAAACTATAAACATCAAAAAAGAAAGAAGAGCCATTACTACTGATCCCAGAAACATTAACAAAATAAAAGAATATTTTGAACAACTCTATGTCCATAAGTTTGGTAACCTTGATAAAATGGACCAACTTCTTGAAAGGCAAAATCTACCAGAACTCACACCAGGAAAAATAGAAAGTCAAAATAAGCCTATTTCTACTAAAGAAATTGGATCAATAATTAATAATCTTCAAAAACAGAAAGCAACAGCCCCAGATGGGTTCATTGGTGAATTCTACCAAACATTTAAGGAAAAACTTCTACCAATTCTCTACAATCTCCTGCAGAAGATAGAAGCACCAAGAACACTTCTTAACTCATTCTATGAAGGCAACATTACCCTACTATCAAAACCAAACAAACATGTTACTAGAAAGAAATCTCTCATGAGCACAGATGCAAAATTTTTCAAAAAATATTAGCAAATTGAGTTCATAAGCTTATAAAAAGAATTGTACACCATGACAAAGGGGAATTTATTCCAGGTATACAAGGCTGGTACAACATTTGAAAATCAATTAGTATAATCTGTCACATCAGCACGCTAAAGAAGGAAAATCCTATCATCGCATAAATAGTTCAGAAAAAAACATTTGACAAAATCCAAAACAAGTTCATGATTTAAAAAAAAAAACTCACAAAAACTCACTCTCAGCAAAATAGGAATAGAGAAGAACTTGACAAAAAACATCAACCAACCTACAGCTAACATCAGAATTAATGGTGAAAAACTAGATACTTTCCCACTAAAATCAGGAACAATGCAAAAAGGTTCACTTATATTCAACATGGTACTAGAAATCCTAATTATTGCAGTAAGATGATGAAAGGAATTGAAAGGTACACATATTGAGAAGAAAAAAAATAAAATTTTCTTTGTTTACAGATGACATGATTGCCTACATAGAAAATCTGAACAAATCAAGAGAATCAACAAAAGAATTCCAAGAACAGTAAGTGATTACAAAAAGGTGGTAGACATAAGGTTAATATTAAAAGTCAATTGTCTTCTTAGATACCAACAGTGAATACATGGAATGCGAATTAAAGACACAATACCACTGGAGCACCTCAGTAGATCAGTAGGTTAAGCACCTGACTTCAGCTCAGGCATGATCTTGTGGTTTGTGAGTTAGAGCCCTGCATCACGTTCTCTGCTGACAGCTCAGAGCCTGGATCCTGCTTCAGATTCTGTGTCTCCCTCTCTCTCTCTCTGCTCCTACCCTACTCACACTCTGTCTCTGTCTCTTTAAAAAAATGAGTAAATATTTTTAAAAATTTTAATAAAAAATACAACATTTATACTAGCAAACCCCTCTAAAATGAAATACTTAGGTATACATCTTTAAAAAACAGTATGATCTACATGAGTGAACCTAAAAAAGTCTGATGAAAAAAATATAGAAGCCAAATTAATGGAGAGATATTCTATGTGCATGGATAGGTAGACTCCATATTGCCAAGTTATCAGTTGTTTCCAATTCAGAAAACACAAAGATCTAAAAGAAATCAGGAAATCAATACATGAACAAAATAAAAATATTTACAAATAAACAGAAATTATAAAAAGATCAGTAAGAAAACGGAGCACTTGAACAACACTATAAGCCCATTGTACCAAAAGACATACACAAAACACTCCATTATATACAGAAGAATACTGAAAGACACAAGATACATTCTCCATGATAGACTATATGTTAGGCCACAGAACAGGTCTTAATACATTTTAAAGGTTGAAATTACACAAAATATTTTTTATGATCACTTGGAAGGGCACTAGAAATCAATAGCAGAAGGAAAATTGTAAAATCCACAAATAAATGAAAATTAAACAACACAATTTTAAACAATCAAAGAAGAATCACAAGGAAAATTAGAAAATATCTTGAGACAAATTAAATAAAAAGCACAATGTGTCAAACTCATGGGATGCAGAGAAAGTGCTAAGAGGAAAATTTATAGTGGTAAATGTTTATAGTAAAATATTTTTACTATAATTTACTATAAATGTAGAAAAAATTTATAGTAAATTTAAAGTTACTGTAGTAAGTTTATAGTAAAGTTACTATTACTATAAACATTTAAAAGATCTAAAATCAATTTTCTAACTTTACACCTTAACAAATTACAGAAGGAAGAAGAAATTAAGCTCCCCACAAAGAATAAGAGTAGAAAATAGGGAAACAGTAAACAAACAAACCCCAAAATCAATGAAACCCAAAACTGATTCTTTCGAAAGATCAACAAAGTGGATAATTTAGCTAGACTGACTAAAAAGAGAGAGAGAGAGAAGACTCTACCAAAATTAGAATGAAAGTGGGGACATTAGATTATAAAGACATAAAAAAAAGTATGAGTACTATGAAAAATGGTACACCGACTAATTGGATACATAGGTAAAATGGACAAATTACTAGAAACACAAAACCTCCAAACATTAATTTATTTAAAAAAATAGAAAAATTAAATAAACATAACTGGTAAGGAGATTGAATTAGTAACCAAAATCTCCAACAAAGAAAGGACCTGGCCCACATGGTTTTACTACTTAATTCTAACACTCAAGGCAATCTACAGATTCCATTGATTGTTATCAAAATCACAATAATGTTTTTCACAGAAATAGATAACCCACCCTAAAACGGATGAGATTTCAAGGGACCCCAAATAACCAAAATAATCTTGTAAAAGAAGAACAAAATGGGAAGACTCACAGTTCCTGATTTCAAAAATTACCACAAAACTACAGTAATCAGAACAGGGTGGTACTGGCAAAAAAAGATATATAGACCAATGGAACAATGTATCAAGCCCCCCAAATAAACAATCATTTACATGGTATAATTTCAACATAAGTCCTCTGATCATTCAATGAGGAAAGGACAGACTTTTCAATAAATGGTGCTGAGATGGGGCGCCTGGGTGGCTCAGTCGGTTAAGAGTCTGACTTCAGCTCAGGTCATGATCTCATGGTTCGTGGGTTTGAGCCCTGCGTCGGGCTCTGTGCTGACAGCCAGCTCAGAGCCTGGCGTCTGTTTCAGGTTCTGAATCTTCGTCTCTCTCTGACCCTCCCCTGCTAACGCTGTCTCCCTCTCTCTCTCTCTCAGAAATAAATAAAACATTTTTTAAAATGGTGCTGAGAAAAGTAGATATCTAAGTGTACAAGAATGAAGCTGGACCCTTACCTTATACCATGTATAAAAATTAACTCAAAATTGATCAAAGCCCTAAACATAAAAACTAAGACTGGGAAAACCTTAATAACACTGGATTTGATAATGGCTTCTTGGATATGGCATCAAAAACACAGATAGCAAATGAAAAAACAAATAAATTAGACCTTATCATAATTAAAACAGGCTTGCAGCAAAGGACACCATCAACAGAATGAAATGCTATTCACTGAATGGGAAAATACAGATTTGCAAATCATATATCAAGTAAGAGGCTAATATCCAGAATATATTTTTAAAAATTAAAAACTCCTATATCTCAACAATTAAAAAAAACTCAATTTTAAAAGTGGATAAAAAACATTAAAAACAATTTTAAAATTTGTTTATTCTTTTTAAGTAGGCTCCATGCCCAACAGGAGGTTCAAACTTACAACCCTAAGATCAAGAATCACACACTCTACCAACTGAGCCAATCAGGTAACCCCCCAAATAGATAAAGAACTTGAATACACATTTCTCCAAAAGAGAAACACAAAGGCCAATAAACATATGAAAAAGCCCAGTATCACTGATTATTAATAAAATGCAAATCAAAAACCATAACAATATACCATTTCATATCTATTAGGATTGCTATTATTTAAAACAAAACAAAATAACAATGTTGGCAAATGTGGAGAAACTGGAACATGTGTATACTCTTGATGAGAATGTAAAATGGTTGTAGACACTATAGAAAATAATGTGGCAGTTCCTGAAAAAAATTTTAAATAGAATTATCATATGATATAGCAATTCCACTTCTAGGTATACACCTAAAAGAATTAAAAGCAGGAACTGAACTGATACTAGTACACTCATGTTCATAGCAGTATTACTCACAGAAGCAAAAAGGCAGAAGGGTTTCAAATATCCATGAACAAATGAATGTATAAACAAAAACACACGCTAGGATGTTATTTAGCCTTAAAAAGGAATGAATTCTGACACATGCTACAATGTGGAAGAAACTTGGGAGACATTGTGCTAAATTAATAAACCATTGGCAGAAAGACAAATACTGTAGGATTCCACTTATATGAGATACTTAAAGTAGTCAAATTCTATAGACAGAAAGTAGGACATTGGTATCACGGATGTGGGAGGGAAACATGGGTAGTTACTGTTTAATGAATATAAAGCTTCAACATGGAGGATGAACATAGTTCTGAAGATCAATGAAGGCACTGGTTGCACAACAATGTAAATGTACTTAATGCCACTGAAATGTACATTTAAAAATGGTTAAAATGGGGGTGCCTGTGTGGCTTAGTCGGTTAAGCGTCCAACTTTCGCTTAGGTCATGATCTCGTGGTTCGTGGGTTCGGGCCCCGCGTCGGGCTCTGTGCTGACTGCCAGCTCAGAGCCTGGAGCCTGTTTCAAGAGTCTGTGACTCCCTCTCTCTCTGACCCTCCCCTGCTCACGCTGTCTCTCTCTCTCTCCTAGAAATAAATAAAACATTTTAAAAAATGGTTAAAATGTTAAATTTCATTTGTGTGCATTTTACCACAATTAAAAAAAAAGATGAGCTCATACAGGAGTAGGTTGCACTTCTAATCGAAGATGACCACTGTCCTTTTAAGAAGCCATCCTTATGAAGACAGAATATAGGGAGAATGTGACATGAAAATGGAGGCAGAGATCGGAGTTGTGCTACTGTAAGCCTAGGAACACCTGGGGCCACCAGAAACTGGAAGAGGCAAGGATGGATCATCCCTTAGAGGCTCTTCAGAGGGAGCCTGGCCTTACCACTATCTCAATGTCAGGCTTCTAGCCCCCCAAATGAAAGAATAAAATTCTATTGTCTTAAGAAAAAAAATATTTCCATGAGAATGAATAAATACTGTATATAAATATGTAAAGCTTCTTATCTTGCCAGCAAAGTTATGGAGTGGATGTTTGTGTCCCTTCTCCAAATTCGTATGTTGAAGCGCTACCCACGATGTGATGGTATTAGGAGGTGGGGCCTTTGGGAGGTGATCAGGTTTAGATAGTCATGAGGGCAGAGCCCTTGTAATGCGATTAGTGACGACGAGACACCAGAGCTCCCTTTCTCTATTTGCACACACGAAGGAAAGACCAGGTGAGCATAGAGTGAGAAGGTAGCTGTTTATGAGTCAGGAAGAGGACCCTCCTGAAGACCCAAATCTGTTAGCACTTTGATCCTGGAACTCCTAGCCTCCAACAGAGTTAAGAAATCAATGTTTGTTGCTTAAGCCACACAGCCACCCAGTAATACTCTGTTTATAGTAGCCAGAGTAGACTGACAGCGTCCACTTTAGAAAAAGCCATATCATGAATCAAGCTGATTGCTGGCATTGTACCATATGTGGTTGCTTACATTTTCTCTGAGCCTGCTGCAACTAAAAAGTAGAATACAAAGAAAATAAATAACACAGCTAAACCCAAAATAAAGTATGCAAAAAATCTGAAGATTGTAAGATGTCACACCTGGACCTGGACCTGTTCCTTAGAGGTCTGGTGTACAAACCGTTAGCAATTTAGACCAAGACACAAGGATCCAACGTTTTGAAATATGGAAAGACATTCCCAGATAGTCATGGAACATGTGGTGATGACTAGGACCAGCTTTTATGTTGGTGGATACATCTCTCTTCTCTCCTCCCACGCCAATCCATTCCTCACTTTTTAAAGGTTAATTTTCTCACTTCTCAAAGGATGAATATAGTCCAAATGGAGAGAACTCATTGGCAATTTCAGGTTTGAGGCAAAAAATTCCGTAAGGGTTCATGTGTTGGATGGGTATCTGTTGTTGGGTGATTGTTTTTGGTAAGGTGGCATAAGGGTGGTTCAAGACTTTTTCAGAGATACTTACTTTTCCTGTTTATATTCTACTTGTCTGTACCTTGCTTGAGGAGGTGATTTTATGGTTCTGACTCTTTGTAATTCCACACAGCAGTGAATCACACTGAACGTTTTTAGCCAATAAAATGATTGCAGGAAATTACCTGTTCATCTTCCTGAGCACTGAATTATAGGAAATAAATTATTTCTCCTAGAACAGAGCAGTTTTAGCTTCACAACAAAATTGAGTGAAGGTACAGAGTTCCCATATACCCCTCCCCCCACCCCCAGAGTGGTAGTATTTGTAGCAATCAAAGATCCTACATCAACACATAATTATCAACCAAAGTCCCTAGTTTACATTAAGGTTTGTTCTTGGTGTTGTACTTCTACGGGTTTGGGCATATATATAATGACATGTATCCACCGTAATATTATACAGAATAATTTCACTGCCCTAAAATTCCTGTGCTCCTATTTATTCCTCCCTCCCTCCCAACTTTTGGCAACCACGGATCTTTTTACTGTCTCCATTGTGTTGTCTTTTCTAAAATGTCCTATCGTTGGACTCATACATTATGTAGCCTTTTCAGACTGGCTTCTTTCAGTTAGTAATATGCCATGTAAATTTCCTCCATGCTGGGGCACCTGGCTGGCTCAGTCAGTAGAGCATGCAACTCTTGATCTTGGCATTTGAGTTCAAACCCCATATTGGGTGTAGAGCTTACTTATATTTATTTTTAATATTTAATATTTAATATTTTGTTTATTTTTGAGACAGAGAGAGTGAGAGCCTGTGGGAGAGGGGCAGAGAGAGGGGGACAGAGGATCCAAAGTGGCTTTTGCCACTGACAGCAGAGAAACTGATATGGGGTTTGAACTCAAGAATGGTGAGATCATAACCTGAGCTGAAGTCAGCCAAGTCACCCAGTTGCCCATGTAGAGCTTACTTTAAAAGATTTTTTCCTCCATGTCTTTCCACGGCTTGATAGCTCATTTTTATATTGCTGAATAATATTCCATTGTCTGGATGTACCACAGTTTATTTATCTATGTGCCTACTGAAGGACATTTTGGTTGCATCTAAACTTTGGCAATTATGAATACGACTGCTATAAACAACTATGTGCAGGTGTTTGTAGGGACATACATTTTCAACTCATTTGGGTAAATGCCAAGAAGTGTAATTGCAGGGTTGTGTAAGAGAATGTTGAGTATTGTGTGAAACTGTCAAACTGTCTTCCAAAATGGCTGTACTATTTTTGTATTCCCATCACCAATGAATAACAGTTCCTGTGGCTCCACATCCTCACCAGCATTTTGTGTCACTAGTATTTTGGATGTTCACCATTCTAACAGATGTGGAGTGAAATCTCATTGTTACTTTTATGTGAAATTCACTAATAGCATACTATATTAAACAGCTTTTCATATACTTATTTAATCATCTATATATCTCTTTTGGTGAGGTGTCTGTCCAGATATATTACCCATGTTTTAACTGTATTATTTGTTTTCCTATGGCTAAGTTTTAAGAATTCTTTGTATATTTTGATAACAGTTCTTTTTCACAGGTGTCTTTTAAAAATATTTTCTCCTAGTCTGTGGCCTATTGTCTTATTTTCTTGACTGTCTTTCACAGATCAATAGTTTTTTATTTTAATGATATCCAGCTTATTATTTTGTATCATGAATTGGTGTTGTATCTAAAAAGCTATCACATCCCTAAGGTTATCTAGGTGCTGAATCTCATAAAATCATTTTCTGGATCACGTGATATAATCATATGATTTTATTTTTCTTTACCATGTTGGGATGGTGGATTATGTTAAATAATTTTCAAATATTGAACCAGCCTTACATATTTGGGACAAATCCCACTTGACTGTGGTGTGATTCTTTTTATGTATTGCTTGATTAGATTTGCTAATATTTTGTTGGGAGTTTCTGCATCTTTTGTGAGATAATTGTCTGTAGTTGTCTTTCTTATAATTTCTTGTCTGGTTTTGATACTAATGTTGGCCACATAGAATGAGTTAGGAAGTATCCTCTCTGCTTCTATCTCCTACAAGAGACTGCAGAGAATTGGTATACATTTTTCTTTAAATGTTTGGTGGAATTCACCAGTAAACCCAACTGGATCTGGTGCTTTATGCTTTTCAAAGTTGTTAATTTTGATTTGATTTTTTAAATTTTTTTTAATGTTTTATTTATTTCTGAGAGAGAGAGACACACACACAATGTGAGCAGGGGAGGGTCAGAGACAGAGGGAGATACAGGATCTGAAGCAGGCTCCAGGCTCTGAGCTAGCTGTCAGCACAGGGCCTGATGCAGGGCTTGAACTCATGAACTGTGAGACCATGACCTGAACCAAAGTCGGACGCTTAACCGACTGAGCCACCCAGGCGCCCCTTGATTCGATTTTTAAAAGAGATCTAGGCCTGGGGCACCTGGGTGGCTCAGTTGGTTAAGTGACTTTTGATTTCAGCTCAGTTCATCTCTCATGGTTTGTGAGATCGAGCTCTGTGTTGTGCTTTGTGCTGACAGTGGGGAGCTTGCTTGGGATTTTCTACCCTTCCTCCATCAAAATAAATAAACTTAAAAAAAAATTTTTTTTAAATAAAACCGGTCTAGGCCTATTTAGATTGTCTATTTCTTCTTGTGTGTGTTTTGGTAGATTGTTTCTTTGAAGGAATTGATCTATTTAATCTAAATCACCCAATTTATGAACATATGGTTTTTCATAGCAGCCACTCATTATTCTTTTAATATCCATGGGATCTGTAATGATATTCCTTCTATTATTTCTGATATTAATAGTTTGTGTCTTCTCTTTTTCTTAGTTTGGTTTGAGATTTATTGATTTCACTTACCTTTTCAAAGAACCAGCTTTTGGTTTTGTTGATGTTTGAGATTGATATCTTGTTTTCAGATTCACTGATTTTTGCTCTATTTTTTTTTCTTGTGCTTACTTTGAATTTGCTCTTCTTTTTCTAGTTTCCCAAGATGAAATCTTAGAGAATTAATTTTAGATTTTTTTCTTTTCTAATATATGCATTTCATGCTATAAATTTCTCTCCATGCATGGCTTTTGCTTCGTCCCACAAACTTTGGTAAGTTGGTTTTTTTTTTTCGTTTAGTTAAAAATATTTTAAAATTTCTCTTGAGATCCTTTCTTTGACTCATATGTTAATTAGAAGTATGTTGTTGATCTCAAAAGTATCTGGGGATTTTCCAGATATCTTTCCCTTATAGATTCCTATTTTAAGTCCATTGAGTCTGAGAGCAGATATTGTATCTATTCTTCTAAACTTTTTGAGGAGTGTTTTTTATATTGTTAAGGTGTGTTTTACAGCCAGGCCATGTCTATCGTGGTGAATGTTCCATCTGAGCTTGAGAAGAATGTTTATTCTGCTGTTGGTGATAAAATAGCATTCATAATAGACATCAGTTGATTGATGGTATTTGTTGCCTTCCTTACTGATTTTCTGCCTAGTGGATCTGTCCTTTACTGATACAGGGTTGTTGAATTATTCAGCTATAATAGCAGATTTATCTATTTCTTCTTGCATTTCTATTGGTTTTTGCCTCACATATGTTGACACTGTTATTAGGTGCAAACACATTATAGATCGTTATGTCATTTTCAAGAATTGAGCCCTTTGTCATCATGTAATGCTCCTTCTTATCCCTGATCATTTTTCTTGCTCTGAAGTCTGGTCTGTCTGAAATATTGCTACTCTTGCTTTCTTATTAATGTTAACATGTTATGTCTTTATTCCTTTGTCTTTAGTCTATATGTGTCCTTATATTTAAAGTTGGTTTCTTGTAGACAACAAATAGTTGGGTCTTGTATTTGAATCCACTGTAACAGTCTCTAGCTTTTAATTAGTGTATTAGACTATCGATGTTTATTGATACAGTTAGATTAATACCTACCATCTTTGTTACTGTTTTCTACTCATTGTCATTGTTGTTTCTATTTTTGTCTTCCACTTTTTTTCTGTTTGTGCTTTCAATTATTTTTATATTATCCCACTTACTCTCTTTTCTTAGTATATCAATTATACTTCTTTTTTGCTTTTTTCATGGTCACCCTAAAATTTGCAGGATACGTTTACAACTAATTTAAATCCACTCGCAAATAACACTATACCACTTCACAGGTAGTGAAAATACCTTATAATAACAGTATTTCTAATTCTTAATCCTGTCCCTTGTATCATTGCTCTCATTCATTTCACTTATACATAAGCCGCAGTCACTGAATCTACTGTTTTGAACAAACTGCTACCTGTTAAATAGTTAAGAATAAGAAAAATAGGGGCACCTGACTGGCTCAGTCAGTGGAGCATGTGACTCTTGATATCAGGGTTGTGAGTTAAGTCTCATGTTGGGTGTAGAGATTACTTAAAAATAAAATCTAAGTGAATAAGAAAAATAATTTTTAAAAATTTTACCTTCATTTCTTCCTTCTCTAATGTTCTTCCTTTTTTTTAATGCAAGTCTGAGTTTCTGATCTATATCATTTTCCTCCTTTCTGAACAACTTTTAACATTTCTTGCAGGCAGGTCTATTGTCAACAAATACCCTCAAGTTTCTGTTCACCTGAGAAAGATTTATTCTCCTTCACTTCTGAAGGGTAATTTTTGTGGGTATAAAATTCTAGGTTGGGGGGCGCCGGGGTGGCTCACTCAGTTAAGCATCCAACTTTGGCTCAGGTCATGATCTCGTGGTTTGTGGGTTCAAGCCCTGCATCGGGCTCTGTGCTGACAGCCTAAAGCCTGGGGCCTGCTTAGGATTCTGTGTCTCCCTCTCTCCCTGCACCTCCCACCCCCACCCCACACTCACTCTCTGTCTCTCCTTCTCTCTCAAGAATAAATAAACATCATAAAATTCTATGTTTGTATAGTTATTTTTCCTCTCAAAATGTTCAATATTTTATTCCACTCTTTTTCCTTGAATGCTTTCTGAGAAGTCAGGTGTAATTCTTATCTTTGCTCCTCTATAGGCAAGATCTTTTCTTCATCTTTGTCCTTCTACCGTTTGAATATGATATGCCTAGTTGTAGTGTTACTTTGGCATATATCCTTATGTTCTCTGAGAGTCTTGGATCTGTGGTTTGGTATTTGACATTGATTTTGGGAAAATCAGTCATTATTACTCCAAATATTTCTTCTATTACTTTCTCCCTTTATTCCCCTTCTCACATCCCATTGCATGTATATTACACCTATTGTAGTTGCCCCATAGTTTTTGGATATTTTGTTCCCTTTTTTTTTTTGTCTGTGTTTTCTTTCTGCTTTTCAGTTTTTGAAGTTTCTACTGATATATCCTCAAACTCAAGTATTCTTCCCTCAGCCATACCTAGTGTACTAATGAGCTCATCAAAGCCATTCTTCATTTATATTAACAATGTTTTTGGTCGCTAACATTTCCTTTTTATTCTTTCTTATAATTTCCATCTCTTTGCTTATATTACCTACCTGTTTTTGCATGTTGTCTGTGTTTTTCTACTAGAATTTTTAGTTATTTTACATTGATGGTCTGACTCTGATTCTGATACTTGCTCTGTCTCTTTAAACTGTGTTTTTGTTTTGAGTTTTGTTAGGTTGCCTTTCAGCATACCTTATAATTTTTTGTTGAAAGCAAGACATAATGTACTGGGTAAAAGAAAGTATGGTAAATAGGCCTTAGTAACGTAGTGGTAAGGTATGGGGGGAGAAGAAACTGTTCTATAAACCTATGATTAGATCTCAGTTTTATAAACTTCACAAGTGCTCCTCAGTATCCTCCTTCCCAGACTTCGTTGGGACAGGATGGCTAGAGGAAGAAGAAGTTGGGTATTTTATTTCCCCACAGTCAGTTAGATGCTAATAAAAACCCCAATAGATTAGGTTCTGGGAAAATACTTTCTCTAACTGTGGCTGGTTCTAGGGTATTGACAGTTTGGGGAGAGCCAATAAAATCAGGAGGGAAGGGGTGGGGCCAGAGCACAAGGCATACTTGGACAGGGGGTAGGGACTCTACCCAACTTTCCCAGCCTAGGGTAGGGAAACTTCTATCCCGGGTTTGGTACTGCATCTAATGTTTTGCTGGGATTAGACCATTCCACTGCCTCTAATTTCAATTTCCAGCTGTTGTGAACATGTAGGCCTATGGTTTTGGTACTATCTTCAGGTCTACAAGAATCATGACCCTAAAAATTCAGGAAAGGATATATAGTTTTTCATGACATAAGGCAACAAATATTATAATCTAAAGTCTAGAGGTTTGTAAAATTAATTGATCTTCCCCACTATTGGACAGGAGCTTAAATCTCAGGAACAAAAGGAGTTCAGAATTATTGATGAATATTAGCTTGGCCATTTTGTTTTCCACCATGATGGACATCGACAAAGCAGGAGGTTTTTTTTTTGCCAGTGAACTGTGTAGAATATACTATCATTCTCTTATCTTCTGTTCACTATGACTTTTTGTGATATCCAGGTGTAAGTACTGGAGAAGTGTGCCTCAGGCCAGGAATTGATCAAAAGAATTCACCTAAAATATCCTCTTTTCCTTCCAAAGAAGAATAATCTTTCCCTGGAGGGAATTCAGAAGAAATTAGAAGGTGTAGAAAAAAGATGCAAGTCCCATGAAGCTCAAGTCTTGAAGCAGCTTGCTTAGAGGGTAAAACACAAGAAAGAAGTGCTTCAGAAAGCAACAGAAGAGAATAACAACTCAGTCAAATGCCCTACTCTGGTACTGGTTCCCAAGGAAATTTTTGCTTGTAGGTCTCTGCTCCACTATGTTGTTATTTTCTTTTTCTGTCTGTCCATCTCTTCAAACTTTGGTGCAGTAGTTTGCCCTTTGCTTTCAACTCTCTGATGGATCTAAGAAGAGTTGTTGATTTTTAGTTTATTCAGCTTTTAACCTGTTGTTAGGATATAGTGATGACTTCCAAGCTACTTACATGCTGATTGAAAATATAAAGCAGCAGAGTAAGAGGACCCCTAGATAATTATCAAATCATCTTAAATACCCCAGAAGTTGACCTGAAGACTGGCAGAACAAGCTCCACAACTAAAGGCAGAGAAGAGACCACATCTAAGAAGGTAGGAAGTGCAGAGACACAGTTTGGGAGAGAAATAGATCACGGCCACCACAACAGGGAGGGAAACATGGTTATGGAGAAAGGCAAGCGACTGACTGGCACACAAAGGAGTGCACAGGAAAAACAAATACACATAGTAATTGGCTTGTAAAGTGAGAAGGGCTAAATTTCACAAGTTCTTACAACCAGCACGGCTTAAAGCCTGGAGCTTTAAGGGTCAAGAGGCTTGGCTCAGATAGGGCCCATCGGGCACTGGGACTGCTCTTGGAGAAGAAAGCAGGACAGAGTTTGTGAACACTCAGCATGGAAACAGCAATCTGAAGAGCACTTGGGGACACAAGGGATCAGTTATTTGCTCATCTCAGAGCAAGTCCCTGAGAGGTAGCATTTACAGAGAAGCCCCTCCAGGAACAAAGGAACTGACAGGCAACATCCCCCCCCCCCTTACCCCTCATCATAAGCACAAGGCCACTTTCAGAAACTAGTGCAGACAAGACACTCACTACCAACCTTGCTTACACCAAGCCCTGCCTCCCTGCATGCTGGTGGAACTGCCCTACCCAGTTATGCTTGCCTTGTTCCAGTGCAGCAGGTTTCTTCCTCCAAAGACCGGCCCCAATCCGTGCCACAACACATTTCCTGACCCAGAAGTTTTGCAGGGCTTCAGTTCTGGTAGCAGGGGTGACAGGTTTCATCTCACAAGCTGACTAGAACACACCTAGTTAAAATCTGCCAAATTCAGGCCAGGGACCAAACACTGCCCACAAGAGCAGACAGCCTTTACAGGGGTGCAAGGGTGGCTCAGTTGGTTGACTGTCTGACTCACTCAGGTCATGATCTCATGGTTCGTGAGTTTGAGCCACGTGTTGGCTCTGTGCTGATAGCTCAGAGCCTGGAGCCTGCTTCGAGTTCCGTGTCTCCCTCTCTCTAACCCCCCCCCCCAAATGAATAAACATTAAGAAAACAAATTTTTAAAGACAGCCTCTGCAGATGACTGGCCTGAAGGATAAAGTGGCCAAAACACAACAGCACAGCACATGCAGCACACACTGGAGACACTCCCTGAAGCACCAGGCCCTAGGAAACAGGGGTCACTACACAGCAGGGCACCTTAGGTCCTCTTCTTAAGACCATTATTCTCAAGAACAGGAGATGTAGCTGATTTTCCTAACATAGAAAAACAGGCACAGAGACTTAGACAAAATGGGAAGACAGAGAAATCATTCCCAAGAGGGACTAAAGAGGACAAGGCCATGGCCAGAGATCTAAGTGAAACAGATATAAGTAAAATGCCTTATGGAGTACTTAAAGCAATGATCATAAGAATACTCACTGGACTTGAGAAAAGAGTGGAAGACAACAGTGAGACCCTTAACACAGAAATAAAAAAGAACCAGTCAGAGATGAAGAGTACAATAAACTAGTTTAGAAACACACTTGATGTAATGAACAGCAGGGTGGAAGAAACAGAGGAATGAATAATAATCTAGAAGACAGAGTAATGGAAAGTAATTAAACTGAACAAAGAAGAGAAAAAATATGCAAAATGAGAACAGACATAGGGAACTCAGTGACTCTATCAAATGTAATAACACTGGTGTTTTAGGAGTCCCAGAAGAAGAGAGAGAGAAAAGGGGGTAGAAAATATACTTGAAAGAATAATAGCTGAAAATTTGCCTAATCTGGGGAAGGAAACAGATATCTGGATTCAAGAGGCACAGAGAATCCCCAACCACATCAACAAAAGAATATCCTTACCAAGACAGATTATAATTAAGTTGGCAAAATATAGTGATAGAAAAAAAATTTTAAAGCAGCAAGAGAAAAGAGGACAGTAACATACAGGGGAAACCCCATAAGACTATCAGTGGATTTTTCAGCAAAAACATTCTAAGCCAGAAGGGAGTGACCCGATATATTTAAAATACTGAATGGGAAAAATGTGCAGCCAAGAATACTCTATCCATCAAAGCTATCACTCAGAAAGGAAGGAAAACTACAGTTTTCTAGATGAACAAAAACTGAGAGTTCATGACTACCAAACCAGCCCTGTAGAAATATCAAAGGGGAAGCTTTGAGTGGAAAGACCCAAGTAACAGTATCAAGGTAGGGAACATAAAAGTAGTAAAAATGAATATTTCTATAAGAAAATCAGTCAAGGAACTCATAGAATAAAAAGATGCAAAATATGACAACATATATCTAAAACATGAGGTGGAGAGGAGTAAAGAAAGAATTCAAACTAAAATGACTATAAAGTTAATATAGACTGCTATTTGCAGAAGATGCTATACATAAACCAAATAGTAATCACAAATCAGACACCACTAATAAATGTGTAAAGAATAAGAGAAAGAAATACAAATATATCATTAAAGAAAACCAGTAAACCATGAAAGAGAGAAGGACAAGAAAGGACCAGAGAAAATCTTCAGAAACAATCACGAAACAAGTAATAAAATAGCAATAAATATGTATCCATCAATAATTACTTTGAATGTAAATGAACTAACCACTCCAATCAAAAGGCATAGGATGACAGAATGGATTTAAAAAAAATAAAAGACCCATCTATGTGCTGCCTACAAGAGACTCATTTTACACCTAAGGACACCTGCAGATTGAAAGTGATGGGATGGAAAAACATCAATCATGCAAACAGATGTCAAAAGAAAGCTGGAGAAACAATACTTATATTGGACAAAACAGACTTTAAAACAAAGAGACAAAAGGACTATATAATAATATCCAAATAAGCCACCTATGGTTAGATTTGTCTAAAAGATGTTCCATCCAAATGTCTATGCAGATGATAGTATATGTCTGGACATACTTCAGAACTGTTGGATTCCAGCCTATGACATGTCTTCTATTTTAACATCCATACAGTCTCTATTGGAAGAACCCAATCCCAATAGCCCACTAAACAGCCAGGCTGCTCAGCTGTATAAGGAGAACAAGTAGGAATATGAGAAACGTGTAGAACAGAAGTGGCATGATTGTTGACCCGGGTGCAGCAAAAGAAGAGGCTGGTCAAAAGAATAATACATATTGAGTGTTTGTCACCTTCCTATTCTTCAGTGTCATTACATTTACCTTATTAAAAGCAAAACAGGGGCACCTGGGTGGCTCAGTCGGTTAAGTGTCTGACTTCAGCACAGGTCAAGATCTCGCGGTTCGTGGGTTCGAGCCCTGCATCGGGCTCTGTGCTGACAGCTCGGAGCCTGGAGCCTGCTTCAGTTCTGTGTCTCCCTCTCTCTCTGCTCCTCCCCCACTCATGCTCTGTATCTCTCTGTTTCTCAAAAATAAATAAACATTAAAATTTTTTTTAAAAAGCAAAATCGCTGTTAAAAAAGGGGGGGGAGGAGGGACAATCCAACAAGAAAATACAATGATCTTAAATATTTAGGCACCCAACATGAAAGCACACAAATACATAAAAACAGTCATTAACAAATATAAAGGAAGTAATCAATAATAATACAATAATATGAAGGGACTTCAACAATCCAATGGACAGATCATCTAAAAAGGAAATCAACAAGGAAACAATGGCTTTGAATGACACACTGGACTAGATGGACTTAACAGATATATTGAGAACATTCCATACCCAAAGAGCAAAATACACATTCTTTTCAAGTGCACATAGAACATTCTCCAGAATAAATCACATTTTAGGCCACAAAATAAGCCTCAACAAATTCAAGAAGATAAAGGTTATACCACAGTGCTATGAAACTAGAAGTCGACTATAAGAAAAAATTACAGGAAAACCACAAACACATGAAAGTTAAATAATATGTTGCTAAACAGTGAATGGGTCAACAGGCAACCATAAGAAGAAATTTAAAAGTACATGGAAACAAATGAAAATGAAAACACAATGGTCCAAAACATTTGGAATGCAGCAAAGGTGGTTCTAAGAGGGAAGTTTACAGCAATACAGGCCTACCTCAAGAAGTAAGAAAAATCTCAAATAAACAACCTACACTTACACCTAAAGGAGCTACAAAATGAACAACCAACAAAACCTAAAACTAGTAGAAAGAAGAAAATAATAAAGATTAAATCACAAATAAATGGTATAGAAACTAAAAAACTAATAGAATAGATCAATGAAACTAGGAGCTGGTTCTTAAAAAAAAAAAAAGCAATAAATTTGATAAACCTCTAGCCAGACTTGTCATGAAAAAAAGAGAAATGACTCAGATAAAGTCACAAATGACAGAGGAAAAATACAAAAATATAGAAATACAAATAATTATAAAAGAATATAAGAGAAAAACTATATGTCAACAAACTGAAAAACCTGGAAAAATGTATAAATTCCTAGAAATGTATATCCTACCAAAACTGAAACAGGAAGAAATAAAAAACTTTGAACAGACCCATAATCAGCAAAGAAATTGAATCAGTAATCGAAAAACTCCTGGGGTGCCTGGGTGGCTCAGTCGGTTAAGCATCTGACTTCAGCTCAGGTCATGATCCCGTGGTCCATGGGTTTGATCCCCACATTAGGCTCTGTGCTGACATCTCAGAGCCTGGAGCCTGCTTCAGATTCTGTGTCTCCCTCTCTCTCTGCCCCTCCCCTACTCATGCTCTGTTTCTTTCTGTCTCTCAAAGATAAATAAACGTTAAAAAAACAAACAAACAAAAAAAAAACCCTAACAAACAAAAGTCCAGGTCTAGATTGTTTCACAGGTGAATTCTAACCAACATTCAGGAAAGAGCTAATACCTATTTTTCTCAAACTATTCCAAAAATTAGAAAAGGAAGGAAAACTTCCAAATTCATTCTATGAGGTCAGCATTACCCTGATACCAAAACCAAATAAAGACACTACAAAGAGAGAGAGAAAGAGAGAGAGAGAGAGAGAAATAAAGGCCAATATCTCTGATGAACATAGATGCAAAAAGTCTCAGCAAAATAGTAGCAAAGTAAATCCAGCAAAAAAAAAAAATCATTCACCACAATCAAGTGGGATTTATTCTTGGGCTGAAGGGTGGTTCAATATTCAATAATCATCAACATGACACATCACATCAATAAGAGAAAGGATAAGAACCATATGATCATTATAACAGACATAGAAAAAGCATTTGATGAGCCTGGATGGCTCATTCGGTTAAGATTCCAGCTTCAGCTCAGGTCATGATCTTGTGGTCTGTGGGTTCGAGCCCCGCGTCAGGCTCTGCACTGACAGCTCAGTGCCTGGAGCCTGCTTCAGATTCTGCATCTCCTTCTCTCTCTGCCCCTTCCCCACTTGCACTCTCTCTCTCAAAAGTAAATAAACATTAAAAAAAAATTTTTTTTAAAGCACTTGACAAAGTACAACATCCATTCATGGTAAAAACCTCAATGGCGTAGGTTTAGAGAGAATATACCTTAACATAATAAAGACCATATATGAAAAACCCACAGCTAACATCATTCTCAATGGGGAAAAACTGAGAGCTTTTCCCCTAAGGTCAGGAACAAGACAAGGATTCCACTCTCACCACTTCTACTCAACATAATACTGGAAGTCCTTGCCACAGCAATCAGAAAACAAAAAGAAACAAAAGGTATCCAAATCAGTAACAGAGTAAAACTTTCATTATTTGCAGATGACATGATACTATATATAGAAAACCCTAAAGACTACCAAAAAACTGCTAGAACTGATAAATTCAGTAAAGTCACAAGATATAAAATCGATGTACAGAAATCTTGTTATAATTCTATACACTGAATAATGAAACAGTGGAAAGAGAAACTAAGAAAACAATCCCATTTACAATTGCACCAAAAATAAGATACCTAGGAATAAACCTAATCAAAGATGTGAAAGACCTCTATAAAACTATAAAACACTGAAGAAAGAAATTGAAGATGATCACAAAGATGATCACAAAGATGATGCAAAGACATTCCATGCTAATGGATTGGAAGAACAAATACTGTTAAAATGTCTTTATTGCCCAAAGCAATATACACATTTAATGCAATCCCTATCAAAATGCCACAGCATTTTCCACTGAAATAGAACAAATAATCCTAAAATTTGTATGGAACCACAAAAGACCCCAAGTAGCCAAAGCAATCTTGAAAAAGAAAAGCAAAGCTTGGGGCACCTGGGTGGCTCAGTTGGTAAAGCATCCAACTCTTGATTTCAGCTCAGGTCATGATCTCACGGTTTGGTTTGTGGCATCGAGCCCTGTGTTGCCCTGTATTGTGACTACTGTTGCGAAGCCTGCTTGGGATTTTCTCTCTCTGCCCTTCCCCAACTTGTTCGTGTTCCCCCTCTCTCAAAAATAAATAAACTTAAAGTATTTTTTATAAATAAATAAAATGAAAGACTCGGAGAGAAGACAATGAACTTAAAAAGGGATAAATTATTTGGAGTGAAATTGAACAGTTGCACAAATGGTCACTATGGCATTGTAGAAGATCAGTTATGAACGGGTAGATAGCAACAGTCTCCTGTGATTTGCATGTTTTGAAGAGAGAAGCAAGGGGAGTTCCCACAGGGGTAATTGCTCTACCCACTCTGAGCATTTTGGAAATTAAATTTAGAGGCATTTCAGTTCAAACTAGCTAAAAAACAAATAAGTCGTTCCAATACATAAAAGGTTCAACTACTGTATTAGTATGTTATATTTGGATAAATGTTCTTTTGATATAAAGGATAGGACTTGATGATATTGTTTCTTCAAACTCATGACTTGATTACAGTCATTTATTCATTCAACAAACAGTCCTTAAGATGCGCACACACTGTGGTAGAAACAAACATAATTAAAAACAGTCCCTGCCAGCAAGGCACTTAACCTTAGTTAGAGAGACAGGCACATAAATGGAAACTTAAAAACAATGTGGGACCTGAAATGATGGACAGGTATATAGGCTATGGAAAGATAAGAAAAGATACCCAATACAGCATGGAGCAGGAAGGAAGGAAGAGGAAAGACAGAGATCAAGAAAGGCTTCTAGAACATAGTGTTGCCTGAACAGAATATTAACAAGCCTCGCTTCTCCTCCTCTAAATCTCATAGACTATGAATAATGTATTTTTTACTCCTCTTTTAGCCAAGTTCTAAAGGCTGTGAATTCAAGAGATGAGAACTAGAAATAACTGGATAATGTAAGAAGGCATGCATATTTCTACAGAAATAACAAGGCGTCCTCAAACAAGCAGGAGAGGTGACATGGAGGCTGACATCTTGCAGGTTTATAGAAGTGTTGCAGTGTTTGAAGCCTCTGCGATGTTTGTGTGTTATAGCAGGAGTGAGGTTGCTTCAGCATCTGATGAAAAACACATTGGGGCATCAGGAAATAAATTTCACTACCATGAGATGATGTGGTGATGTTTTGGTGGCATTTTGTTCTTCAGATTTTCCAGAACTAAAGAGCTTCTGCAATCACCCACATATCTACAGCAGATATTACATTTAGAATTGGAAAGTGGGCACTAGAAAAAAAATCCTCAAGATCAGAGTGTAGAACCTTTAATTCACAGAGGAGGAATCTGGAAGGAAGCCTGCTTGTCTGAGGTCATTTAACTATTTACTGAGATTAAACTGGGATGCAGGTCTAGGTCATTTATTTAGTCATTAAAAAAAAAATTAAGTGATATCTAAGTGCCAGGCTATGTGCTGGATGCAGGGTATGAAATTTATACTCATTGATATGTCCCTACTTTCTCCCACCCAACCTCCTGGCACAAATATACAGTTTCACTCATAAATACTTTAGATATATCTTCAAAATATACTTTTAATAAAACCCACATATTATTCCTCAATTTGCTAAATATCACCAAATATCCAGTTAATATTGGAAGTGTCTAGTTATTATAGATGAGTTTTTATGATTATTTATGCAAAGTGGATCCAAACTGGATTGACAACATTATACAATAAAAGTCTCTTTGTTATCATTACTTGCTGAGAAAATAAGGTCTTTAACTAGTAGAATTCCCCAGTCTAGATTTTGCTGATTGCAACCTTCATTTTCATTTAACATGTGCATCCACCTTCTGATTTTTTTTTTTAACCTCCATAAACTAATACTTAGATCTAGCAGCTTGATCACATTCAGGTTCCATTTTTTGACAAAAATACTTCACAGGTGGCTCTATGTACTTGCTATCATATTACTTCAGGAGGCATGTAATGTCTGGTTGTCCTTCTGGGATGTTACGGTTAATCAGCAGGTGGTGTCGAACTGATCCATCCATTCTAAAATTCCAAGGGTGCTATGTTAGACAGGTTGTTCAGACGAGGCCTTTCTGAGAAAGTGACTTTTAAGCTGTGACCTAAAGGATGAAAAGGAGCCAGTCGTGCCGGTAAAGGAGAGTGTAGCAGCTGGAGGCCCTGAGATGAGAAAGAGCTTGCCATATACCCAGTCACCCCTCTCAGGATCTGTACAGCTTTCCTTTCTGTTCTCCCCTATTCCCAATAGCTCCTCCCATCTCCAGAAGGCAGAAGCAGAGACCCCTCTGCTTACAGGTGTTGGGAACCCAGCAGCACTTTCAGGTGCAGGTGGCCACAGGTACGTAATGTTGCTCTCCCAAAAATGCTTAGGAGCAGGACTATTTTGATTTAGACCCGGAGACATAGCTGAGGAAACAACCTAGTTTCTCTCATGACACAAACCAACCAGCCATTTTCCTGCGCACGATGCAGGGCAGAAATGTGCTTCTTAGGGTACAGCTGGGCACTAGTCAAAGAGGTAACGATAGATTTTAATCAGTATTATTACAATATGGAAAGTGTCCAGTGCAGATTTTACTCAACTTCCTTATATAGAAGTGATGAGGCTTTTCAAAGGGAAAATAAGGGAGCAGGCAAGAGAGGGAGGGGGTCTCAGTAGGGTCAGGGCAGTGATAAATTACAAAAAGCTATAAGGGGAAACACATCTGGGGTTGCCAACTGACTTGTAGAAATTAGTCTTCCTCTTCCGCAGAGGCTGGGAGACTGGGTCAGACAGTCAAAATTTTTGACAACCTTGAGTTTTCTGAGGCAGCACTTTGAGGGGGGCTAGAGTTATCCTAGGGATGTGGCCTGGAGCTGTTAGAAACTATGTTTGCTGAGGTCTTTGTAGACCAAGGGTGACAGGCCTAGTCAAGAAGAGGGTTCAGAAGAACCCATCTAGAGGGTGGTCAGGGAGAGACTTCTTGTTAGTTGTTATAAATATCAAATGAGATACTGACCTGACATGCTTGAAGAAATGTAACACAGCACATCAATATCAGTTGACACATTCATTCATATAACCAATCATATCCCTTCTCTTCCTTCAAAATGCTTATTAAAATTCTTCCTCACAACTGAGTTCCAACTACTAAACATCTTGCCATTTGGTGTTAACGCCTACTATATGTACTATGTGCTAGGTACTTTACCTACATCGTTAACATTTTCTTCGAACAGAAGTTAGGTACTCGACCACAGTCACACAGTGAGTGGCAGAGATCAGATTCATACTCAACTCTGGCGACTGTCACCAGTTCCATTAAACAAGAAACTCCTTTCATCTTTTAAACCGTTCAATTAAAAAGAAAATCTATTTATTCTTAACACACTAGACATGTTCATTGCTCAAAAGATTTTTTTTGTAAGAATCATGTCATGCATGTGAGCTCTCATTCATTCTAACAAGATTCTAAGATATTAGAAGGGCAAAGGTCAAGCTGTGCACCTTCCAGTTTATTAAGTATTTCTTCAGCACCGCTATGAATCGTAGCACCATATTTAAGCCATTGCACCTATTCTGAGAGAACTAGGGAACAGGCTACATAATAGTAAATGCTAACTGTGTAGTTCAGGAAAGAAATCAAGAATGAGTCAGGACAGCTGGAGAAGGCTTCAAGGAAGATTAGAATTGAGCTCCATCTTGAGGATCAGCAGGATAGTGTAACAGAGAAATGAGGCGCACTCCAGGGCAGAAGATGGGAAGCAAGAGTAATAGAAGCTCATATGTCTTTCAAACTCAGTATATACATTGTCACAGAGCTTGAGTAACCGACAGTTGTGAATCCGCTGATATCACCATAAAAGGAAGCGATCTTGGAAGTTTAAGTGTCTGAAGTAGAAGCTGGTTGTGCAGCGCCGTACTGATTCACCAGAGATCCTGGCGCCTCTGGCGCCCCTTAGCGGGACTCTACGGTCCCACTACCTGAAACCACAATTTAGGCGCAGAAGCGTTAGCCTCTCTATGTTTCGCCGAACTCTATGATCAGCAGGGGTCGGAACGCTCACATACCCGTCGCGCACGCGCGAAGCCCTTCTTTCCGCACAAAGACTGTGGGAGAAGTGGTCGGCGCAAGCGCTTTGAGCCTTTCAGAAAATAAGGGTCATCCTCCCGCCTCCTGGCGCAGAGAGGGCAGAGAGACGCAGGCGCTTGAGAAGGCGCGGGACTTATTTCACGCTAGGGGCGGCGATGACGTAATGACGGAGGAGGAGGTAGTCAAGGAACGGAAGCCGGGAGGGAGCTAGGGCGGAAGGGGACCAGGGCCGGGGTTGTGTTCGGAGCCTTGGCGGGGCTGGGGTTCCGATGTGGTCCCCGGAGCGGGAGGCCGAGGCCCCAGCCGGGGGAGACCCGGCGGGCCTGCTGCCCCCCGAGTGGGAGGAGGATGAGGAGCGCATGTCCTTTCTGTTCTCCGCCTTCAAAAGGAGTCGCGAGGTGAACAGCACCGACTGGGACAGCAAGATGGGCTTCTGGGCTCCGTTGGTGCTGAGCCACAGCCGCCGCCAGGGGGTGGTGCGCCTGCGTCTGCGGGACTTGCAGGAGGCCTTTCAGCGCAAGGGCAGCGTCCCGCTGGGGCTGGCCACCGTGCTGCAGGACCTATTACGGTGAGGGCGGGCCCGGGCCGGGGGCGGGGGCGGCTCCCTGAGGGTACCGCGCCCAGCCCAGGGTCTGGCCCGCAGAAGCGGGTCTGTGTGTGTAGAGTAGGCGAAGGAGGACGAGGAGGCTGTGTTAGGGGTGTGGAGGGAGAGGGAGACGGGCATCTGGCAAATTGCGGGTCCAGGATAGTGCGATTAGATCAGATCCAGACGGTAGGAGGAGACACCTGCCTGGCAGAGGTGACAATGACTTGTCTGTGGTGGAATCCCGTGCTGTAGTTATTTCGTAAAGGGCTCCCAAATTTGAATTACCCCGGAACAGACGGTCTGTGAGATAGGATTTATTGAACTAAGGTCAGGGCTAAGAAGAAGGCAGTCGTGGGGAAGAGGCCTGTGGGGATCTTGCCAGCAGCCCCCAGCACAGGTCATGTGTCTGGTCTGGCTTGGCTTGTCCTTGGCACGGGCTGTGTGTGGCAGAGGACGTGAAGGAGGTTGAGGGCTTTACTGAGTACCTTAGTGCCCTGAGAAGGTCCAGGAGGTGCGACCTGTGCGACAAGCGCAGTTTTGGAGGTACCTGAGCATGGATATCTAATGTACCTCACTGAAAAGTGTGCAGATACTGTGCATACCACCCCCGTTTCACCTGACCTCCTCAGCGGTCCTGCGGGCGAGGTGATAGAATTATCCTCAGCAGACAGAAGGGGAGGCTGAGACTGAGGTCGAGCAACTCCCTCGGGTTTACACAGCTACTCAGACGTAATGCCAGGACTGGACCCCTGCTCTCCTGATTCGAAATCATTTGCACATCACATGGTACATATACGGAGAGCAGCCTAGCTAGCGTAGTACCTCCTTCAGCAAATGAAGAAGGAAGTCCATTTCCATACGTTGCTTTGAGTTTGCTGCACTTCCTGATTAAGAGGTCTTCTCTATCTCCCCGGTACCTCTCCATCGGCTGACACTGATGGGACAAGCCGTTTCTGAAACTTCTTTGTTCTGAGAAAGTCTGCTGTGCAAAGTTTTAGTTTCTGCCTCAAGTGGGGTACGGAGGAGACCATAGCTTAAGTTGGCAAGGGGCAGGAACAGTCTAGGCTTCTTCAGTGCAGTAGGCCTGGTCCCCACCTCTTCCCATCCAGAGACCTTGAAGACCTTGATTTCCCCTCCCCTGACTACTGGCACTCTGCTGACGCTTCTGGGTGCTTAATGAGGTCTGGCGCCCGGAGAATTTTTGAGGAAGATAACTCTTCACAGTAGCAGTGTAACATAGTAATTAACAGCTTCGCTTGAGGGCCAAGCGTTCTGGGCTCAAATCCTGGCTCTACCACTTGCTAAATGATGTTCCCCTCTATTTAAGCTTCCGTTTGACCAAGTATAAGATGGTGATGATATTGGTAGTTAGGTTTCTTGTGAGGATTTGAAAACACGTTCCTTACGGAGCCCTTAGCATAGTGATTGCCCATGATAAGCGCTCAGTATATGTAGCTGCTTGTTACCAGTACCATTGAATGCTTATGCCCTATCTCCACCCTAGCTTAGGAATAGCAGAAAACCTTTTCTCTGGACATCTTTGTGTATTTCCTCATGTCTTGCATTGACAGTAATCCATTACTGTTATTTCCCTTTTATTGTATTGAGCTTCATTTGTAAATGAAGGTCTCAGCGTAGGTCCCAGCCTCAGTGGAGAACTTGCACTTTGGAGCCAAATTATAGTGTAGAGTTGGCCTCTCTCACCTCGGTCCCTCGATTTTCTCATTAACTAAAATGCTGACAGCGATGTCCATCTCACAGAGTTGTCATGGGGCTGATAGCTAGAGCAGAAAACAGGGATGATCATAATAGCTGGCACAGAGTAGGTACCTGATAATGGTATTTGTGATGGTGATGGTCACATTTCTCTCTCGGGAGCAGAGGGTAGCTGGGGACCGGAATGGGCCATTACATCGAGCCTACTACATGCCCTTTTTCTTTCTTTGCCTGCAGCCGAGGGGAGCTGCAGCGGGAGTCAGACTTCATGGCCAGTGTAGACAGCAGCTGGATCTCTTGGGGGGTTGGAGTCTTCCTGCTGAAGCCCCTCAAGTGGACTCTTTCCAACATGCTAGGGGACAATAAGGTTCCTGCTGAGGAGGTGCTCGTGGCTGTGGAGCTGCTGAAGGTGGGTGCTCAGAAGGGAGGGGTCGGGGTACCATCTGAGGTGACGACCGATGTCATCCTGTGTGCATCCTTAGAAAAAGAGCATGTAACTGACCTTTCATAACATTATTTAGTTGTTAGTTGGACTTGTGGATTTCCAGGGTGAGCCTCTGTCTAGGAATTGTCCACAACATATAGTTGATTATTTTCTGTATGTGTAGAAATTAGTGATAAGCTCAAGTTTAGAACATTCTTTGCCTTCTGTAGTTTCCTGGCAAGTTTCTCAGGATTCCTGAGGATCTTGTGACTTCAGGTCTTCCTTACCTTAAATAGGCAAACCAGGTTCAGATTTCCTCCTCTGTGACTGTAACCCTTTCCCCTTCCAGCTTACTGATGGCCTTACTGTCGCTGAAGAGGCCACCAGGCCTGTGGTCCCTTCATGCCCTCCTCGTCGGCCAGCTTCCTCCTGGACTATCTTCCCTACAGCATGCATCCAGATTCCTTGCAGCTCCTTCGGTCCACCCCAGAGACCCCAGCTCCTCTGCGTGAGACCAACCCCACGGTCTGCCATCCCTGCTAGAGAAAATCACCTCATCTCCAAGACTGGGATCCCCTTCATGGTTCCCAGCTCTCAGAGGGCCTTCACAGCCACTCTTTAGCCCAGTTTTCTTGTCCTTTCTAGGCCCTGTCTTACTGGCCTTCCATTCTCCCCTTCTGCAGCTCTGCTGACAGTTCATTGAGAAGGTAGCATATGCTGTCAGGCCTTCAGCCTTCTGTCCTTCTACATCCGGTTTACAGTCTTCTAAGCCTTTCTTTCTCCCCAGGCTTAGAGGATGAAGTATCCATCCTCTCTTCCATATGTGCTCTTGAGTCTGCCCCTACCCTGCTGTCCCCTTGTCCCATCAGCTAGCCTCTTGATCTGTAATATTCCGTCTCCCATATCCTTCTCCTTCCTCAGCCTTGAAACCCGCTCAGGTTTTTCTGATCACAGAATGGCTCCTTTGTGGGGTCCGGCAACTCCCTAGTTAGTGCTTTTTCTCTCCATGACCCAGCTTTGTCACCACTTTCTCACCTTCCACATGCTCTTTAACCTAGCGCAAGCCTGCTTCAGCCCCACCATGCCACCGAAACTGACTGAAAACCGGGTAGCAGAAATAGACAGTATTTACTTTTGAAACTCACAGACCAAGCCCAACCTCAGGACCCTTGCATAGCCCCAGAGGAGCCAGCCCAGGCTCTTCATCCCTCACCCCAAGAGAAGCTCCAGTTTCTTGTCACCTTGACAGACCCCCAGCCCTCTCTGCCTCAGACTGAGGTGGAGGTCTCCAAATTACCACCTGTCCTTGTCCTTCATAATTTGAGCAGCATCCTTCAAAGGAAGGGCTCTTTCTCCTTCCTCACCCACATGGTTATCCTCCCACCCAGCACCCTGACCTCTGGGACTTAGCCAAGGGCACGCAGAAACTACAGGATGGTTTGCGTGTCCTGGGCCAAGCTCCATTCCTCTTTGCAGTCTCTTACCTCAAGTGTTTTCCAGCTGGAGTGAAAGGAGGTATACCCGTTCATCCCCACAGTTGTGGTTTGGGATTCATAGTGTTTTGAGAGCAACAGCAGAAAAGGGGGCAGTGGTGGAATTAATAACCTAGATCTTCCAAGAACCAGCAACTGTTTTTAACTGCAGTGTAGTTTAATCTTATTTAAGTGAAAAAATAAATCTAGCTCCACAGCGGCATGGTTCTGTTAAATCTATGCCCAGTTTACATCACTAAACAGAGCACTCAACGCTGAAGCTCATTCCGTGACATATAGGGTGACTTCACTGTCTTCTCCTGGGATGGAATCTTGTTTCCATGTGTGAAACTGAGGGGTCTTACCTGGATATTTTTTAAAAACAAAGCCCTACTTCTGAGGTAAATTGATTTTTCCCAAGTCTAGATACAGAAAGCCAGCAACTTTTTATTTGAAAAAATAGAAAAAAGTAAAAATTGCTTGTAAGTTGTGCTATTTAAAATAATTATATAGGGGTGCCTGGGTGGCTTAGTCAGTTGGGCGTCTGACTTCAACTCAGGTCATGATCTCACAGCTTGTGAGTTCAAGCCCGTTGTCGGGCTCTGTGCTGACAGCTCGGAGTCTGGAGCCTGCTTTGGATTCTGTGCCTCCCTGTCTCTCTGCTCCTCCCGAGTTCGTGCTCTCTCTCTCTCAAAAATAATAAGCATTTAAAAAAATAATAATTATACAAAGAAATGAACATCTCTTTTATGTTCATCCCATTTCCATGTCTTTGGGTACATTCATTTTTGTTCACGTGTGCACACATGTGTGTGTTTGTGTGTTCACATATTTTCTTACTGGTCCTGTCCCACACTGTTACTTTCTTTCTTTTTTTAAAAAAAATTTTTAATTCTTATTTATTTTTGAGAGAGAGAGAGAAGGAGAGAGACAGAGCACAAGCAGGGGAGGGGCAGAGAGAGAGGGAGACATAAAATGCAAAGCAGTCTCCAGGCTCCGAGCTATCAGCACAGAGCCTGATGCGGGGCTGGAATCCATAAACGTAAGATCATGACCTGAGCCAAAGTCGGACACTTAACCTACTGAACCACCCAGGCGCCCCCCACAACGTTATTTTCTGTTTTATTTTGTTGTTAGTATTTAATGCTTTCTAAAAATACTGTTTACTTGTTTACAATCTGTCTCTCCTACCAGAAGGGAGATGTTCCATTGGCCCTGGAACTCTGGGAACAGTGCCTGCAACATAGTAGAAAGTCAGTAAACATATGTTGAATAAATAAATGAATATGCACATACATACAAAAATATGTATGTATGTATACTCCATTTTTTTCCAGAAATAGCACCTTTATTTATTGGTCTGCAACCTGCCTTTTTTTTTCTTTACACTTTAGTATATTATGAGTATTTTTCCAGGACCCTACACAATATAGATGTACTTAATTCCTTTGGATGGCTGCATAAAAGTCTATAGAAATGCACAGTTTATGCAATAGTTGCCACAGAGATGGACATTTAAGTCGTTCCAATTTCTCTGTTACAAAAAAAAAAATACTTCTTTGACAGCCTTGTGTGTACATCTGTGTACAGTACTTCCATTTTTATTTTTATGGATTAATTTCTAGAATTGCTATGTCCAGAAATTGCCAAATTACTTTTCAAAAGTTTGCGCTAATTCACACTTTCATTCAAGTGTTCAGGTGCCCCACCTCCTTGCCAGCACTGGATAACATGAGTCTTTTACATTTTGACAGCACAACAAACAAAAATGGTATTCCCTGTTTCGGATTTGAGCATCTTTTCCCCTCTCTGTTGGCCATTTATGTATCTCCTTCTGTACATTGCCTGTTTTTATCCTTTGCTTGTTTTTATATTGGATCATTTGTCCTTTATATTTATAGGAGATTTTTTATGTATTGGAAGTAGATATAATATATTTAGCATTAGGGATATAGATATTGTTTTCCAGTCTCTTGTTCGCTTTTCACTTTTATTTATCATGGCTTTTACATTTTTATTTATTATGTCATTTACCATATAGAAGTTTCCATATTTCTGTAGTCAGATCTCTAAAATTTTCCTGTCTGGCTACTGAATTTCTGGTCTTGCTTACAAAGGCATCCTCTACTTCAAGGTTAATTAGATTTTTTAAATACTTCCTTAATTTAAATTTCAGTAATTTGGTATTTGTTTTTGTACATCTGGTGAGGAAAAACTATTTTCTTCCACATGGATAGCCAGTTATTATTTTTTTTTTTTTAATTTTTTGGGGGCACCTGGGTGGCTCAGTCGGTTAAGTGGCCGTCTTAGGCTCAGGTTATGATCTCACAGTTCTTGGGTTTGAGCCCAGCATCAGGCTATGAGCTGACAGCTAGCTCAGAGCCTGGAGTCTGTTTTGGATTCTGTGTCTCCCTTTCTCTCTGACCCTCCCCTGCTCACGCTGTCTCTCTCTCTCTCTCTCTCTCTCTCTCAGAAATAGATTAAAAAAACATTAAAAATTTTTTTTTTAATTTTTAAAAAATATTTTATTTATTTTTGAGAGAAAGAGACAGAGTACCAGTGGGAAGGGGCAGAGAGCAAGGGAGATACAGAATCCAAAGCAGGTTCCAGGCTCTGAGCTGTCAGCACAGAGCCCGATGCGGGGCCCGAAGTCATGAGCTGCGAGATCATGACCTGAACCAAAGTCAGATGCCCAACTGACTGAGCCCCCCAGGCGCCCCTAGAAGATGTTTTAACATTTATTAATATTGTTTACCGTTATTCTGTTGGTGTGGATACCACACTGTTCTTAATACATAGCTAGCTTTATAGTAAGCATTATTGTTTGGCAGGGCAGGTAAATCAAATGAAAACTTTAGTTTCTATCTTATTAGACTCTTCTGCTGCATTTGACACTATTGACTACTTGCTTCTTAAAATATCCCGTTTGTTTGATTTTCTTGTCATTACACTATGGGTTCTTCTTGGTTCTCCCTGAGTGGTGCTCTGGATCTCTTATGAGTTCCTTCATCTCTTAAACATTGATCTTCCTTCAGTGTATTACTTTGCTCTCTGAATTCCTCATTTACACTTGGGATTTTAATTACCTTCTCTATGCTGGAGGACTTTCCCAATTATATGTCCTGTTTCAGTATCTCCCTTGAGCTTCATATTTGTATACCCAAGTATCTGCTGTGTGTGTCTTCTTGAATGCACCTCAAGCATCCCAAAAAACACGACCAAATGGAATGTTTTGTCTTTCCTGTAAAATATACTCCTTTCCTTCCGTGTTCTTGCTGTTAATTAATAGCATCACATCCACCTCGTTACTCAAGCCAGAGCCCAGGAGTCATGCCAGACTCCTCTTTCCCCTTCCACCCCATGCCCAGTTACAATGGACTGCTTGTTTTATCTTCTGAATTCTTGAACCCATCCCTTCTCTTCCCTACAGGCATTGCCCTCTTCAGTCTCTCCTAGTCTCTTGCCTAAACAGTCTTCCTGCCTCTAAGCCTAGCTCCTATAATCCATCCTTTCCCCCTTGTCAACTAGGTCTGTTAATCCAGCCTTGCTGTTCCCCTTCCATGACTACCACCATCTGCATGCAGATAAAGGACAGCAAAGAAGCTGCTACACCTTCTATAGGAGACAAGTGCTTCTATTCTTTCTCTCCCCTTCCTGGCCCCTCCCATAAACACCTTATTGACTCATACTCTCTGCCCTTGCTCATGACCGTCCCTCTTCCTGACATGCCCTTCCCACCTACTTCACCTAGGGACTTACGCATCCTTCAGAATTCTGCTCAATGACCATTTTCTCCCCCAAGCAGTCTCTGAACTCCTGGGTATTCTTTCCCTAGATTTTCTTAGCACTTTGTACCTAATTCAGTAAATATTTCTTGTTTGCAGAAGACTGAGAGTAATTTCCATGCAGGAGGAACACAGTGGCATCGTTTCTTGAAACTTCTGTCTCTAAGACTTCTCACAAAAACCCCATCCTACCTCGTTGTCACATACTTCTCTCTTGCGACTCATTATAGACTCAGTAATGCTCTTGTTGGCAGTGTCAGCAGTTGGCATAAAAATGAAGTGACTAGCATTGGAAAGGAATATAGATGTCATCTCATCCACCTTCCGTTTGTGAGAGGGATGCTGAGGACCAGTGAGACTGACTGGTGCGGGGACATAGGTGGGGCCAAAAACCAGTCCTCAGCTCTCGGTCATGGCCATGCCACTGCACCACACCGCCTCCTCCTTCTTGGGCCAGGAGACACAGAAACCTAAAGTCCCAAACAGACGTGCAAGCCCAGAGCTGGCTCCAGAGATATCACGTACCTCATTTCATCTGCATACACCAAACTTCCTCCAGGGTTTGAAAAACACAAATCCTTTTTCCTTTCCCAAAGCTGCTGCTTTAAGGAGGGCAGGGCCAGTGTTCCCTGCTCTCGTCCCGCATGGTCACAGTTTGGAAACACAGGGTCGGGGCTCTCTGGGCTCCACGGGGAGTGGCCAGGCCCGTAAGCACATTCGCCTTCCCTGCAGGAGAAGGCCGAGGAAGTGTATCGTCTGTATCAGAACTCCCCTCTCTCCTCCCACCCTGTGGTGGCCCTGTCAGAGCTGAGCACCCTGTGTGCGGGCTCCTGCCCGGATGAGAGGACCTTCTACTTGGTGTTGCTGCAGCTGCAGAAAGAGAAGAGAGTCACGGTTCTCGAGCAGAATGGGGAAAAGGTATGGAAGTCCAGCTGTCCATTCACTGACTCACCGGGGACCTATTAAGTGTATACTGACGTGCCCACCAGCATTCCTGCCTGGGGATTTGTCCGCATTCGTGGGAGGGGCCCCAGTAATTTGTCCCTGTCCCTCAGATTGTGAAGTTTGCCCGAGGGCCACATGCCAAGGTCTCTCCTGTCAACGACGTAGATGTTGGCGTATACCAGCTGATGCAGAGTGAACAGCTGCTCTCGCGCAAAGTGGAGTCCTTATCCCAGGAGGCAGAGAGGTAACTACCCCTGAGCTGAGCACCCTCCGACTCCCGCCACTGTCTGGCCCTCAGAGCCAGCAAAGCATTGTTTCTGCGGGCACTTTTTTTTTTTAAATAGGTGGGGTTTTTGCTTTTTTTTTTTTTTTAACTAATTACAGAGTACTAAGTGCTCAATGCAGCAATCATACAAAATACAGAATATCATAAAGGAGAGAAACTGAATTTTTATTCTTCCCCCGGAGATGACATCTGTTAGCATTATGTTTATGCATTTCCATACCAGTATCCATTTAACCAGTGTTCATTGAGCCTGACCTTATCCTAGGGACTTGGAAATACAGTAGTGAACAAGACAGGTCTCTGCCATCCAGGGTCCTTCTACGGAATTCCTGCTTTTCCCCAGATGGCCTTACAAGGCATCCCTGCTAAAGGCACATGAACACTTCTCCAAAAAGTAGGATAAATGGACATTGCATTAAGATGCTCTATCCTTCTTACAGAAGGAGAAACCCAACATGGTGGGAAACCCAGGGACTATGTTCAAGGTCATTGTTGGCATTAGGAATTGATTCCTTATCTCCTAGCTCCCGAAATGGGAATCGGTTGTTAAGGTGCCTTATTGGCATATTCTCTCTCCCCGTGGGTTGAAACAGCCTCTCCTTAGTTCGCCTTTCTCGCACGCATATGTTCAAGTTTATGTCTCAACTTGCAGGAGTGTGCCAGTGGGCTGTTGGGCATTATTTTTCTTGCCTTTGGGTGGAATAGATTTGATTTTCAGATTTGAAAGTACCTTACCTAAGTGGGGCTCATGGAGACTTTTCAGGACACTGCCACCCCCATTCTATGCCATGGTCATCTTGCTCTGTTTCACAGGTGTAAAGAAGAAGCCCGCCGGGCATGCCGAGCAGGAAAGAAGCAACTCGTGAGTTTATTCTTTTCACCTCCAGCTGCGTGCCTGTGCCCTGGGCTGGTGGTGGGAGGTGGTGCCCCAGCAGTTCAGAGAGGAGCTTGGGGCCTCCGGTGGGGGGGTGGGGGGGTGGAAGAGTCTGCAGGTGGTCCAGGTACTACAGCTTGTTTTACAAATGAGAGACGAGGAGGCCTGAGATGCTCTTATCACGTTAGAAAGCCTTGCTTTGTCTGGCCCTCTGGCCTGCCTAGCTGACCCTGACCACTCCTTCTCCCCCAACCCCCCACCCAGGCACTGAGATCTCTTAAGGCCAAGCAACGGACAGAGAAGCGCATCGAAGCCCTTCATGCCAAGCTGGACACTGTTCAAGGCATCCTGGACCGGATCTATGCCTCCCAGACAGATCAGATGGTAACCACTGCCCCTCTGCTCCAGTACCTGGGTGGTCCATCTGGCATATGTTCCTTGTTCCCTCCATTGTGGCTTTGGTGTTTGGAAGAGGCCTGGATGTTTTTCAGGATATGGTTGGGATTTTGCTTCTCTTGGGAAGGTTTGGCCTCGGTGAACATGGGATGCATCAAGCGTGGGTGGTTAAAACAAACAAAACCCCAAATTTTCTTTTGGAGATGAAACAGTATTGTATGTATTTTGCCCAGCGTTCTTCATTTGCACTGTTAACTTTGCCTTCTGTTTAGGTTTTCAATGCCTATCAGGCTGGGGTAGGAGCACTAAAACTCTCAATGAAGGATGTCACAGTGGAGAAGGCAGAGAGCCTTGTGGATCAGATCCAAGAGGTACAGGAAGGGGCCAGGGAGGAAAATCACAGGAGGAAGTTACTGAGGGCAGGTGTGACTTTGCTGTACTTTATCTTTTCCCAAACGTGACTCTGTACCTTGTGAATTTGAGGAAGATTTTCTTGATTCTCAGATGGGGCACATTACTTGGTAATCCTGAACACTGAGACCAGAAGACAGACCCTCGAGACACCGTTCAGTGTTCAAGGCCTTATCCTTTTCTCTTACAGCTGTGTGACACCCAGGATGAAGTTTCTCAGACTCTGGCGGGTGGGGTGACCAATGGCTTAGGTGAGTTGACATGGCAGTTCTTTCCTTCCTTCCTTCCGAAGAGGCCTTTACTTCTTTGTGCTGTTATAGTTTTGATCACAGATCCACTTTTCCTGGTGCAGGCAGCATGCTCCCCTCTCTGGAGCTTTTTCATGGCAGTAGTTAGAAGGAATTGTCATCCCCCTTGGGAGGCTGTACTGTTGGCCCCTCTGGGCTGCAGTGATCTTGACTCATTAGACTTGTGACTGGAAGATCCTTCTTCAAGGGCAAGGGGAAGCAGGGTTAGTTCCGTGGTATTAGCAAAATATATGCCCTAGGTGACTTAGCTCTGTGTGTAGGAAAAGAGTATTTGCTTGAAGGCACCCTCTTCCTCCCAACTCACATGATTTTTTTTTTTACCTACAAGGAGGCCCAGACATTTTTGTAAAGCTGAGCTTAGTTTCGCCTTGACTCAATCCTTGACTCACTGATGCATTTCCTCCCTCGACTTCATGTGTTCTCATGTCATCTTTTCTTTCCAGATTTTGACAGTGAGGAACTGGAGAAGGAATTGGACATCCTTCTTCAGGATACCACCAAAGAACCTTCGAATCTGCTTGACAACCACCCTGAGACATTTTATACCAACAGTGTGCCTAACCCTAGGATCTCGGACGCTGAACTTGAAGCCGAACTTGAGAAACTGTCCTTATCAGAGGGAGGTAGGGAGCTCTATTCCCAGGATTGTTAGAGGGCATGGGGCCCTCTGGCTGACGGTAACCAGGCATGGGGTTGACGAGTCCCAGCCCAGTTACTCAATTTGCCAGGGTACCAAACCCCATAAGGGAATTGTGGGCTCATTATTTATATTAAGACTCAATCCATTAAACACTGGGATGCTTTCACCTTAAAGATCCACCTGGTAGAATATTCAGGCATTTCTTCTCCTTACAGGTTTGGTCCCAAGCAGTAAATCTCCAAAAAGGCAATTGGAACCGACTCTCTAAAGCCATTCTAGGACCCTCAAGTGAAGGACCCTCATGTAAAAGAGAGACCAGGCTTGTGTGTGTGTACATAGTTATTTAAATGAGAAACTCAGAAATTGTTTGAAGAGGAGGAAGGAGAACTACTCTGATTTATCTGGATGCTACCACTTACTACGGACAGATGTAATTTCTGGAAGCGTGCTCCCAAGGCGTGCTCCCAGCTGATGTCATGGACCTGCCTTCTCATCTTTATAGTGCCACAATTTATACAGTTCTGTGTTTGACCTGTCGTCTCTCATAGCCTGAAGTTCTTGCCATTGGCTCCGTTAGGTTTGTCTTCACCCACCAGCTTTGTTCCAGCCAATGAAGGTGAAAGAGTTGCAGCCTTGCCAAGTCAAAACCAGCCCCTTCTCCCCGCCCCACTGTTTTCTTGAGGACTCTATTCTGTCTGTAAGGTCGGGTGAACCACGTGTTCGGTCCTACTCTAGTTTCCTTGGTATTGGGAGGAATGAGAATGAAACAGCTGCCACTTGTGGAAAAACCTGCAGTGTAAGAGGTTGTTGTCCCATGGGGTCACTGGCCAGATTCTCCAGGTGTTCAGAAAAAGAGGTCACCCCTCAGTGTCAGAGTCATGACAACTGGAGAGGGGGTTTGTGTATTTGGTGGTCGCTGCTGCCTCTTCCATCTTATGCAGAAGATCTGCTGATTGGAGAGTCATTCTTGGTCTTTTGAACTTGAGGGGGAGAAGCCCAGGCAACTGTAGGGCCCCAGGTGTCCAAACTCCATATGTTTTTTTTTTTTTTCTTAACGAGGCATGATCTTTGCCTTGCCCCCATCCTGGAGTAACTTACATATAACTTAAATGTGTGTGTCACAACAAACCACACAACCACACACCTCCCCTTCTTGAGCCTGGCACACAACCATGGGTTCTTGGTTTGAACTTCAGGAGCATTTCACTTTGCAGCCCACTGCTCAGGGCAGGGGATCTGAGCCAGGATGTGCAATAGCGGCAGAAGATTGTGGCCTTCCGCTGTGTCTGCTGTGTGCTTCCCTGGGCCTGCGCTCCGCCCATCCCACCTCCTGAAGTCCTATCTTCCTCCTTCCTCTGATGGATTGGGGTGGACGGTGCAGGGGGGCAGACCGGAAGGTCTGAAAGCTGTGGCGACGGGGAGGAGAAAGGACAGCCGTGCTGCCACTCTGCTGCCGCAGTACAAGTATTTCTGCCTGGAGCCCTTTGCCCTGTCCCTCCTCCCTGAGGTGCTGTAGAGCCGAGGGAATTTGCTCCAGGGGCTCCAGGGGCATGAATTCCTGTTCAGCATTTTCTCTCCTACTTGACCTTGGTAAACTGAAATGTTGGGGGTGAAGAGAAACAATCGCTATTTTTTTCTTTTTTATCTGGTAAATAATTAAAAGAAAAAATCCGAGTGCTTGTCCTTGTCTCTTCTTAGCCCTTATGAAGTTTCTTGTGCTGTGGCGCCTCCCCGCGCCCACCTCCCGCAGATGCACCTGCTGCAGGCTGCAGGAGGATGCGCAGTAGCTGCGCTCGCAGGAAGCTGGGCAGGCGGACTGATGGTTCTCACACCTACTCCGTTCTGGAGGAGGAGATGTTGCTTGAATGGCCTGGGTTCGGGGACTGTGCCATCATGTTAGCCGTTATTTTCCATTGCCTGTTCTCTTTCACTGACCTAATTCCTCTGCCTATGCAATTGTATTGTCTTTTAGCCCGGTGCCTGTTACATGCCTGGTGTTTGCCACAGCCCTGATTTGGGGGGAGAGGGGCGGGGGGGGGCGCGGAAGGGGACACAGGCTTTGAGGCTGAGTGCGGAGCTAGGAACAGGCTAGGTGGTCTACCACAGCACTGGGTTTGCAGCAGTGGGTGAGTCAACAAGCCCAGAGCAGAAACAGCTTGGACAGAGAACACAGGGAAGATAAGGCCAAGTTTCCAGAGGGAGGCATGTCATAGGGAACCCCCGGCCAAACTGAGTGACCTGGACTTTGTACAACTCTTCCTACTCGGTCTCATGTTACTCTTTCTCCTAAGGGCCTGAGTGCTGAGGAGTCCTTGTTTATATGTTTTAGCCTGGTCCCTTGCTGTGCTGCAGAAATGACAAGATGTTGAGTCTGGGTTGGCCAGAGTGAAAACAAGGAGCCATGGGCTGGCAGTAGCTGCATTTCTGCATGAGGTCCCCATGGGGGCCTAAGTCTTATATCAGGATTCTCTCCTCTTGGAGGAATGGACTTGGTTTCTTAAGGGAACTGGTGAGTTTTCTTATATGTGGAGCTATGTCCCACCCAGATGAACCAGGCTCAGATACTGCCCTGTTGAAAGTAGAATACCCTTCAGGGTATAGGTGAAGGGCTGAGGAAGTTCTCAGAATAAATACTTCGAGTTGGTAGACTCAGGGAGGGCTTGACTGAAGAGGGAACATTCAAGCTTTCATTTCCCTTGAATCTTCTAGGGTGTTCAAAATCTTGTAAAGCAATCTATGAGTTTTGTAATTACCCATCATTCCACTGAGATCAAGTTGGGAGAGAAAATACCAACTAGGTAGTGACTGGTCCTGACAGAATTAGGAAACCTGGTTCCGGTTCTTGCCTCAGCCACAAACTAGTTGTATGGCTTTGGACCCATGAGCCTCTCATTTCTTATCTGTAGAGTGGAGCAGACAGACCAGATGACTCCTGAAATTCTGATTGTCTTAGTCTCCTTGTTTATGGCCTGCTACTTTCTCCTGCATACCTGCTGCTTTGTGACAGGGGTCAGAGCAGAGCTACAGCAAAGCCAAGCCTAGACATGTGGCTGGATGGTTCCCAGTCACTGCCAGCTGGGCGACAGGGTTGCAGTGTGCAGAGAGAGAGCAGGTGTGTGGAGAGGGGAAAGAGTATGCATTTAGGGAGGAGGGAGGACAAGAGTCCGGCTCAGCCTCAGCCTCTCCTGGGCCTCCCTGAAAGGGCTCTTAGCCTGTGCCCTGGGACCTGGGTGGCTTCTGAAGTCAGAGTGAAGTCACAGTGAAGTCAGGCTGCTATCACAGTGATAGCGAACTGAAGTCTGACTTCACTGACTTCCTCGGTTTGAGGGTTGGTGTGTGTTAGCGCTTTGTGTTGGCAGACAAACTTCCTCCAGTTCTCAGGGCCACAATTATACAGACTACTATGGATGGAAAGTTGCCTCTCAAGAGATACCAGCTTGCCAGTTTCCAATTTTTAAGGAAACCAAGGATAGTCTTCACATTGTTTCTCTGCTGATACTGACCACACAGGTACCTCTTTTGACCTGTATTTTGTAGCAAGCACATCAAACTGTACAGAAGACAAATCCCAGCCATGGGTTGCACTGCACTTTCTGAAGGAGCCGGACTTAGAATCCTTGTAGGATAACCAATGCTGCAATTAGGTGACTGGGTACCGCCGAAAGTACCGTGTGAACTGCAGTGTGGATCTAACCTCAGCTAGTGGATTTTTATCCCTGTAAACAGTATAATGAATGGAAGCTGGCTTACTGGGTTAGCACATAGCAAGGTACCCTATGATAATAGAAACTTCTTTTTTTTTTTTAATTTTTTAATGTTTGTTTATTTTTGAGAGACAGAGCATGAACAGGGGAGAGGCAGAGAGAGAGGCAGACACAGAATCTGAAGCAGGCTCCAGGGAGCCCGATGCAGGGCTTGAACCCATGAACCATGAGATCATGACCTGAGCTGAAGTCAGATGCTTAACCGACTGAGCCACCCAGGCGCCCCTAACAGAGACTTCTTTAAATTATACATGTTGAAAGAGAATTTAGCTATTAAAAAATATCACGCTGAAGTCCTTAATCCAAGAAAGTTAAAAATCAACAAATCGAAAGGGTGTGCCCATTAGGTGTGAGCTAACAAATTTAGTGGAGGAAAGAAGGAAGTTTTAGATGGGTTCCATGCCCTGCAGGTACTTAAAGAGTAACTTAGTATAGGGACAGAGGAAGAGTGTCTTAGTTCAGATAATGCTACAACAACAACAACAACAAAATCCCACTGGCTCAATGGCTTATAAACAACAGAAATTATCACTTCCAGTTCTGGAAGCTAGAACACCAAGATCAGAGTGCCTGCATGGGCTGGTTCTGGTGAGCGCCCTCTTCTGGTTGCAGATGGCCACTTTGTGGCCTCACTTGGTGGAAAGAGGGCAAAGGAACTGCCTGGTGTCTCTCTTATAAGGGCACTAATCCCATTCATGCGGGCTTCACCCTTATGACCTGATTACCTGCCAAAGCCTCCCCACCTCCCTCACCTCATAGTACCAGTATAATGGGGGTTAGGATTCTGACAAAGGAATTTTCAGGAAGACACAAACATTCAGTCCCTAATGAAGAGTAATTCCAAAATGTTAGCATAATGAAGGATTAATACAGCCCTAAGCATTTATAGAGCAGGGGTTGGATGGGTCAGGAACAGAATGCCCAGTCTTAGACTCTAGCTCTTATCTTAATGCAACAACAATAACAAAAAGCAATAGCCACCATTTATTGGGTACCTATGGTCTTCTGGACACTACGTATTATGGACTGGGTTCTCCAGAAGCAGACCTGGAAAAAGAGTTTGGGGTACCAAGGATCACCACTCATGAAGGGAAAAGGGAGAAAGAAGATTAAGGAGAGGAAGAAGTCAATCCATAATGCAGCCTCCCCAAAAGCCTTGGTCACTGTGGAAGGGAATTCTAGAATAAGTACTGCCCATTAATGTCCCATGTCAGGCAGAAATGGCCAGGACTTCATCCATTGCCACCCCTCTCCCTCAGTTATCAGATTCCTCTGGAAAGGGGGTGACCTCAGCTAGGATGGCTCTCTGTAGCTGGGATAGCCCCTGAAGGAGCTGACAGCTGGCTGGCTAAGGGTTGACCACACTCCCTGCAGCTGGGTATCAAACCTTAAAGGGAGGCCTGGGCAGTGCATCTCCATGACTACCACATTGTACCATATTGTGCTAGGCTCTTTGTTTTGTTTTGTTTTTCTTAAAGTTCTTCTATTTAAAAAAAATTTTTTTAACATTTATTTACTTTTGAGATACAGAGACAGAGTGTGAGCAGGGGAGGGGCAGAGAGAGAGGGAGACACAGAATCCAAAACAGGCTCCAGACTCTGAGCTGTCAGCACAGAGTCTGATGTGGAACTCGAACCCACAAACTACGAGATCATGACCTGAGCCAAAGTCCGACACTTAACCGATTGAGCCACCTAGGCACTGCTGTGCTAGGCCCTTTGAATGGACTTAATCTTCCAATGAGACGGGCACAGTTATTTCACAAATGAGTTAATGGAGACTTAGAAATCGTAAATAATTTGTCCAAGGTTACCCGTGGATGATTGTGATACTGCAATTTATAAGACATAAATAATTAGTCTTAATCCCTGTTCCTAGCACAGAGATCCCCAAACCCTTGGAATTTCCTAAGTGTTGAGAGCAGTAAGAGGGTCTCAACAAACCCCTTTTAGCCACACCTGAGTTTATGTTAATGAGATGACTTTTGGAAAGCACCTAAGGATGGGGGCTAGATACCAGAAGGACCAACCTTGTGATTAGAGGGTTGAAACTTTCAGTCCGTACCCTGACCTCCTACCTCCAGAGAAGGGAGTGGACCTGAAGACTGAATGCAATCACCAATGGACAATGGTTTAACCAATCATACCTATGGAATTAAGGCTCCACAAAAGCTTGGGGAACCATAATGCCTCCACACATCACCATGCTGGGCCCTAAACTCCACAAGGCTAGAAGCGACTTTGTTCAGGACCTTGCCCTGACTCTGAATTTGTGTCCTTTGATATCCTTTGTAATAAACTGATAGTATAGTGAGTAAAAGGGTTTCCTGAGTTCTGTGAGCCACCCTAGCAAATTAATCAAATCCAAGATGGAAACTTCTAATTTAAAGCCTGCTGGTCAGAAATAGAGGCAACTGGGGGTGCCTGGGTGCCTCAGTCAGTTAAGCATCTGACTTCGGCTCAGGTCATGATCTCATAGTTCATGATCTCACAGAGCATCGGGCTTTGTGCTAACAGCTCAAAGCCTGGAGCCTGCTTTGAATTCTATGTCTCCCTCTCTCTCTCTGCCCTTCCCTCACTCATGCTCTGTGTCTCTCTCAAAAATAAAAATAAACATTAAAAATTAAAAAAAAAAAAGAAATAGAGGGAACTGAAGTGGGGTGGCAGATGGGGGGGGTCACTCTTGCTGGATCAAGGTTTTAACCTGTGGAATCCGATGCTACCTCCAGCTAGGTAGTGTCAGAATTGACTTGAATTGTACAACACCCAGCTGGTGTCCAAGAATTGCTTAATGGTGTGAGGAACCCTCCCCCAAACCCCCACACAGTGGAATTGGGGGTAGAACCCCTCTTAACGATGGAAAAAGGCTTCGGTTAGGTAAATCTAATTTTTGCATTTTTCTTTTACTTTTCCTCTCTTTCTGTTCTTATCCCAGCTAGGATAAGTTTGGCTCTCACCCTGATCATCTTACCAATTTATGAAACTCAAACACATACAGTCTCTACTCTTGCAAGTTGACTGCAGCTTTTGTTCAGATTTCCCTTTGATTAGGAGAGCACTGGAAGAGAAACTTCCAGAAACCAGAACGGAATTTGTTTTTGTTTTCTATTTACCATGAGCATTTACTAGAGCTTGAAGGGTTGGAGGGGGGGGTGCTTTTTAGAATGGAACCAAATCCAAGCTGTCTTGGAAGTGAGGAGCGGGCATCATCCTGGCCACAAACGAGAGGACGACAGGGGCTGAGGTGAGAGTCCTTATAGCATAGTTCTAATTCGCTGGCAAATAATGCTCACATGGCTCTCAGGTGTCAGGCCTCTGCAGATGCCTCCATCATCTCAGAAACACTACTGTGGAGGGGCGCCTGGGTGGCTTAGTCGGTTAAGCGTCCGACTTTCGCTTGGGTCACGATCTCACGGTTCGTGGGTTCGAGCCCCGCGTCGGGCTCTGTGCTGACTGCCAGCTCAGAGCCTGGAGCCTGTTTCAGTCTGTGACTCCCTCTCTCTCTGACCCTCCCCTGCTCACGCTGTCTCTCCCTCTCCTAGAAATAAATAAAAAAACATTAAAAAAAAAAAAAAGAAACACTACTGTGGCAAGGAGTACAATTCTTCTGGTCCTTCCGAAGCCAGCGAGGGGATGTGGAGGGAAAAAGTGACCCTTGAGAAGGAAAGCTTTCAGAGAGATGCTGTTGAGAGTGGGTGGTGCAGGCCTCAGCTGCCTCCTTTGCACAGGATTCTTGAAGGGGCGGGGCTCGGAGGGGAGGGGCTCGGAGGGGGCGGGGCTCGAGCTTGCTGTGAGCTGCAGTGCGCGCTGCTGGCTCTCGGGGAGAGACGGTTCTGGCTCCTATTAGCGCTTTTTCTGGGACTGTGTCTACGCAGGCTGGGAGCGAAGGTACGGCCTCTGGGAGCACAGTGTCGGCGCCCCCGGGAGAAGGAGGTGAGAGGAACTACTGTGCTCGGGGAAGCCGGCGGGTGGACTCCGGGCCGCAGGGCTTTGGAGCCGGGAGGCGCGGAGAGCCGTCGGGCGGTAAAGCCCCCGGAGGACGCCACGTCCGCTCGCTTACGGGATTTCTGCGCCTCCTGGCTGGGCCTCTGCCTCCACGCGTCCCAGACAACGCTTTTCTCTCCAGCCGTTTTCTGGCTCCTAGATCCTTCGTATCTTCACCTCCGTCCACAGGCAGACACTGGGCCCTTCCTGTGCACTGTTTGTGGCCTGTCCGTCGCCCTTTTCCGACGCTGGGAGGAGCCCGGGAGCCGCTGACGGAAACCTTCCCGTTAGCTTCACAGGATCAAGTCTGGGACATCCAATTTTTGCCCTGTAAGGGGACCCGTCCCCTCTTTCAGTGGCGGGATCCTGCCCCTGACACCTCTTCAGTGCCAGGTGAAAGACCCCCGCAGGCAGCCAGCGGGTATCTGGCTGGTTTGGAAGGCTGGTGCCTCTATCCTGACCTCACCACCGCACCACCTGACCCTTGTCCCAATTCAACTTTGTTCCAGAGTCTCCAGAACTCCCAGCAATTAAGTCTTCAGGGCGGTGCCAGAGGTGACTGAGGTCCCCGTTCAGCAGAGGGTAGGGCCGGGGAGAGGCAGGGGGGCTGGGTGAAAAGGGCTCCTTTGGCAACCCATTGCGTTCATTTTGCTGAGAAATATTCCGTATGTGTGCTGCCACCCTGAACTTTTGCTACCTGTACTCCAAAGTCACCAGTGTCCTTGTTTTCTGCCTGGTCACCTTGGACCGTCTGGTGGGTTTCCTGGTGATGCCTTGAAAGTGGCAGCCCAGGCAGGTGGCTACTTTTGGTGATTTCTGTGACATCTGGGTGGTCTTTGACATGTGTTTCACTGCCTCCATCCTGCACCTGCGCCTCAGTCTGCCTAAAGCACTATCTGGTCATGGCTGGCCCCTTCTCGCACCAGCAGCATGGGACCCCCAGGACTTCTCTAGTGGCCATTGCTTGAGCCTGGCTGCTGTCAGTTCTTATCTCCTTCATCACTATCTACCTGGGCTCTGGCATCGGCAGATGGGGCAGGCAGCACAGGGTGGAGCCTCATCTATGCAGTCAGAGCCTCCTATGTAGATTCAAAGATGCAACCCCAGCCTCAGATACACCTATGTGGTGGTCTCCTCGCTGGCCAGCTTCTATATCTCTGTGCTAGTTATGCAGGTCACCTACAGTCACATTTTCCACTAACCCATTGTTCTGTGCTGCAGCTGGTGAGTGCACTTGGCTGTAAGGGGGGGAGGACCATGGGGCCCTTAGCAGCACCTGTCCTGTCCCCTCTTCCACACACACCTCCCTTGCACCAGGAGACCAAAGTGGTCAAGACCTTGTCTATCACCTTGGGGGGATTTGTGTGCTACTGGCTCATTTACGACTGTCTGGTGTCCTGCCCTGCTTGTTGGGGAGACACCATCAGCGTCTTTGGGTGGTGTGGTTGGGCTAACTCAGCCCTCTCCTGTGGTATGCATTTAACGGGAAGTTCCTCCAGGCTTTCATCTCACTCCTGGGCTGTTGCTGCTGCCCCAGGGCCTCTCAGCTGTGGTGGAGATGGTCATCTTCAGCGATGAGCTGTGTCCTAGCGCAGGGACATGAAGGAGAGGGCTTCCTGCAGTGGAGGCCCCCCTTCCCTAACCAGATCCCCTGGTCCTAGAGGATGAGTTGGCAGCAAGTCTGGAGGAGGGTCCTCAGTTAAGAGGGCGTTGTTCCTGGAGAAGTTCACCTCCTGCCCTCCCATATGCTCTGAGCAGGTGGCTGAAGCAGGATGTTATAAGGTGAGCCATGGAACTCGCATGTGGAGTCTGGGAGGCCAAGAGCCTCGAGAGGCTTAAGTTATGATCATCTCTGCAGTGTTGGGGATGCCCTGTGGGATCTACAGGGCATTTTGGTATCCTGTTTCTGGACTCTAAATCACAAGACTATCCCTGAGTTTTCCCTTTTATTGCTGCAACCAGTTTTCATTACATGGCATCAAGGCAGTCCTCACCCCAGAGTCTTGCTGGACAAGGCCTATAGCCCTTGATCAAAAATATCTTTTCTATTTCCTCAAATCCTTGAAGGAAGTCAAAGTCTGTTATGCCACAGCTAACACATAAGCTTTATATGCAAATATTCTTTGGAGAGGCAATGCACTGTGTTATATTTACACTACAGGGTAAATGACTAAAGACAGAGAAAGTGGACAGGATGACTTGAAGGAAAGGGTCTGTGTGGAGAAGGAAGTGAATTGAGGCGTTGATAAAAAAAAAAAAAAAACTTTATAATTTAGCCAGGAGCTGGTTCTGCCTAACGGCCTCTTTCCTTCGTTGCTGCTGGGGTGTAGTCTGCAAACTGAGTTTACCGCAGGGGATGGGTGGTAGTGGGTGGTAGTGATGATGGTGGTCGTTGGTGACTGAGTTGGTATTGGGTGATGGTGGTAGTGATAGTGACGATAGTGTTGGTGGTAATTGGTGGTAGTTGTAGATGGTATCGGTGGTAATTGGTGGTAGTTGTAGTGGTGTTGGGGGTAGTTGTAGTGGTAGTTGTACTGGTGATGGTAGTAATGATGGTAGTTGTGGTAGGGGTGGTCATGATGCTGGTAGTGATGATAGTTGTCATGGTGGTGGTAACGATGGTGGTTGTAGTGGTGGTAGTGATGATGGTGGAACTTGTAGTGGTGATGGTGGTGGTGATGATAGTGGTGGTGGTGGTGGTGATGGTGGTAGTGATGATGGTGGAACTTGTAGTGGTGGTGGTGGTGATGATGGTGGTGGTGGTGTGATGGTGGTAGTGATGATAATGGTAGTTGTAGTGGTGATAATGGTGATGATGTTAGTTGTAGTGGTGGTGGTGATCGTGGTGGTGGTGGTGATGGCAGTGGTGACAGGGAAAGGATAATCGGGTGGACATAGGAGTAAAACCATCAGAGGGTAGGTTTGATAGTCAGAACTTTAAGTTAATCAGCTTTCAGTCCAGAGTTCCAAGATAAGGCTCAGAAGGGGAGTCACTTTCCTAAGGTCATCTTATGCATGAGGGACCAACAACAAACCAGGAACCTGGTGCCATGACTCAGTCTGTTTGGGGCCATCTGGTCTGAAGGCAGCCCCACTGTCCCAAAGTCTTCCCCTGGCCAGCGGGCATGGTTCCCGTGCAGCTGCCGGCATCCTCCCCCCATGGGCACGCAGCTGCAGAAGCTAGTCTTGAAGCATACTTGGCTAAGCTGTAATTCTTGATTTGCTCAGTAGCATGCAATTTGGTTGGCCACCCAGTCCCTGGGGGTACTTCTAGGAATGAATCAATAGCAGGTAAGAGAAGAGGACCATGGTATGTGGGAATGCCATAGCAGGAGGCATGCTCGTAGTGCTGGTAGGCTAAGTGGACCTGAAGTGTGGCTGGAGGTCACATTTCTGTGGCAAGCTCTGTATGTGGAGTAACTTTTCCCAGTGCCAAGTGGGGAGCAGGCTGAGGGCCCCCAGAGCCAGGTTCTGTGTGGCCCTTGCTCAGCCAGGACCCATGGTCACTAAGTTAACATTATGACATCCTTCCCCTACACCATAGGGGAGAGGTTGGGTAGATGGGATGGAGGGGCCCCTTCTACTTTTGTCTAGAACTTGTTTTGGATGGCATGACCTAGAGACAGCAGCCAGACCTGTGATTTCGTGGCCTTAGACCCTGGGTCCATAGCTAGAGGAGATCAGAAAAGGCTTTGCTCTGGCTCTTTCAGAGCTGGAGCTCCCAGAATGCCTCACCTGCACGTCAGAGAGCTACATGATGGTCAGGGGGTCCCCAGTCCCATCTCTACCAGTCTTTATGTGCCACACCCTGTGCTAGATGCATTTTTATGTGGCTTATCTCATTATTCAATGTTGGTTACTCAGTGAGACCAAAAGTAGTATTATCCCTATTTCGCAGACATAGAAACTAAAATAGAGACAGATGGTTAAGCCATTTGCCCAAGATCACACAGCTAACAAGTAGCCCCACCAGTATAGTGTGGCCCTAACACATGCCCTCGTAACCACTATGCTGGGACAGTGGGATAAAAAGGAGTTTGGGGAGGGAATGTCTATTTTTATTCAGCTATTTAATAAATTACTTAGGACCTGCCTCCTTCTTATGTTTATGTGGGGATTTCCCTTTTCTGTACACAGGACAGATGTGTGTCCCCAGCCTGGCTCTTCCATGGGCAGGGATGGGTGTCTGTTGTCACTGGTGGGGGGGTGTTTGGAGCTACCCTCATTTTCACTCAGGGTCAATGGTGCACTGGCTTCCCATGTGTACAGGAATGGGCCAGCATGACCCAGTGCAGTCAGGAGACAAGGCATCTGAGTTCTGATTCTATCATTACCTGGAGGTGTGATTTAACGCAAGGCACTTGCCTTTGCAGAATCTTTCTTTGTGAAGAAAAGACCCAAGGAAGTCATTCTTTCTATTTAGCCGACCTAAAACCAGAAGTGCTGAATACCAGCAAGGAAATGGGAGCTCTGTTAAAGTTTTCTGAAAGTACCAAGTGCTACACAATGAAAGCTATCCTGAAAGAGGTCTCCCAACTGTCCCCTCTGGAATCAGGGCTGTTTTCCCCAAGTGGCTGGGCCATCGTTTGGGTTCCATGAGCTGGGCCTGTTAGGGGATGGGGGCAGCCTGACCCAGGACCTGGTGGAAAGCTCCCAGAAGGGGACGAGGGAGCTCTGGGGAATATCCCAGCCCCTTGAGGGTCTGGGGCTTCTTGAGCAATAAGAGCCTGGCTTGGTGTCAGTCCTCACTGAAGTGAGGGGGATGGTGTTGAGAAAGCCTGGGGTTTTAACTCTCTCCTGAAGGACGGAGATTGCAAAGCGCTGTGCCCAGACTGCAGGAGGCTTGGTGACTTTGGGAGGGCCTTTCCTGTACCCCAGGCCATCTGCTTCTCCCCACAGCAGGCACGGTAACCCAGAAGCAAACTGAGCAGTGAGGAGGAGCCCACGTGGAACTGAGAGCTGCTGGAGGCTTTGAGTTCAAGTCCTCCAAGGGCTTAAACTCTGGCCGCACCTCTGTGAAACTAGATGTCCCCACCCAGTCCCCACCCTCCACACCCTGTCCCCAGTTCCCCTGCTTCCAGTCTCCCTGCTTGGGCTCAGGACCTAGTTTGTTAACTGACTCTAGAAACTATTTAATCCCTTGTCTTTGCCGGGAAAAAAAACAAAAACCTTGAAGCATGCTTTATCCTTCTCTTATCCTAAGTTTCATGTTTCTGATCACAAAGCACTAGAAGGATTGATTAGAAAGCACGGTGGGGGCCAGGCTAGGCACTGGACACTGGAAAGATGGCTGTAGAGCTGTCAGCACAGAGCCAACAGAGTTCCGGGAGCCACCGAGCTCTCCGAGGAGCCACAGGCATCTTCTGTGCCCACTCTGTTGCCTCCTCTCCTTTCCAGGGGAGTTAAACGGGGGCTTGTGGAGGAGGAGACCATGGGGTTTGAGTGCTGACTCTGCCATTTATTAGCTGTGTGCCCTTGGGCAAATCACATCACTTCTCAATATTTTAACGTTTCCATCTATAAAATGCAAATGATGATAGTATGTCTTCCTAACATTGGTACGTGGAATAGATGAGTTAAACTATGTGACAGGCATAAAGGGTGGTTGGTAAAGAGTCATTTCAACACACATAAGCTCTCAGACCCTTAGTAAAGCCTTGTTGTTTCCAGGAGATCCATCCTAGGACCCTGTGTTTTCTTTGTTCATTTGTGGAATTCTCGTTCTTGCTGGTGGGTGATAGTGTTGAATATCCTAACTGGTAAAGCTGACTCTGCATTTTGGTTTGTTTTAAGCAGTGTTTGTATGGCAATGAAGTGTCACATGCTTTCCTTTACCTCTTTGTCTCTGTGTCCCCCTGGTTTTGCTGATAAGCTTCAGATTAAAAACAAATACTAAGATCTACAAAGTCAAATATTGACTAATAAATAATGTAAAGACATTTTAAAGTATGTAAATGAGAGTCTAGATTTTCATGAAAAATTTATAATTTTCAGTGACTTCTTGGACAAACATTTGTAGTCTGTTGCAGATTCAGTTTCAAGGGTGGGCTGGGTTGGGTCATGTGATCATCTTTTGTTTCTAATTATTATACATTCTTCCTGTCTTTTTTTCTTTTGTTTTGCTTCATATCTTCAATAAAGCGAAAGAGGTACAGTTTTCCATTTACTGTCCTTTACCAATTTTTCTTCATTTGTGCTTTGTGTTAGGTGAATTTTTTAAGTCATTATTATTTTTCTGTGATGACTTGGAAGCTATAGATAATATTTCTGCCCTTTCAATGGTTACTCTCAAATTTTTAGCTAATTGGTTTAGCTTATTTCTAACAAATTCTAAAATTCTTCCTTATCTCCGTCTTTTCTCATTCAATAATGTAAAGATGTTCTAGCTACAAAGGGAATACTGCCCTTGCCCATCTTTTTATTGTCTTGAATAACTTTGTGTCTTGAAGAAATCAACTTATTGTGGAACATTTCAACTCTAATATTTAGGAAAACAACGTATCTGTCACTCAGTTTCAATAATGATTAACATTTTTCTTTAGAAAAATTCTTCTTAATGTTTATTTATTTTTGAGAGACAGAGAGACACAGAGTGAGAATAGGGGAGGGACAGATTGAGAGGGAGACACAGAATCTGAAGCAGGCTCCAGGCTCTGAGCTGTTAGCACAGCGTCTGATGCGGGACGTGAACCCATGGATTGTGAGATCATGACCTGAGCCGAAGTTGGATGGTTAACCCATTGAGCCACCCAGGTGCCCCTGCACATTTTTTCAAATTTGCTTCATCTACAGTTTCTCACTTTTTTCTTCCCCAACATATTTAAAGATTCTAGGGCATCGTACTATTTTCTCCATATACACTTTAGTTTGAATCTTTATCAGATGAAAAAGCTTAACCACTGGGTTAAAAAACAAAACTCAGTGGAGTAAATTTGAAGATCTAATTGGCTTTATTGAACAATTCATGAATCAGGCAGCATCCCAACTAGCAAGTAGAGGGGAGCTCTGCTGAGCTAAACAGAGGAAAGGGCTTTAAAGGCTGAAAGAGGGGTGCCTGACTGTCTTAGTAGAGTATGTGACTCTTGATCTCAGGGTCCTAAGTTTGAGCCCCAAGTTGTACATAGAGTTTACTTACATAAAAAAAAAAAAAAAAAAAAGGCGGAAAGAGGGCATAAACACAGAAGAAGAAAGGATTCATTAGCAAGGAATACATTATTTGGGCAGGGTTGTCCTCCTAAGGGGAGTGGACTGTGTCTAACAGTAAATTTCCTAGTATTGACCAGGAAACTCCATGTTAACTGGTTCAAGATTCTATTCCTGGGGGGTTGAGACTATAGTTAGGTTAGGTATTAAGTCTTGCTTTACTAACTTGGGCCTTTAACCTAAACGATGCCATTTTGTGTGTTTTCTTTTTCTTTCTTTCTTTCTTCCTTCCTTCCTTCCTTCCTTCCTTCCTTCCTTCCTTCCTTCCTTCCTTTCTTTTTAAAAAATGTTTATTTATTTATTTTGAGAGAGGAAGAGAGAGAGAATCCTGAGTAGACTCCACACTCAGAGCAGAGCCCAGTGAGAGCTCAATCCCACAACCATGAGATCATGACCTGAGCTGAAATCAAGAGTTGGACCTTCAACTGACTGAGTCACCCAGGCTCCCCTCTATGTTATTCTTTTTAACAGTTCCTCCCTTTAGATCAGACCCTCAGCTTCATTGAGAGATGTGATGAAAATCCAAGGCATTAGCACCACTCTCAGCTACTGCTTTAAAGTTGTCACGGCTTTTATTGTTCCTTTGTGTGGTACCCACAGGTTATGATGTTTTGTTTTATTTCTGTGATATTTACAGGTTGTGACTTTAGGTTTCCATTCTTTAAATCAGCCATCGCTTTGTTCCTTCTCTACCATCCCATTCTTAGGGAGATCATTTGCATAGTGGTTAGTGGCCGTGAACATGATTTAAAGCTTTGGGGAAAATACAACACACCAGGGAGATTATTGTGGTTACTATGAGCAAGATAATTCCCATGTTTGGAGGGCACATTGAAGCCATGTTCCCCAAGACCCAAAAGCAATCAAAATCAAATAAGTCAAAGACCCCAACGAAGGAGTCATCTTTTTAAGCTAAGAAGCTTGTTGTAATTGAGTTTCAATTTCCCCAGAAGTGTTAATTCAGGTCCAGCAGGTGGTATTGGCTATAACACAGACACCTCCCTGCTCAGCTAAAAGGTAACCAAGGGTTTATCCTATCCTATTATCAAGAAGAATTTGGGGGTACCTGGGTGGTTCAGTCGGTACAGCAACCACCTCTTGATTTCAGCTCAGGTCAGGATCCCTGGGTCATGGGATTGAGCCCAACATCAGGCTCCAAGCTCCGTGCTCCATTCTGAGCATGAAGCTTTCTTAAGATTTTCTCTCTCTCTCCTCTCTCTTCCCCTTCCTCTACCACTCTCCTACTTTCTCTCTTACACACATGCTCTCTCTCTTAAAAAGAAAAAAAAGAACAACTTAGGGCAGAAAATCTAAGGATTTTTGCTATGCAACTATTGCTTTAGCAGCAGATTCTACAGTAATTTTAAGAGGTAAGAAGTTAGGAGGCACCTGGGTGGCTAAGTTGGTTGAGCATCTGACTTTGGCTCAGGTCATGATCTAGCGGCTCGTGGGTTCGAGCTCTGCGTCAGGCTCTGTGCTAACAGCTCAGAGCCTGGAGCCTGCTTTGGAGTCTGTGTCTCTCTTTCTCTCTGCTCCTCCCTTCCTCCCTCTATCTTTCTCAAAAACAAATAAACATTAAAAAATTTAAAAAATTAAGTTAGCTTCATTTGCATTTATTCCTAACCAGGGAAGTAGGGACCTGCCAAAAGGAGTGAATCTTGATTCCTGAAAGCCTCCTGCTAGGTCCTTTTTAACTTGACCATGTAAATTCAGAGGTGTTGACTAATGTGATGTCTTACTTTGCTTGTGAGAAGTTAGAGACGTAGTTAGATTTTATTTAGCCTGAAATAAAAGATTATTTTATTATTATTTTTATGTTTATTTTTGAGAGAGACAGAGCATGAGTGGAGGAGGGGCAGAGAGAGAGAGAGGGAGACACAGAATCCAAAGCAGGCCCCAGGCTCTGAACTGTCAGCACAGAGCCCAATGCGGGGCTCGAACTCATGAACCATGAGGTCATGACCTGAGCCAAAGTTGGATACTTAACTGACTGAACCACCCAGGCGCCCCTAAAAGATCATTTTACATCCCAGAGATTACAACCCTCAGCAATGGCCTGGGAGCTAGAGATGAAGGTGTTTTCTTTCCAGGCCAATGCCAGAGAAAAGAAAAGGGAAAATAAGGTGAAAGGGTTTCATGTTTAAAGTATGAAGTGGGTGGAGGCAGTTTTCCTTGATGTCAGCTCCATCAAGTTGAGTTAGAGGTGTCCCAGCATCTGTACAAGACGAGGTGTCAGGTGGAACCTTTTTTAGACTTGTGGTGTGTACCCAAGGCTTAATACCTGTTAGCTTTATAGCAGTGATGAGGAGAACAAAGGCAAGAGAAATGCAGCTAAAATTAAATCTGCTTACAGCTTGCAGCCCACTGATAAATCCCTGAGACATACAGATTGTAACACTCCTACAGCTCCCTCAAGGACTTCCCTTCATGTTTTCCCACTCTAGCTCTGCTCTGGTTAGTGTTACTTCCCTCTGATAACCATAAGCAGCCCTCCCCAAGGTATATGTTAGCAATCATCTTCCAAACATATGGCCCACTGACATCTATCTGAAGGGATTGGTGACTAATGTTTTCTTGACAGTAGTAATAGCAGCTAGCCCCTCAAGGTCCTGGAAGCTTTGCTTCCAAATTCCTTAGAGACTTACGCCATCCCTAACCCCCACTAACTAAAAAGGGTATAATCAGTCACTCCTCACAATCCCAGGGCAGCTCTTTCTGCCCACGGGTCCTGACCAGTTGCTATAATAAAATCATCTGTTTGCACCAAAAACATCTCAAGAATTCTTTTTTGACCATTCACTTTCGGCCTCACATCAGCAGTGTTAGTGGTCAAGAGTACTTGGAAGAGTCCTTTCCAATGGGGCTCAAGGGCAATTTTCCTATGATGACCTTTTCAGAATACTCAGTCACAGGGCTCTCAACTGTGACCAGAAGGATCCTTGGAACTTGACGATGGGCTTGAACATAAGATGCTAGAGGCTTTATTAGCAAATCATACTAGCATGAATCAACAGATTGGCAGAAGGTTGTATTTTCATAGAATTCCAAGAAGTCTGCAAAGGTTTTCATTGAGGCTCATACGATTTGTCCAGGAAAATGGGTGCCCCAGTCACTGAATATCATGGAGCTATACCCAAAATGGGAAATAATTTTTAACTGTTTTTGCTGTTGTAGGGGCATCAGCCTTATTGCAAGGGAACACGTGAACTAATCTAGAAAACACAACCATAAGAGCATACTGAGGATGTAGCTGGTCGCAGGGGCATAAGAGCACTTGGATCTGGGGGCCCAAACAGACCAGGTTCTGCCCCTCACCACTGACGAAGTCCAAGAGCAGAGGAATGAGCCCTGGCAAAACAAGAAAGGAATTTGTTTCAGTGAAGCCGACACTGGGAAGACAGCGGACTAGTGTTTCAAAGAAGGTCTTCAAAATGCTGAAAACACTCGCAGGTTTATGTAAGGAGAATGTGGGGCAGGGTCAGTAGGTCCTCACTGGTGGGCAGTAAAGGTCAGGTGGATCATTGTCTTGGGGCCAATCACGGGGAGAGTCTTTTTGGCTCAGGGCAGTCCTTATTGCTTGAGGGGGCAGTTTTGGTTCCCTTCAGGGGACACTTCGCTCCCAGGGTCTTTTGCCTGAGTTAAGAGATAAACTGGAAAGAAGAACTTAATCAAGTAGAAAGTTTGAGGTCAATATGGAGGTAGTAGGGCTCCTCTTTCAGTAATCAATATCAAGTGGCAGTTGAGTGAAGTCCAGCTGTAGCAGAGAGAGGAGGTCAAAGGCTTCTAGAAATAAGAACAGCTTTTTTTTTTTTTTTTCAGGATTATGGACCTGACAAGTCAGACATTGTTGGTAGAAGGTGTTTGCAATTTTATAGAAGTCTCCCCACTCTACTCATAATTTGAATCATCTTAAATGCCCTATAGTGGGTGAAGGGATGGAAAAACCAATACATGGAGATTGCCAGGGAGCCGGGAAGAATCCAGTGGCCATCTTGGGTTCTCATGGCCCTCTGTCCATGTAATTTATAGCCATTGTTTGCCCCCCTTAATTTCTCTGATCCAGGAGTAGACTGTCCCCATGGGATAAAGACATCAGGATGGCCAGGCTCTGGCAGTGGGCAGCCATTTTTGCAGAAGCAGAATGAGCTTTACTGCACGTGCCACAATCTTCATAGATCCTGCTGCTCCCTTTGCATAAAAGCCATTGACATTGAAATTTCTTTCCAAAGACTCTTTTTCCACAAACCTTCGACAACTTTTTTTTTAACACTTAGATTTTGTCCTAAGCTTTCCCTTTTTTAAATATCTAGCCTCATTTTGGGGCCAGATTAATTTCTTTTCCCTTAACAAGAATGTGTTTTTATTTCTTATATTTTCTCTTACCAAAAACATACATCTTACTTTACTTGCATACAGAGTTATTTCTCTTATTATTTCCAGTAGTCTTAATTACACTTACTAGAATTCTTAACTCTTAGAAAGCTTCATTTTTAGTGAATATTAAGTAGTAACTGTAAACTATTATACCAGCATCTTTTAGACTTGCAAATTTATGAATATATTCTTTTTTAACTTGTATATATATATTCTATAATTTCTAGAAGGATATGCCATTTAAAATTTCCCAATACAGCATTAACACATTCAAAAGTAGATAAACCTCTGTTCAGTATTTAATGCTTTAGTATTTTATCTTATTTGGAAATGATCTAGGTATTTAATGAATTTAATATAACTCATCATTTAACCTAACTTAAGGCAAAACTTTAAGGCTTTATGTTACCAAAAAGATTTGGGAAAACAATTTAAGTAGATTTTAAATATTGCTGAAAAGTTTATTTATAAACCTTTATCTTGTTTACATCTATTTAATTTACTTTTTCTTAATAACTATGTTTAAATATCTTTTTTGAGTTTATTTATTTATTTTTGAAAGAGAGAAGACAAGCTGGGAAGGGGCAGAGAGAGAGAGAGAGAGAGAGAGAATCCAAAGCAGGGTCCAGGCTCTGAGCTGTCAGTACAGAGCATGACGCAGGTTGGGGCTCAAACCCATCAATCATGAGATCATGTGCTGAGCCAAAGCAGATACTTAACTGACTGAGCCACCCAGGCGCCCCTAAACTTAGTTATTAAGGGGCCTACGACTTTGGCTCAGGTCATGATCTTGTGGTCCGTGGGTTCAAGCCCCACATTGGGCTCTGTGCTAACAGCTCAGAGCCTGGAGCCTGTTTCAGATTCTGTGTCTCCCTCTCTCTCTGACCCTCCCCAGCTCGTGCTCTGTCTTGCTCTGTCTCTCTCTGTCTCAAAAATAAACATTAAAAAAAAATTTTTTAAAAACCGTATGTTTAGATTACTTACACAAACTTCATTATACATTAAACCACAGTCAGCCATTGTCCGAAGCTATTATTTCTTTGTTCATAGATCTTATAAGAGATAATATGAACCTATTTGCCTGATAAACTCAGATAGAATATAAGCATTATATGATGTTGATAATTCTAAAGACGTGTCTGTTCTAATTAAACCATCAACCTTAAACTAATTTTTATATTGAATATTTCCCCAGATTGTGTGAACTTGAAAACCATTTGGCTTAATGTCTATCTTCCTAAGAGTTTAGAATGCCCAATCCTTAAAAGCTCTTGCCTTCAAACCAGCTAAACAGAGTTCTTTTACAAATTAATTTTAGCAATACCATCTGGAAGTAGAAAAATGTCTCATATTTACAACATGTATATATGGACATACACACAAACACACAAAGGCAAAGGACTTCGTAGTTACTAATATTAATGGAGAAGATTTTTTTTTTTTAATCGAAAAACTTTGTTTGGTGGGGCTCAGTCAGTTGAGCATCCAACTTCAGCTCAGGTCATGATCCTGTGGTTTATGAGTTTGAGCACCATGCCAGGCTCTGTGCTGACAGCATGGAGCCTGGAGCCTGCTTCTGATTTGGTGTCTCCCTCTCTCTCTGCCCCTCCCTTGCTCGTGCTCTGTCTCTCTGTCTCCCAAAATTATATGAACATTGAACAATTTAAAAATTTAGAAAATAAAATAAAATATCATCTCCTGAGGACACCTGGGTGGCTCAGTTGGTTAAGCGTCCGACTCTTGATTTCAGCTCAGGTCATGATCTCACGGTTTGTAAGTTTGAACCCCACATAAGGCTTTGCACTGACAACATGCAGAGCCTGTTTAGAATTCTCCCACCCCTCTGCTTAGAATTCCCCTCACCCCCAGCTCATGTATGCATTTTCTCTCTCTCTCAAAATAAATAAACTTAAAATTATATGTTATATATAATTTTATAATACATAAATTATATATATAATTTCCCAGTGATAGGAATCAGGGATCCTTGGATAAATGAGTCTGAGGGCTGGGTCAGAGAAAGTTTAAGGGGAGCTTAGACTCTTGTTGTTCCAGAAAGTAAGTGTTCAAAAACGAATGGGAACATGTCAAAGGGACACAGAAGCCAACTTGAAGGAACTCAAGAACAGTATGAGAATCAGAATGAATAGTGAGAGGAATGTGTTTTAACACACTGTATTTGAAAATTATTGAGTTTATGTTGATATTAACCACAATGATGACAGTGAGTGAGTCTGGGAGGCGCGTGGCTGGAGGATGGAGAAAGGAAAGCTCTCCTTAGAGAAGAACTAATAAATATCCAAAGGAATAAAAGAATTAGAACAATTACCATTTTGCAACCATGACCCCAAAACTAGTTCAAGCAATGGCTAATTTAGGCACTACTGAGTGAAAGTTTTTGAGAACCAAGATATTCAAACAGTCTGAAAGTATCACGCCTTAGATTATTAATGGCAAATGAGGGAAAGTGCCTTTTTACTGGATAAACCAGGTAGATATAAAACCAGGTAGATATTAATCAAATAATGAGACAGCATTACCACAAATGCAGAAAATGGCAACATATTCCTCCTGATATGGACTGAGAAGGACACAATATTTACCATGTATAATTCTTGGCAAAAAAGTGTTTACTTTGAAACTAATCATTAGGAAAATAATCAGACAAGTCCACAATCAGAATTATTCTACAAAATAGCTCCTCTAGACTTTTAAAATGTCAATGTCATGAAAGACAAAAAGCAAGTATGCTATTTTAGACTAAAAGACACAAAAGAGACAAGACATGTAAATGACATGACAAAAAAAACACAGTTAAAAAACACATTATTGGGGCAAGTGGGGAAATTAGACTGTATATTAAAGTACTACACCGCTGTTAAATTTTCAGAGTGTTGTAATTGTATCATGTTATGTAGGGAATTATGCATAAGTAGTTAGAGGTAAAATGTAATGATGTATCGACTAATTCTTAAATGGTTTAGCAAAAATTTAAGAAGTAAAAATGTGTGTGTCCAATTTGTTCTGTGTGAAATTTTTCTATGGGTTTGAGATATTTCAAAAGGAAAAGTTGGGAGAAAATTATGGACAACTGAGATCACAAGACAGAAGAAAAACCCTTAAGAGCCAAGAACACAAAGAGAACTTAAACCGAGGTAAGCTGACACTGTGGCTGCCTTCAGAGGCGGTGCATAGAAACATAGGGCACAGAGCATCACAATCACTCAGAGATAAAGATGAGTCCAAAAGCCCGTGTAGCAGGGAGCTGGAAACAAGGCTCCCCTATCAAACTGTGACCCTCGAAGTACAACATCCTCCCCAAAAGGGAGAGGTAGGAACGAAAGCTGTCCTCCGGGACAGGGAGATGACAACGAGCTGGTATCCCGGCTTGGACTCAGGTGGAAAAAAAAGTACCACCTGAGAAATTAGCCCCACAGGTCTGCTCACACCTGTTTGGGGTTTAATTTTTTTTTTTTTTTCATTTCTCATGTATATTAGAACTACCAAAATGAGAAATAAAAAAAGTGGTCCTGTGTGTACATTTTACCACAATTAAAATATGGCCCCAGGCTATTGATACTATGGACACCTGGAAGAAGCAAAGGCAAAACAACTCTTCCTTTTTTTAAAAAATTTTCTTTTAATGTTTATTTCTGAAAGAGAGAGAGACAGAGTGCGAGTTGGGGGGAGATAGAGAGAGGTGGTGACACAGAATCTGAAACAGGCTCCAGGCTCTGAACTGCCATCACAGAGCCTGGTGCGGGGCTCAAACCCATGAACTGTGAGATCATGACCTGAGCCGAAGTCAGATGCTTTACTGACTGAGCCACCCAGGCGCCCCAAAGCAAAACAACTCTTTTTTTTTTAATGTTTTATTTATTTCTGAGGGAGAGAGACAGCATGAACAGGCAAGAGTCAGAGAGAGAGGGAGACACAGAATCCGAAAAAGGCTCCAGGCTCTGAGCTGTCAGCACAGAGCCTGATGCAGGGCTCGAACCCACGAACCATGAGATCACGACCTGAGTCGAAGTTGGACACTTAACCGACTGAACCACCCAGGCACCCCAAGGCAAAACAACTCTTAAGGCCTTATAGAATCTGCACAGTTAAACTGTTGAAGATAGGCTTACAGCCCCAAATTACAAAATTTACGAGGAAACAATCCACCATGACTGAGAGCTAACACAGAAAATTGCAGGATTAGATCCCAGAACGTTAGCTAAAACGATTCACAGCTTCCAATTATGAAAGTAAAAATACACTAAATAATTTAAAAGAATAAAAAGGTATCAAAATGAAATAATACAGTGTGAAAATGACTAAGCAGACTTTTTAAAAAGAAAATAGGATTTCTAAAAATAAAACTATATTCATTCATTTCTTCATCAAATCTCAATGAATAGGTTAAACAGCAGATTTGATATATCTTAGAAAAGAATAACTGGACTACCAATGGCACTGAGGAAATTACCCAAATGCATGCTATGGGATGAAAAGATGAGAGAAAGACTAGGTAAGAGGTGGAGGGAGGAGGAGGAGAAGGAAAAGAGAGAATGCAATGGAAAGGTCTGTCATATATCTAACTCGATGCCCAGAAGTAGAGTTTAAAAATGGAAGAGAGACAATATTCAAAGAAAAAGCAGTGAGTGTTTTCCAGAACCAATGAGAGATATGAATTCTCAAACTCAGGAATCAGGTTCCAAACAGGTAAAATGATTCATACCGAGATCTAAATCCTAGAGGCATCAGAAAGTTAGTACAAGTACCTTATGAACAACACGATGTGTTAAAAGTTGTGGGGTACCACCACAGCAGCGCTTAGCCTTACATGCATACTGGAAGTAAAGGAAAGCTGGAAATCAGCAATCTCCGCTTCCATCTCAAGAATCTAGAGAAAATAGCAAATCAAACGTAAACAACTAAGAGGAGGAAATAAACATCGCAGATATTGATGAAATAGAAAACAAATGTACAACAAAGAAATTTATCAAACCCCAAATCTGGTTCTTTGACAAGATGAATAATGTTGAGAAATCTCTAGCAAGACTGATGAAGAAAGAATGAGAATGTGACTGAGCCCAAGCTCTGCCGCCCGTTGCTTGAAAGGTCATTACTCAAGAGATGAGTTTTGATTGGAAAGGAATTTGAGCTTTATGCAGGAGGCTGGAAAGAAACCCAGGGAGAAGGTAGACTCTTGTCTAGAAGCCCACTCTGAGGTTTCTGCGTGGCCCAGGTTTTAAAGGAGTTTAGGGTAGTTAATCAGCAATGGGAGTGCGGTGGCCTACAATGTTTCTTGATTTCCTGTAGACTCGATGATGCCAGCCACAAAGGTTATCGTGGGGGCTTCAGGGTTGTGCTAGGGGTCCAGTTCTTTTTTCATGATTTGCAGGGTCTAGTTCTCTTTTAATGATATGCAGAGTATTCTGTTCTTTCTGCAGAGGAGGGCAAGGTCTACAGATGCACAAAGGGAGGTCAGCAAGATCATTTGTGTGTCCTAAAAACAAAACAAAACAAAACAAAACAAAACATTTTGCTAAAGAATTACTGAGCTCATCAGAAAACTGAGGCAGCTTCAGATTTGCTGGCCTCTGTGACCTGGGAAAGTTTGGTCCTTTACTCCTCAAGTGTAGTGGTCTGGAGGTCTCAAAAGAAAGTAAATTTGTTCTGCTATAGATCAAAGGCCTTGGGTCAGCAAGTTAGGAGTGTGTTAACTTCAACGAAGTCAACCCCTAAGACCGGTCGAAGAGGTATTATAAGAACATCACTACAGATCATATAGTTACATCACAGAGGTTAGGAATATGTTTATTTTGAGAGAGAGAGAGCAGGAGAGGGTAAGGGACAGAGAAAGAGGGAGAGAGAATTCCAAGCAGGCTCTGCACTGACAGTGGGAGGTTGAACCCACAAACTGTGAGATCATGACCCGAGCCAAAGTTAAACACTTAACCGACCAAGCCACCCAGGCGCCCCTGGAATAATTTACACTTTTAAAAACACAGCTTACCGAACTGACAGCAAGAAATAGAAAAGCTGAATAGTTTGATATCTATTGAAGAGGTTGAATCTGGTGTTAAAAACCTCACAAAGAAAACCCCAGGCCAAAATCTTCACTGGCAAATTTTTCCGACCATTTAAAGAAGAAATAACAGTTTTGCACAAACTCTTCGTGAGGAATAGAAAAATAGGGAGTACGTGCCAGCTCATGAGGTCAGCACGATCTAGTTACAAAAGTCTGAACGAGTACATTACAAATTAAGACTTGGAAGGCAAACCAGAAGCAACAGGCAAGCCTTTATTACTTAGTATAAGTAAGAGGCTACACAAAAAAAGGATGCTGGCTCCCTGAAGGTCTATTTTCCCTCCATGAAACAGCACTGAATAAAGGTTAGCTGAATCAATGAAGTGGAGAAGGGAATTGTCTCACCGTCCAGGGAGCCCAGAACAAATTGCTCCTGCTCTTTTATGGAGCTGGAAACCAAGGGGAGTGTAGCGAGAAGGGCCAGATGCAGAGGCAATCTGAGTAGTCTCAGCTGACCCCCAGCCTCCTCCGTGGAGGATCCTAGGTTAGGGATGTAGATACTGCAGGGATATGTGAAAGCAAGGTCAGTGGAGCCGGCTGGGGAGCTGGGTCCTTGACTAACCCCCTCGACACCGCAGAGCACAAGCCGTGCATCAAGTCTGTTGGGAAGGCAGCTTCCCCACTCCCACTACCCCTTGAGGGCTACCCAGAAAAGCCTTTTTAGTTGTCCGTAGCCAGGCCTGGTCACATACACGATTTGGCCTGGAGCTGGACTCCTCATAGGGTGCAACATATATGTGGGCATCAACCCATCTGTGTGAAGGGTTGAATGGGGCTAAAAATCAGTTCAAGCTTTGCTGCCAAGCTGTGGGCCCTGGCATGGGTTTATGTCCCCCTGGCGGGAGGAGCACCTTCTCATCACACAAAGGTGCCATCCGGGCTATTGACAGCCCTGCCCAGGTTAACAAATTAAAGAATGTTTCACAAAGTCTTCAATAGATGCAGAAAAGGCATGTGATAAAATTCAACAGTCATTTGTGATTTAATACAAGGAATAAACTAGGCCGAGAAGGAAATTTTCTTAACCTGGTAAAATGTCTGTTTCCAAATTTCTCTTCCAAGGACACTGGCATACTGGTTAGGGCCCACCCTACTGATTTTAATGTCATCATCTTTTTAAAAGCCCTATCTCCCAATGCAGTCACATGTTGAGGTTTTAAGGATTAGGACTTCAGTCTGGAATTTGGAGAGATAGGAGGTGGGTGTCACAAGAGGCCAGTTTCCAGATGTATGCAGGAGACAGACGCACAGGTTCTCAAAGGCTTGGGGTAAGGTAGAAAGGAAAGGGAGGGATAAAGGATGACTGGCTCGAAACAATGGGGTAGATACTGCTCCATTTACTGAGATGGTGAAACCAGGAGAGGAATAAACTTGAGCTGGAGCCAGGGGGGAGTCCTGAGGCATGCTGACCTTTACAGATTGACTAGAAGAAATGGAGCCCAGAAGAAAAAAGAGTCACCACTAGTGGGAAGGAAGAAATCAGAAACCTGTAGTATCTTGGAAACTGAAAGAGAAGAGCCAGCAAGTTCTGTTGATTCTACCGTTTCATGTCTCTCAGACTCCTCCAGATTTCTCCTCTCAGCGTGACCTGCATTCTGATTCCAATCCAGTGAGGACCAGCAGAGGGGGCCCTCTGTCCAGGTGCAGGCTTAGGGGGATGCATTGTCTTTTTATTTTAAAATGTTTTATTTATTTTTGAGACAGAGAGAGACAGAGCTTAAGGCGGGGAGGGGAAGAGAGAAGAGGGAGACACAGAATCCGAAGCAGGATCCAGGCTCTGAGCTGTCAGCACAGAGCCCACTGCAGGGCTCGAACCCACAAACCGTGAGAGCATGAGCTGAGCTGAAGTCGGACGCTTAACTGACTGAGCCACCCAGGTGCCCCATGGGGATATATTTTTCTACAGACAATATCAAAATAATAAAATCCAGTCTGCTTTTTATTATCACCATGTGCTGGCAATTCTAAACCATGTGGGCAATAAAATGCTTTTCTGAAAAAATAATTTATTGGTCTATGTTCAAAATAATGGCTGTGGTTATGTAAGCTTCAAATGGAACATCTTTATGACTACCTCTTAGCAAACCTTGTACTTGGAAGCTAATTCAGGGAATTCACAATGATATAGTGGGCTGTCAAATTCGTTTTGAAAGGAAGTTCTTAAGTTTGGATTTAAAGCTCATTTTAGATGCTATTCATGTCTTCAACCAGTATAATACATACTCCTGTGTTTAAAAATTTTTTTTTGAGGTTTATTTATTTTTGAGAGAGAGGGACAGAATGCAAATGAGGGAGGGGCAGAGAGAGGGAAACAGAACCGGAAGCAGGCTCCTGGCTCTGAGCTGTCAGCACAGAGGATGATGCCGGACTCAAACTCATCAACTGTGAGATCATGACCTGAGCTAAAGTTGGACACCCAACTGACTGAGCCACCCAGGTGCCCCATACTCCTGTGTTTAAACAGTAGATTCAGAATCATAGAGGATAGTAGAGCAATTATAAATACAAAAGGTGGAGTGCTTGGGTGGCTCTGTCCAACTCTTAATTTCAGCTCAGGTCATGACCTTGTAGTTCTTGGGATCAAGCCCCATGTCAAGCTCTTCATTGACAGCATAGCACCTGCTTGAGATTCTCTCTTTCCCTCTCTTTCTGCCCCTCTCCCTCCAAAATAAATAAATAAACTTTGAAAAATACAAAAGAAACAGCATGAGTTACAGTAATTATGTTATTTTAATTATGAGTCTTACTTGTGTTTAAGATTTAAAACAATGAAAGAATATAGTGTTTGGCATATTTTTGTTTGGTAAGTTAACAAATTTTAGTTCATGCATGAAATATTTTACTGAATTTGAATATCTTTAAATTAAAATTTATTTTTTAATGTTAATTGTTGCTAAAGAATGAATCAAGACAGTAGTGATTATTACAGATTACTGTGTGATAACAAAAATAGTTTGGTTGTTTAGAGGAAGAAGATGTTTAAAAATAATCCACTCCCCAGAGTGGATTATCCACCACCCAATATGCTAGTTATGAAACCAAAATACTTAATATTTCATCTTTGAATATACATGTATAAGAACAAAGCTTACTACCTCCTGGGGTGTTTTCTATCCTTGCAGTTTGAGAACTGGGTGAGGCAAAAAATAATTTTTTTCTGGCCAGTGTGGAGGGATGATGAGGAAAATATCACATGAAATGTGGCAGTCTTCGTATTAAATCAGCTGATGGCTCCATCTGTATTTTCACAGAAATGGCTTATGTGTGGAATTCTATTTTACTGAGTTTCTTTGAGTATTTTTTTCTCTTTTCAAAGCTGTAAAAAGTAGTGATTTTCCAATTATTCTTCCTTGAGCCTATAAGGGCTTTTAGGGAGTGAATGCAGAGTTGGGTTCTGGGCCTCCCAGGCCCCAATGGGACACATTTACACATTAGAGTCTAGATCTTATGGGCTAATTTGTGCTCACTCAAAATTCATACGTTGAAGGCCTAACCATCAGTACCTCAGAATGTGACTGTATTTGGAGATAAGACCTTTAAAGAAGTGATTACTGGGGCGCCTGGGTGGCTTAGTCGGTTAAGCGTCCGACTTTCACTTAGGTCATGATCTCGCAGTTCGTGGGTTCGAGCCCCGCGTCGGACTCTGTGCTGACTGCCAGCTCAGAGCCTGGAGCCTGTTTCAGTCTGTGACTCCCTCTCTCTCTCTGACCCTCCCCTGCTCACGCTGTCTCTCTCTCTCCTCGAAATAAATAAAAAAAAAAAATTAAAAAAAAATAAAGAAGTGATTACATGAGGCTGTTGGGGGCCCTAATCCAATATGGCTGATGTCCTTATAAAATAAGGAAATCTGGCCATACAGAGAAACACCAGGGGGCGCACGTGTACAGAAGGACAACCATGTGAAGAAGCAGGGATCTCAGAGGAAACCCGCCCTGCCAGCACCTTGATCTTGGACTTTCAGCCCCTGGAACTGTGGGGGGGGTGGGGGGGGGGAAGTTCTGTGTCGAAGCCACCCAGTCTGAAGTATTTTGTGATGGCAGGCTGACCAAACTAAGACATCAGGTGGCATTTGTTTGGACAGGGTTCCACAGCTGGTGAGTGTTGGGAAATCACCAGAATAAGGGACAGAGCACAAACTTTGAGACCATTCCTTGGGATTTGAGTCCCAGCTTTGTTGTTTAATAGCAGATCATTGGTGGGCCATTTACTGAATACTGGGGTCCCAATTTCATGTCTGTAAAGTGGGCGTGGAAACCACTACTTAGCATTTCAATGGAGATGACATGGTAATGTCATGGAAAGTGCCAGGCCAACAGTAGGCGCCCAGTAAATGAGGATGCTGAGCCCAAGCATCTCCCACTGCCTTCGCTCCTGTTAATTAGATCCTGCTGAAGGTAACTACACTGGGGACGGCTGGCAGTCTGTGGATTTTGCAATTAAGGGAGGGTCATTTTAAAAATGTCTGGTGAGTGAAGTTTTAAAACTTTTGCTAAATTTGCATGTAGTGTTACTTTGAATGATTTGGGAAGATTAAAAAAATAAGTGTGTCTTCTCTGCTTATAAAAATAGCATATGTTTCTACATATTATGGAAATACACATATTCTATAGAAATATTTTAAGAAAATTTGCGTGAAAGGTGCAGGAGTCTAAAGAACAAAACAGCTCATAATAAAACCAGTCAGGGACAACCACTGCCCACATTTGTGTATGTTTTCTTCCAATATTTTTTTCTGTTGTCTTTTTAAAATTCCAGAACATCAGTTTTGTGCCGTGTGTTTTTGCTGAACTTTTGAACACGGGCACTTCCTATGCTGTTATCAAGTCTTTTTTTTTTTTTCTTAATGTTTATTTATTTATTTTGAGAGAGAAAGCATGAGCAAGGTAGGGGCAGAAGAAGAAGAAGAGAAAAGAATCCCAAGCAGGCTCCGCACTGTCAGCACAGAGCCCTACACAGGGCTCGAACTCATGAACCATGATATCATGACCTGAGCTGAAACCAAAAGTCGGATGCTCAACCGACTGAGCCCCCCAGGTGCCCCGTTACAAAGTTATTTTTTAAAAGTGTATTTATTTATTTTATGAGCAAGAGCGTGTATGCACAAAGCAGGGGTGAGGGGAGAGAGAGAGGGAGAGAGAGAATCCCAAGCAGGCTCAGAGCCCAACATGGTTCTCAAACCCATAAACTTCAAGATCATGACCTGAGCTGAAATTAGGAATCAGATGTTTAACTGACTGAGCCATTCAGGTACCCATCCCCCTGCCTTTACAGTCTTACTATTTATCTCTCCCTCCTGTCTTCTAGGTCCTGCTGCACAATAGGACCTGATATGAGGTGGCACTTGAACTAGGGAAAACGGATGTGGGTTTGGGTGAGTGTGTAAACACATGCAGTCACATCCTGTTAAGGAGTCCCTGGCAGGAGCCTAGAGACTGAGATGAGGACAGGCCTAGGCCCCACAGCCCACCAGTGAGACCTTTCCCCCACCCCCTCCTTCCCCATCTGGGTTCCTGTTACTCTGGCCCTTTAAGAAGGGGGCTAGAACTCTGGCAAGCTGAGGTGGTGGTCCCCTGGGAACCCAGGGACAACAAACAGCTTCAGAGAGATTGGGGCTGTGTTGGGGACCCTCCACAACAGGGATGGCACACACGGAGGCCAATCAGGTAGAGCAGGGACTCTGTGAATTTCTCCTTCCTTTCTTCTTCTGGCTGCTTCTCCCCAGCCTCCCCACTCCTGCCTTTCTCTGCCCTTCTACTAACATTCCCACTGCCTCTGCTCCAGATGGTCTTCATTTCTGGGGACAGTTCTTGCTTATTAAGAGTTTCTTCGTTGATCTTGGATTTTTCAGTAGATAAATAAATATTCTGCAAACCATGATAATTGGCTCTCATCAAATTTCCCACCTTTTCCGGTTTTCTTTCTTTCTTTCCTCAAATTGCTTTTGCTAGTCCCTCTAGAATAAATGGTCAAAAAAGACAGTGGTGAATATCACTGGCTTGCTCTGAAATGAATGTGGTGTCTTGAGTGTTTCCCCCTTAAGTTCCATGTGGTATTTTGACTATTTCAATGAGATCCTTGAATGAATTTGCATAGAGTTGTCCTTGGTGTGAGTTTGGTAAAGAATATAGAATGATATTTTGCTCTTTGAATCAATTTCAATGTTCATAATATAATTGAATCTATCCCATTTGTGGTTTTGCTACAAAAGCTTTATTTAGGGTTATTTCCATCACTTCTTTTTTTCCTCTACGTTTAAAGCTTCTTTTCCTCCTTGTATTATATTTTGCTATACAATCAGTTTTCTTTATTAACTAATGTCCCCAGCCTCTGCCAGTTACTTGGAAAAAATAGTACTTATTGACTTTGTCAATTATACACCCTTCCTCCTTCTTCCACAGTTTAGAATGCATTTTGGGGCTCCTGTCTTAATCTGTTGTGATAAAAAAATTGCTTTTTTTTTTTTTTACATTCTATAGCCTTCCTTTCAAGAATTATAATATTTGTATACCATTTTCTTGCTGTGATTATTTCATTTAATTAAATGTTTAACCAAGTTAAATGTTCATCATGAAGCCTTTTCTCTCATGACATCCCAGTCTGTGAGTCACTTGTTTTTATTCATCTCTTGTTTGTCTGCATTATGTCTTTTGATAGCTTCCCAGGAAGGGAAACGCATAACTTAGAACCATCTAGTGAGTTGTAAAACTACCAAGTACACCAAGGACACTTATGAGATTCTTATCAGTGAACAAAGACAAAAAAAAAAAAAAAAAGAAATGAAAAGACAACAAAAAGAGAATTTATATAAGAAAAAAGGGAAGAGGGGAAGGGGGGAAAGGGTGCTAGTCTAAATTTTGTTTTTCTAATTAAGGTGATTAGCTGGTGGCTCTCCAAAAGACCAGTCAAGCAGTCTATTCTGGAATAAATTGATTAGGTCATTAAAGAATGTAATTTTAGTTATTTGCAGATTTTCCAAAAGTCTTGAGACTTAAGCTCTGCAGGACACATGACAGACTATAAACAGTTTCTGCCTATGTCGCCACCTTACACTCCATTTCCCTTGGCAGAATTTCTGGGAGAGATAGACCTACAAAGTCATTGCCAAGTTTGAAAACATCTTCCAGGTACCATCACAGTTTATAGAATTTTGTGGTCTTAACATTTTCCCTTTAAACTTCCACAGATATTGTTCCATTTTCTTCTGGCAAATGAGTTGCTAGAGAAATCTGCAGACACTTGATTTTTTTCCTTTTTTATCCCTAAATCATATTTGTCTTTTACTTATGGCCAGAGAAAATGATTTTACCAGGATCTGTATTAGCCATTTGTCTGTCTGTCTATCTATCTATCAATCGATCGATCAATCGATCTATCACCTATTTATTTCTGGAACACAGTAAACCACTTTAATCTGTAGTTTTATGTTTCCCTTTGTTTTAACAAAATACTGTTGCAAATTAATTTTTTTTTGTTCCAATAATTTTGTTTTCTTCCTCAGGTGTGCTAATAATCCATATGTTGGATCTACAATGTAAGCCACTGTATTCATATTTTCCTTAAGTACTTTAATCATTTCTGGTTTTTTCCTTGAATTTCATGTAGTTTTATGTAGTTTTTCATGAGAGTGGCTTTTGAATCACAAAACATTTCTTATAGTTATTTAGCTTTTAAGTTATATTAGTTTATAAAAGTAACACATGTAAATTTCTAGTTTTTATTGTTTTAAATTTCAATTTATAAGTATTGTAATTTTATTTATATATGTACTATATTACAGAAAATGAGAGCCACTTTGGTAAGCTTGAAATGACTGAACAAATTTATTTCCCTTAAACATTTGGTCCTGGTTTTACTCATATTTATGAAGTTATTATATATTTAATCAGCACATATAAATTTGATATACATGGTTTTTCTTTTTTATTAATTGCAAACATTTTTATTGAGCAAGTGGTAGAATTACATGCAGTTATAAGACATAATGCAAAGTAATCCCATGTACTTTTACCCAGTTTCCCTCAGTGATAACATCTTGCAAGCTATACCACAATATCACAACCAGGAAGTAGACATTCATACAATCCACCAATCTTATTCGGATTTTCCCAGTTTTGCTTATACTCATTTACATTTGTGTGCCTGTCTATTTCATTCTACATAACATTATTACATGTGTAGGTTCCTGAATCCACCACCACAGTCAAGATCTAGAACACAAGAATTCTTCCTGTAGCTTTTTTAGTTATACCCACATTTTCTTCTCTCCATCAGTCTCCTCCTATCATACTTCCTGTTTCTAACCCCTTCAACAACTAATCTATTCTCCATTTTAAAAATTTCATCTTTCCAAAACAGTTAATTAAATAAATGGAGTACACTAAGTAACTTTTTAGGATTGTTTTTTTTTCCACTAAATTGTTAAATGTATGTGTGTAAAGTTGTTTATTATATTTCTTTATACTTCTGATGTCTGTAGGGTCTGTAGTGATATTTCCTGTTTTATTCCTGATGTTGGCAAATTGTGTTTTCTCTGTATTTCATGTCATCTTATTGATCTTTTCAAAAAACCAGCTTTTGGGTTATTGATTTCTCTATTTTTTTCCTGGTTTCATTTTTATTAATTTCTACTCTTGTTTTATATTTCCTTCTCTTCTACTTTATCTTTTTTTAAGATTTTATTTTTTTAGTTTTTACTTTTCATTTTTTTACATGTTTATTTATTTTTGAGAGAGAGAGACAGAGTGTAAGTGCAGAAGGAGCAGAGAGGGAGACAGAGGATCCAAAGCAGGAGCGAGCTCAATGTGGGGCTCAAACTCACAAACTGCAAGATCATGACCTGAGCCGAAATTGGAGGCTCAACTGAGAGCCACACAGATGCCCCTAAGATTTTATTTTTAAGTTATCTCTACTCCCAGCATAGGCTTGAACTTACAACAACAAGATCAAGAGTAACATGCTCTACCAATTGAGCCAGGCAGGTGCCCCACTTTTCTACTTTCCTTGGGTTTAATTTGCTCTTCTTTATCTTTTAACTTGAGAGTGTTCCTTTTGTCTTAATGTATGCATGTAGTACTATACATTTCCGTCTTAGCACTGCTTACCTGTGTTCTACAAATTTTGATATGTTCTATTCATTTTAATTTCATTCAGTGTATTTTTCAATTTCCCCTAGAATTTCCTGTTTGACCCATGAATTATTTAGAAGCGTGTTGTTTAGTTTCCAAATAGTTCGGATTTTCCTGCTATCTTTTTGTTATTTATTTCTAGTTTGATTTCATTGTGGTCAGAAAACATATGATTTAAATTATTTTAAATTTGTTGAGGTTTGTTTTATGGTCTGGTATATGGTCTACTTTGGACAATTTTCCATGGGTACTTAAAATAGAAGTATATTCTACTGTTGTTGGGTAGAGTGTTCTATACATGTTGATTAGATGCTGTTTTATTTATTTTATTTTATTTTATTTTATTTTTTTAAGTAGGCTTTATGCCTAATATGGGGCTTGTACTCACAACCCTGAGATCAAGAGTCACAGATCTACCAACTGAGCCAAACAGGTGCCCCACATGTCAATTACATCCTGTTGATTAATGGTATTGTTGAGTTATTCTACATCTTTGCTGTTTTTTTGTCTAGTTATTCTATCAGCTGTTGAAAGAGAGATGTTAAAATGTCTAATTGTGAGCTTTGTCATTTTTCCTTTCAGTTCTATGAGTTTTTACTTTACATATTTTACAGTTTTTTTGTTTTGGACTTACACATACAAGGTTGCTATGTCTTCTTGGTAAATTGACCCTTTTATCATTATATAACATTCTCTGTCTCAAATAATTTTCTTTCCTCTGAAGTCTACCTTATTTGAAATTAATACAGCCATCACTGCTCTTCTTTGATTAATGTTTGGTTGATAGGTCTTTTTCCATCCTTTTACTTTTAACCTGCCTCTATTTTTATATTTGAAGTAAGCTTCTTGCAGATGGCATATAGTTGAATCATGGTTTTAAATTGACTTTGACAATCTGTCTTTTAATTGGTGTATTTAGAACATTTACATTTAGTATAATTAGTGATATTTTAGGGTCTAAGTCTGCTATTTTGTTATTCATTTTCTGTCTGTTTGTTTTTCACTTCTGTTTTCTTTTTTCGTATTTCTATAGGTTACTTGAACATTTTTCAGAATTCCATTTTGATTTCCCTGTAGTATTTTTTTAACCTATAGTATTTTTAAATGTCTCTCTTTATACAGTTTTTTTAATGGTTGCTTTGGGTATCACATAACTTACCATCGTCTTCTGCTGTTTTCAGTTTACCAATTTGTCACCTTACCTCCTTTTATGTGATTTTAACCTCCTCCATTTATAATTGTTTTAAATAGTTCCTTTACATACACTTTAAGCCAGTAGGTGGCCATAGTTCTTGTTTTAATCATTAAGCACAATTTAGAAGATTTAAGAAGAGAAAGCAAGACTATTGTGTTACTTATATTTTTGCTTACTGTGTTCTTTTCTCCTTCCTAATGTTCTAAGATTCTTTCCTTTATTGTTTCCTTTCTGTTTAGAGAACTTCTTCTAGCTATTCTTTTAGGCTAGGTCTCCTGGCAACAAGTTACCTTACTCTTCCTTTACCTGAGATTGTCTTGATTTCTTCTTTACATTTGCAGTATCTTTTTGATAAATTGACACTTTGCAAATTTCCCAGTGGGTTTCTTCCCAAATTTCAGAAGTTTTGAGCCATTGTTTTGAACACTTTTCCCACCTCACCCTTGTTTCTCCTCTCTTTCTAGAACTCTGATAAAATGAACATAAAATTGTTTTGTTAAAGTCTCACAGATCACTTAGTCTTTGTTCATTTTTGTTTTCAATCTGTTCACTCTCTGTTGTTCAGACTGGATATCTCTATTGTTTTATCTTCTAGTTCATAGGTTCTTTCCTTTTCCTCTTCCATTCTGCTACTGAGCATTTTATTTTGGTTATTGTGTTTTTCAATTCTAAAATTTTCTTTTGGTTCTTTACATGTTCTGTGCCTTAGTTGAGACTACATTTTTCCATTTATTTCAAGTGTGTTCACAATTACTTGTTGAAGCATTTCTATCATGGCTACTTTAAAACCTTTGTCAGATAATGTAACATTTCTGGCATCTCAGTGTTTGTATCAATTGACTGCCTTTTTTCATTGAGTCTGAGATCTACCTAATATTTGGTAACATAACTATTTCTGATTGCATTCTGGACATCTTGGTGTTATGGTATGTTGTAAGATTCTGGATCTTAATTATATCTGTTTTGGCTGTCATTTTCTGACACCACTCCAGCAGGGGCATGGGGAGCATTGCCCTCTTACTGCCATATGGGGGTTAAAATACAGGTTCCCCACTCACCCTCCTTCACACCTGAGGTGGGGCCTTCTCATTACTGCTGGGTGGGGGTGGGAGTTCTGGGTTCCCAGGAGACCTCCAGGGATACTTTACTGGCTGGAAGAGGTAGAAGTGATGAAATTTTGGGGTGATGGAGGGTTAACAGGGTCTAGAGCCGATAGCTAAGAAAGAATTCTTGAAGATATCTTTGGTCCAAAAAGGTGATTTTATTAAAGCATGGGGACAGGACCCATGGGCAGGAAGAAGAGCTGCTGCACTAGGATTGTGAAGAGTGACTGGTTATATACTATAGAGTTGAGAGAGAGAGGTCAAGTTAAAAGGGAGGCCTCTAGAGGGTCTTTGACATGCTAAAGAGGACTCTTAAAATACCTGAGGCCTTGCTATGATCAAGCTAAAGTTGTTTTCCTTCTAGTAAGGCATTAACATTAAGACAGTAGGGAGTTCCTGGAGAAACTTTTTACTCTGCCTGCCTCAAGTGTCTGTCAATGGGCTGCAGGTTATAAGGAAATTTAATTTTACCTGCCATTTCCTTCTTGCCTTTGTTCCCCATGTCACTATGAAAGGGTGATGTTGGAGCTTCAGGGAACCGAAGTCTATAGGTTTCTGGAGATTAGGCTATTGAAAGGATTGCCTTGTTCTTGCAGTTTACTAAGATATTTGTAAACTGATGGAGACCCATGTCCTGTAGGTTTATGATCTCTATCAGTTGGCCATTTGTTTTCTTTCCTTTCCTTTGTTTTTGGGCAGCCAGGAGTGCCTGAGGACTATCACACACATCCCACCTGTGGGGGTTTGTGCTAGCTTGTATTTTGCCTCAGCCTGCCTCAAGCTCCCTCATCAGAAGTGCCTGGCTGCTCCTCACATGGCTTCCACTAACACAGTGGGGGTGGGGTGGCCCCTTGATTTCTGGATGGTGATGAAAGTCCTCCTGTTCACTAGGCCTATGATAACACTCCAGTGGGAGAGTGAGGAGGAGGGTGCCTTTTTACTGCTGGGTAGGGGTGGGAATTAGGTTCTCTATGGTCTCTGCTGATGCCGCAGGAAGTGGCCAGGGTTCATTACCACCTGGAAGGCATGAAAGTCCCAATTCCCTACTGGGCCTTCTCTGACGTTATCTTGGTGGGATGGTTGTGGCAGTTTATCACAAGATGGTGAAAGTGACGATCTATGTTACTATTTGACTTTTGCTGGTTTGAGTGAGGAGAACGTTTGGATGAGGTAGGACAGTTGTTGTCTGAAAGTATTCTTTCTTGTTAGCTTGCACTTTTGGGTAGAGAGAACAACAGGCTTTTGTTAGTCTTTTGTTTTGCATTGTTCTGTTTGTGTCTTTTGACATTTCTGGGTTGCTGGCTTCTTTAAGCTCCTGGTCTGGGAATTGGAGGCATAAAAAAGCACACTCCAGGAAATTTACCTCTTTGTTTTTCCTTGAATCCTAAGGTCCCTAGATAGTCTGCCTTCTTCTCTTCACCTTTTAGTCTCTTTACACTTACACTTGTTTTATATATAATGTTCCGAGTTTTTCGTTGTACTTAGTGGGAGGAATAGGGAAAATTATGTTTACTGTATATTCTGTAATTCCTAACTTTAAAAAAAAATATTTATTTATTTTGAGAGAGAGAGCAGTGGGGGAGGGGCAGAGAGAGGAGAGAGAGAGAATCCCAAGCAGGCTCCAGGCTGTCAGGGCAGAGCCCCACAAGGGGATGTAACTCATGAACCATGAGCTCATGACCTGAGTCAAAATCAAGAGTCGGATGCTTAACCAACCAAGTCACCTAGATGCCCCTCCATAAGTCCTAACTTTTTAAAGCATATCAAATGGATGTACTTGTGGGCTATAAAGCAAAACGTTTCTCTGTGCTGTACGTAAACAACTCTTGTTGATCTTAAAATATTGTAAATCCAGCTCTCTTTAATATTGTAATACTGTTTACCAACTTAGTCAAATACTCTTACCGATGTGATGCGGGCCAGGAGGGACCTGTCAAGAAAGAATTCTTGAGACATTTTCAGTGTAAAAAGGTGTTTTTATTAAAGCGTGGGGTCAGGATCTGTGGGCAGGAAGAGCTGTAATGGGGTTGCGAGGAGCTATTGATGATGAATTTTTAAGTTGGTGGTAGTAGAGATAAAGACAAAGGAAGTTTCTGAAAGGATTATGGTATGCTAAAGAAGGCCTAGGGATCCTGAAGGCCCAGCTATTGTCCAGCTAAAGTTGCTTTTGGCCTCTAGCAAAGCATTAACATTAACCCAGTTGTAAGTTCTTTGAGGAATGACAATTCTGCCAGTCTCAAGTATTTGTTAATGGACTGCAAGTTTTAGGGAAGTTTAATTTTATCCATATTTCTTCTGCCTTTCTTCTCCTTTTGGTTACATCTACCCATTTAAAACTGTAAGTCTGAGATCCATTTCACTTTTTAAATTGGAAAGATTTAATGTGTTAGATTCTCTAATACCCCAGATTGTGCAAACGTCACAAGGACTTTCGAAAACAAGGATAAACTTGATATTCTTTTTTAAAGTTTATTTATTTTGAAACAGAGAGAGAGACTGAGCAGGGGAGGGGCAGAGAGAGGGAGAGAATCTCAAGCAGGCTCCATTCTGCCAGTGCAGAGCCCGATACGGGGCTCAAACCCACAAACCATGAGATCATGGCCCCTGCAGAAACCAAGAGTCAATGCTTAACCGACTGAGCTACCCAAGCACCCCATAAACTTGATATTCTTAAATTTAACCTTAAGCACAAAGAACACTATGGCAGCAGGGTCCTCTAGGTCCGTCTCTTCAGATGGGACTGTTTATAACCCCATTGCCCCTGCACAGATAATTCTTTCATAATCTTTCATAATCTTTCAGTCATACATCTTGTTTGGGTAAAATTCTATAGCACATACTAGCATGCTTCTCCAATGGGTTAGATTCGTCTAATTTATTTACCTCCTGATTTTTGCATCTGGCAACTGGCCGTCGACAATTTTAATGACATTCCAGAGATGGAGAACCTAAATCCTGTGGTGTTTAGGAGCATGTGTGTGGCAGTCAGGCTAGATCTAGGTTTGAGTGAGTTCCAACTGTGCACTTAGTAGTTGGGTGTCCTTGGCTAAACCTCAGCTTATTCTTCTATAATAGGGTAACAATCTCCATTTGAAAGGGCTGCTGTAAGGATTTAACAAGTGCAGTTTATATGCACTCATTAAACAGTAAATAGTAATCTTCTGTTCCACAAGCATTTACTCAGCGTCACTGCTTAGTTGGCTCTAGTTTTTGTAGCTCCTGTGATGAACGTGATTGCCTTTTTTACATCTTTCCGTGGCTCTTACAGTTCTTTCATCTCAGCCTGTTGGTTTATCCATTGTGACTGGGAAATCAGGCTTTCTTTGATTTCCTTGGGAACGTGAAGCAGTTATTAACTGCAATTTTATTCTCTTTTCTCAAGATGATCTTCAAATATACTCTTCCCCTCCATGCTCTGCTCTGCTCTTTTTCCTACTATGTTCTTTTCCTTTTTTTTTTTTTTTTTCCCCTGTAGAAATTCTGTATATCTTTTGTGCTGCTTTTTGTTCTGGTTACTCACCTCTGAGTAATTAGAGAACCATTTTATCCTCACCTGATATTGTCCCCAAACAGTGTCAGTTGATACATCTTGATTCCCTTCCACATTTATCTGGGCATCCATTGCTTCTTAACCTCCACCCGTGGTGGAGGCCGGCATACTGACACCTTTTTTTCTGTTCAGCCTCAGAGCTCCCTTAAGAGGGTCTAGTAGAACGTTTCAGCAGCAGCCTTCCTCTACAAGCTTTGTTTTTATTGTCTCAATGTGTTGAACATCTGTACTGTAGGCTCTCTAAAGAGGTGGGGGCATGGCTTGTTGCCTGGGTTTTTGATTTGTCCCTCTGTTTTGGGGAGAGACAGCCACTCTGTTGAGAAAGTTGGGCCTTTGTTTTCTGAGTCGCCAGGCATATTTCTCCCAGTTCAGATCTGGTCTGTGGCTATGATTAAGTGGGCTTGCCTTCCAGCCTTTCCCGGGCCTGTCACGGAACCCTGGTCGGAGAAACAGTGCCATCGTGTGGCCACTCGGCATTCTCTGCAGGCCTGCTCCCACTTTTAAACCTGTGGGGAGTGGGTGGGGCCTGTGGGGTCAGAAACCAAATGGATGTCTCTTGTTCTTCCTGCCACCCTCCTATCCTCTGCTTCCTCGGAGGCTGGACGCCCCTTCAAGCTGAGGGCAGGGGACCTGCCTGACCTTCTGAGACTCCTCACAACCATGTCCAGAAAGGGGACTCAAGACTTGGCTCCCTTGAGTTCTCCCTGCACTGGGTTTTGTCTTTATCCTAGGTCGTTTTTATTTTTCAAACTACCAAAAAGACAGTTTTTGTAAATGTGATATAGTAGCACCATCTTTTAAAGAAATATCCTGAGAAAAGTGAGAAAGCAAAATGAATCTTAATTTTTCTCCATTTTTCTGTTCCCAAGCCTTTTCTCCAAGCCCATCTTATTTTTTAAAATAAGGCTTTTTTTTTTTTTTTTGAACAACCATCCCACCTTTTGAGGTACACTGTCCCCATTACCTTGCCCATATCCTACCACAGGGTACATTCAGACTGTCCCTCCTCTATATTAAAAACCGGATCTTATGTGTTGTTAGCTCAGGGCTCCGCTATGCTCTGAGCTTCTGGATTCAAGATAATCAGGGGCTTACACTTCAGCACCTTTCAAGAAACAGGAGGATTTTGACTCTGATCTCCTAGATTATAGGAGCCCATCCCAGGAGCAGTCTGCTACTTCTGGATGTAGCAGGAGAGTTTAATATGATGGCCTGCAAATCACCATGCTAGTTGCTACCTCGCCCAGTTACCCACAAGGCTAGTACACCTTGTCAGTCACCGCTGGGTGTCAGCCGGACCACTTTGCACATTCCATCAATGAGGGCAAAAGAAAGGGCAGTGATGGGCAAGAGGTGGTGAAATATTAGGTGCCCAGAAACTTCTTTCCTCCCCTACGGAGGCGAGCAAGGAGCCGGACAAACTGGTACCTCACGATCTAGCACATAGGAACCCCTCAAAAGTGGTTGCTGAACTTAATTAATCCTAGGAGACAGGGTACTCTCACGGGCAAAAAAAATCTACACGCCCCTCTGCCATTTCTGCGATGCGTCCCCCGGGCCGCGTGGTGGCGCTGTGACTCCGCGGAGGCCCGGTGGTGCTTGGGTTCTCCGGGACGCGCGCGGGCTTCCGGGGCCCTCAGAGCTGCGGCGACCCGCGGGGCGGTGAGTGCGGCTTGCGGGCCTAGGGGCGGGCGGCCACCCCGGGCTGGCCGCGCGCCTTTGGGGCCTCTCGCTCGCGGCCTGGGGAGGGCCGGCGGCGCCCGCGAGTAGGCCCGAGGGGTGCCGCGCGGGTTCTGCGGGCGTGAGTGCGGCGGGCCCGCCCCAGGGAGGGAGCGCGGCGTGGGGCTTCTGTGCAGCGGTGCGCGTCCCAGCAGGGCCAGGAGACTCTTCCCTGGGCACGTGCTTCCCCGCCTCGGAGCCTGGCTCCTCCTCACATGGAGGAGAGACCTTGGCCGCGGTGGCCTCCAAGACCTGTTCGGCACCGACGCTGCGGCGTTGTGGGTGGGCCCAGGGGTTGTGATCTGATCCCTGCGCGTCCGTCTGCCCCACAGGCCCTCCCACCTGTCACCCTGGCCCTTCTTTGTTTGGACGGCGTCTTCCTCTCCTCCGCCGAGAATGACTTTGTGCACCGCATCCAGGAGGAGCTGGACCGCTTCGTGCTGCAGAAGCAGCTGTCAAAGTAAGCTGGAGCGGGTGGAGGGCCCGCGCTGCCTGTGCAGGGAGGGTGGGTTCGCCCAGAGCCACCCGTGTCGCCTTCCCAAGTAGCTGGTTCCTACCTGCCTCTGATCTCCGCCTGTGGGCTTAATAACCTCCTCACTAGTCTCTCCCAGCCACATTTTTCCTGTGTAATTCTGAGCATCGCCCAGAGATTGAAGGATCCCAGCACAGGAATGGAAAGCTCCTGTGATAACGTCTATGCCCAAATCCTCTGCAGGTGGCCAGGGACACAGAGGGGCAGAGGGAGCCTAGTGCCTGGCCTCCCGTAAACTGGGCAGGGACCTGGGGTGGGGGTCAGGCCTTCGATGGAGCTCCGGGAGCCCCCGCTCAGCACTCATTCCCATCCCTTCCCAGGGTACTTCTTTTCCCCCCGCTCTCCAGTCGCCTCCGGTACCTGATCCACAGGACAGCAGAGAATTTTGATCTTCTGAGCAGCTTCTCTGTTGGGGAGGGCTGGAGGAGAAGGACAGTCATCTGTCACTTGGATATCAGGTGTGTATCATAGTGCTGTGGAGGGCCCTCGGTAGTTCCTTGCGGGGAGGGGAGGAGGTGGACAAGAACCAGAGCCAGCAGGGCCCCAGGCTGCTGCCTCTGTCCCCACCTCAGCTGCTAAAGTCTGTGCTGCCCTTTGCTACAGCAGTGGAGTAAGTGTGTGTTGCTTGTGGAATTCATTCAGCAAACTCAGCTGTCCGCTTGGGCCGAAAGAGGGAAGAATAGAGCAGCTAAAGCAGTGAGTGTGTTTGCCTCGAGAGGCCACGGAATGTGGGAGGCACACTTGAGCCTCACACATCCATTACCGTGTGTGTTTTGCAGGATCTTACCATAGTGACTACCATGTTTAAAGTTACATATTTTTCTAACAGCAAAGTTCCTAAATGCGAGCACTTATTTCATTTAGCGTATAGGCGAAGATTTAGCTACCTCTAATTGCGTGTAATGCTGGAGCTGGTCACTTTGGGCTTCTTCTAAGTTGGCATTCGGCCTCCACTACATTGCCCTGCTTTGGCGTTTTCAGGGGTCATTTGGCTTGGGTTTTGGCCTAATGCTGACCTGAGAGCCCCATGCCTGAATGGCAGGTAGCTGCAGTAAACCATTTTCCCCGGGGCCTAACCACGGCTCTCATCATCTCCTGCTTCAGGTTACCCAGTTCAGATGGACTGTCCGGCCCTTGCCACCCTCCTGCCTCCCAGCCTAGCAAGGCCCGAGGACCTTGGCCCACCTCAAACCAAGGAGCACCTGCTGGTCCTCGAGGGGCACGGGCTGGCCGGTGGCATCGTGGACGCAAACCAGATCAGGCTTTGTACGTGCCCCGAGTACTGCGCAGGCAAGAAGAATGGGCGCCACCCTCTACCCAAGGGCTCCAGGGAGATGCCCCAGCTGCTGGGCCCCTGGAAGAGCCTGGAAATGTCAGTGCTGGGGACCTCGACTCTGATCAGGACCTCCCTGCATTGACGACTCAGGCACCTGAGGACCTAGAGGGCCCAGACCAACGCTGTGACGATGAACAGCTACTGGACTTAGTTGGCATTGAGTCCCTACAGCCCGAGAGCCACTCCGTGATGGGAGACGGGTTGGAGATGTCCACACGGCTTGGGTCCAGTCTGAGGCTGGACTCAGAAGAGGGGAATGGGAGTGAGGTGAAGAGCCTGGCAGAGGAGGAAGAGGAGGAGCTGGAAGAGTTGGGGCCTGGCAGCTGCCCTGAGGATGATTACAGTGAGCTGCTGCAGGAGGTGATGAGGCTCTTAAGCCCGGAAAAGGGAGGGCGGAAGCGAGGTGGGTGTGGTCAAGGGTGGATGGGGACCGAGGGTCCTGGTGAGGAGGGGTGGGGGGTTGTGCTGGCTGAGCAGGGCTGGGTGCTGAGTTACAAGGTCCCCTTAGGAGACTAGGAGAGGAGCATTGGGCCTTGCTGGGAGGAGTCGGGACTGACAGGTGGAAGGGATGAGGCTCGGGATATAGGGTCAGGCGTGCAACCACGTAGGAGCTGTTTGACAGGCTCCTCTACCAGCAAGTCATTTTATTTTTCTAAATCTCAGTTTTCTCATCTGAGAAACAAATAATAATACGTGTTTTGCAAGGTGACAGATAGGATACATGTGGAATTGCTTCGTAAAGGACTTCAGACCTTGGTCATAAGAATGATTCTTCTGCCTGAAGCTTTGTCTTACAAATCTCGTTTCCTTGGAACTGCCCCTGGGACCGGTGTTCAGTTGGGAGGGGAGGCATCTTTTATGACTACGTTATAGATGAAGGGTAGAGACCAGAAAGACCACATTGTTAAGGGGAGGAAAGATCCTGAACTTGCCCAGTTCTGTTTCTTACTGACTGTGTATCTTCAGGTAGAATTACTTAACTCTTCGATTTATAGCATTTCCATCTGTAAATAGGGTATTTTTGAGAGAGAGAGAGACAGATAGACAGAATGTGAGCGGGGGAGGGAATCTGAAACAGGCTCTGGGCTCTGAGTTATCAGCAGAGAGCCCGATGCAGGGCTCGGACCCATGAACTGTGAGATTATGACCTGAGCCAAAGTCAGACACTTAACCAACTGAGCCACCCAGGCACCCCTAGAATACAGTTTTCAGGAGTCTATGAAACTTATTGCATGTAAATGCCAGTTACCCAATGGAGACTCCATAAAAGTTCCCTTCCCTAGAACTCCCACCTCTCCACCCTCTAGCCCATTCTGCCGCCTTTCCCACACTTGCTGGGTATGGCTTGTGGGAGGCCACTTTAGGTGCTCACCTCCCTGCCGGCCCAGGAACCTGGAGGACTGTGTGTGATTTTGACAGCAGATGTTTGGAGCCCTGTGTGTCGGAGCTCCCCTTGCTAAAGGGTGCAATCTCTCCCAGATAACAGACAACCTGACTGAGAAGGAGATTCAGGTAGAGAAGATCCACGTGGACACGTCCTCCTTCATGGAGGAGCTGCCTGGAGAGAAGGATTTTGCCCACGTGGTGGAGATCTATGATTTTGAGCCGACACTCAAGACTGAGGACCTGCTGGCAGCACTTTCCGAGTTCCAGTGAGTGCTCCGGAAGCTTCAGGGAGGCAGGGGAGGTGGGTGCTGGCCTCTGGAGAGGAGCTAGGACATTGCTTTGTTCTTGGGGAAAGAAAGGCAAAAGGTGGATGTGGTGGTTCGGGGCTTCATGCTCCTTCTGGCCTGTGACTGTACAGAAGAGGAGAGCTGACTTTTCAGTGATGGACATATTCCGTGGCCCTAGATCTAGTCCTGCCAGTACGTGGCAGCAGACCTCTGTCCTTCCCTGCCCCTCCGCCCCCCTCCCCCCCCCCCCACGCCTGCTGGGAGCCAGGCCCTGGGATGCATGACACCGGCAGCCCACTGCCTCCACGTCCCAGCCTTACTCCATCAGTGGACCGCGGGCTATTTCTGTGCAGGAACTGTTTCTGGGTTGAGCTGGGCCTGAATGTGCTCAGGCAGAGTCAGGGAGGAGATGGGAACCAAGAGGATATATTGCAAGAAAAGACTTCGGTTTTCCCAAATTTCCTGGATCTAACTCCAGTCTTTTTCTCTCTCGCTCTCGCTCTTTCTTCTAGTCTCCCTTCTTTTTTCCTGCTTAGATCTTTTTTTTTCTTTTTTTTAAAGAATTTTATTTTCATGTAATCTCTACACCTAACACAGGGCTCGAACTCACAACCCCGATATCCAGAATCTCATGCTCCATGGACTGAGACAGCCAGGTGCCTTTCTGTTTGGCCTCCTTTTCTGACTGCTTCTGAAACTGCCCTTCCTTGTCTTCCTGAGTCTGCTCCTGCGCCTGTGCCTGAGGAAGGCTGAAGGGGCAGCTTGGTGGGGCAAAAGGGGCTTATATGCTCTTGTTCCCTAAAGGTGTGGCCAAACGGGCCACCCGTGACCTTCTCAGCCAGTGTGCGCAGTGCGCACAGAAAAACTGAGGGCTTGAACTGCTTTTGGCCTCTCATCAGCCCCACACTCAGTGTGGCTTTCCTGAGCAGTAGGATGGAAGGTGATTGGGGCCAGTAACACTGACAAGCTTATTTTAGGTCTTGTCCTCTGTCCCTAGAACATAAAGCCTTTTGTGTCCAGCCTTGGACCCCATGCCCTTGGCCTTGCTGCAGTGGTGCCTGTGTGGAGCCATCTTTACCCTTGGCACTCTGCTCTGAGCCCTGGCTTTCTGCATTCTAGGAATCTGGGACCTACCTGATCAACACGGGTGGTATTTGTCTTTCTCAAGCCAACCTTCAGAGATAATTTGCTGCAAAGGGCTGTCTCCTTCCCAGGGGAGATTGGAACTTGTGTTGGGCTCATAGCGTCGGATGATTGGAGGCGGGAGGGGACTCCTTTCTCAGAAGGGGTTTTGCCCCTTGCTTTTGTACTCATTCTGTCTCCTCTTCCCCGGCACAGAGAGAAGGGGCTCAAGATTCAGTGGGTAGATGACACGCACGCGCTCGGTGTATTTCCCTGCCTGGCCTCAGGTAATGTGGCTTCACAGTGGGCTTGGCTCTTGCTCTGACTGCCAGCAACTAGGGAAGGCTCACCTGTGTCAGGGTGCAGGCTAAGCCGAGTGAGTGGACTGCCAGGGCCATCCCTGGCCTGCCTAATCCGGAAGTTCAGAGGTGGCAGAGCAGGGTCCAGGCCAGGCAGCCCACACCCTCCCCTGTTCACAGTGGTCCCTCAGGCCAGGGGCTTCAGGTTCTGGTGACATTTACTGAGTACCCGTCTCAGGCGCTGCCCGTGGGGCTTCCATGTATAGATCCTGTGAAAGTGCTCTTGTCATAGGTGAAAAGCATTTATATACAGATAAGTTTATATGGTTCAAACAGATGCATTTTTACTCGTTTTTCTTTGCAGCCTCAAGACACAGGTCAGATTACTTCTATTTTACAGATGGGGAGACTGAGGTGCCCAGAAAGTCAGTGGTCTGGGATGCGGATCTGGGGATATCAGCCAGCCTCCTGGCTGTAACTCCGGCCTCCCGCTCCCTCTCAGCCACTTTCCCAAGCTGCCCCTGCCACACTGCTGCTCACTTCGGGTGTATTCCTCAAGACCCTGGGCCTTATTGGCCAGGCTTTTCATAACCATGAGCTTCTGAACCAGAGCTGGGAGAGGCCAAGCTGGTGTGGGCCCAGTTCTCAGGAGAGCCTGAGGCATTTCTGGGGCCGCCCCGCAGAAGGGCCTGACTCAGGGGGAAGCAGGGAGGATGGCTATGGGGTGCAGTGGCAAGAATGGGCGCTGAGTGAGGCTCAGCCATGACTGCCTTCTGGGCTCTGCCGAGCTGTGTGCGGGGCGTATGTCTTGTCCTGGCCTCAGTTTTCTCCTGCATAAAAAGGTGGCTTGGACCCGAAGCCCCTACCAGCTCTGACACACTGAGTCTGACAAGCTTAAGTACTCGTGGCCCCGCAAAACTCAGGGCAATGAGGGCATGCACCCAGAAGGGTTGTGAGTGGGGGAAGGGTAGAGTTTATCTGAAGCTCCTGGGCTGTAGGGGGTGGGAGCTGCCTCCCCTGGTGTCAAGAGTTGCAGCCTCACTGGTTGGTGTGGCTCCTGACCCACCCACAGTAGAGTGTGGATGCTGGCCCTGCACAGGTGCCCTGTGTAGGCAGGCCTGTGGGGTGCTGGGGGTGTGAGGTGGGCAGATGGTGGTTGTCTCTTGCGCAGTCAGAGTGGTGTCAGGGCAGCCCTGTCCCCAAGCTTTAAATGGGCACACAAAGCAGCTCCATCAGTTAGGGGTGATACATGCATTCCTTGACTCTGAGGGGACCTCACCAGGAGGAAGAGCGATTGCTTCACATCTGTTTTCTTTCCATAGCCACTGAAGCCCTGACCAAGGATTTCTCTGTGCTCAAGATCCGGCCCCTCACGCAGGGAACCAAGCAGTCAAAGCTGAAAGCCTTGCAAAGGCCAAGTAAGGAGGCCAGTTGTGTCGCGATCGCAAGGCTGTATGAGTGTGGGTTGGGCAAGGTGGGGCCTTGCTTCTGGTTCATTCCCTGGTCTTCAGCTCTCTGCCCTAGGACCCCTGGGCTACAGTGGCCAAAGGGGTGCTCCTTTCCTATGCCGGGGGTTAGGGGTGCCATGGGAAGAAGGGCCCCTGTAGGGAGAGCTGACTGCCAGCTGCTCTGTGCTGGGCTTGCCCTCCTGTGCACACCTCTTCTGGGTGATGTTCAGGGAAAAGCCTGGTGTTTCCTGTAGGGTCACGGGAACCATATTTTACAGTGGAGTTGAAAGAGCTTGGATTTAGGGGTCAGCCCTGGGGATGATACCGCTTCCGTCACCTGTTTAAGTTGACCTTGAGCAAGTCACCTAATGTCTGTGAGTTGGCTCCTTTTTCTGTAAAATAAGCAGATTGTACAGGGTGGAGTGGAGGAGTGAATAAAAGAGCTTGGCAGACCTGCCTAGAGCTGTGGGGGGCACATAGAAGATGCCAAGTAAACGACACCTCCTCTTTTTTCCTTCTCTCCTGCCAGAAAGCATGATGGGGGCTTTTAGAAGCTGGTTTTCTGTGGCTGCAAAGCAGTGGCTGGCAAAACTGGCTCAGAAGAGGCCTGCGAGGCTATCTAGTGCTCTTGTGGCCTATGTAGCCTTTGCCCCAGACTTGGGGACAGTAAATATCCTGTCAGTCCCAGAGCTCCAGCTGTCCTCCCTCACCTGACTTTCCTCTCAGATGGCCCTACAGTTCGGGGAGGCATATAAGATTAACCCATCCTCCTGCCCCTCACTTCCCCCAGGCAGAGAGACAGGGAAGGTGCAGAAGCAGCAGGATTAGGTGAGGACCCCGTGAGCATCACGGCCATGCTGTGGGCACAGCTGGGCCTTAGAGGTTGGCTCATAGTCTGCGGTCACTGGGAGGAGTGGTGGCCATAGCCTTGAATTCAAGTCTCCGTCCCGTGGGGCATTTCTTCTAGAGCTTCTGCGTCTGGCAAAGATGAGACCACAGACAAATACAGCGGTGGCCAGGAGGCTGGTGGCCCGGGCCCTGGGGCTCCAACACAAGAAGAGAGAGCGGCCTGCCGTCGAGTCTTCTACCTCCCTGAGGCCCTGAGGGGCCCAGTAAGCCTGGACCGGTGCCCCGTAAGCCTGGACCGGTGCCTCATAAGCCTGGACCGGTGCACCCAGGACGAAGCCGGTGCCCAGCGCCACAAGCCTTTACAGACACCAGAACAGCCCTTCACTGTGTGTTAGGGTGTCCCTGTTGGGTGTGGTGGGCTTTAGTTTGGTCTAGTTCCAAAAGTTGAGAAAAAATAAAAACTTGAAAGTTGTTTCCACATGCAGTGGTCTGCCAGGCAACACTAGGGGGTGCTGTCTCCCATTTTAGACAGGGCTGCTGAAGCAGTGGGTCGCCTAGGTTGGCCTGGAGGATCCCAGCTGGGCCTCAGGCACTTTGGCTCAGTGCTTGCCCAGTGTATGTGTGTTGGGGGGCGGGGCGGGGGGGGGGTTTGCACCTGCTGTATGACACATGCCCAGTCTCGGAACAAGTTGGGCACTCTAACCTGCAGGAGGAGTGGATGGTAGTGCTAAGGGCCCCAACCCTGTGAACTTGTCCTAGTGCCACCTGCTGCTGTGGGTTACAGAGGGCTTGCAGAATTCTCTAACCATGAGCAAAGCCGAGAGGTAAAATCTGAAATGGTTCATGAGTTTGACACTCCCACAGGACAAAGGCATTTGCAGGGCCCAGGTCTCCAGTCACTCATTTTTCTGGTTTGGGTGGATTTGTGCCAAGAAGGCCTTATCTGGTGCTCTGGGGTCATTGTGGATCCTTCTGGGCCACAGCACACTCTTGATACAGGTGGGAGCCCCCGTGTCTGGGGGAGAGTGGCCAGCCCCAGCCGCCCATCCTACCGGCGCTGGGAAGGGCTCAGCCGCTGCCCCACTGGTGTGCATGCTCCGCATCACCACCCCGCCCACTAGGCCTGGACCAGGCGCTGCCCTCGAGGGACATACTCCCCCTGCCCCCCCCAAAGATGATTTAAATCTAAACGTCCCATCTGGTCCTAACACAGCTGCTGTGCCCCCTGAAAAACATTACAAAGCAGGAGTTCAAGAAAGGTCATGACTTCTATTTTTGTGGCCCTTCGACTGTTGCTCTCAGAAGGCAAGAGTTGGTCTTCTGTAGTGGAAGCACAAGGAGACACCCCGCCGCCGCAGCCCCGTCCTCTGTCCATCTCTGCGGCACCGAACCCAAACCATAAGTGCCTGTAAGTGCGGGCCGGCTCCCGCCCACCTGCTATAGAGCAGCTCTGTGGCCCAGGGCTGGGTGCAGAGGCCCAAATGAAACACGGATGCATACCATAAACCTTTTATTCAAAGTTTCAAGTATGTGTAAGTGTCTGTGATGACACATGGCGCTCAGTGGGTGTCCTCATCACCCAGGACCCTGGCTCTAGCACCCTTGAATCAGCCCGCAGAATTGGAACAGGAGGAGGAGCCACTTACACAGGTGGGTTGGGTTTTTTTTGGAGCTATACTTTGAAGGGCTCAGATGCCCAATATTAAATGCCACTACATTACCTTGTCTTTCAAAGTCTGTGAAATAATAATAATGGTATCTTGAAAAATAAGAGGATTTACGAGGGGGTAGGGGGAAGCACCAACTCTGAGCTCACCTAGTTAGGAAAACACATGGCACCATTATCTGTATATGTGAGAATAACAGACGCAGTCTGTTTAATTGGAAGAGAGGTCTAGATATTCAAGTTGGCTGGACGTGAGCTAAGAGAAAAATGGACTTCAGCCTGACCACCTCGGGTTGATCGCTCACACCACCAACGTGGCCCCGTGTAATGTGAATTGAGTGGGGGTGGTCTCATACTTGGGGTGGACTGTGGTTTAGGTGGGACACTGCTGCTAACCGTGCTCCTGGGGTCCCAGACAAGATGGCTCTTGACGCCCACAGCCCTGTGGTCAAGCCGCACCCTGGAGGTCGTCCCCAGGCTCCAGAGGTCAGGCTGCAGCCCCCAGCAAATGACAGGCACACCCCTTCCTCCTGGGCCTTGGGCAGGGCTGCTGGGGCATGCAGACGGGGCAGGGCTGGGCGAGGGGGGAGTGTGGCCATCCGTCAGACTGCAGCTGGGGGGGACGACGTGCTGTGGTCTAAAGACAGGAGGTGGCCTGGTGCTTTACCGCCTGGAGAGCTGGTTATTTATGAGGCCGCTGAAGTGTTCAAACTTTTTTTCTGTCTCTTCACTGAAGGAACCACCTGAGGGGTCGGCATCAGGGAGACAGAGTTTGGCAAACCAGATGCCCAGCCTTCTCCCACACAAGCTGGTGGCCTCGGGGGCCCGGGAGCCACCGCCCTCCACTGAAGGGCCTGCCTGGGCCACCTCTGTGTGATGCCACCAGGGCAGCAACTGGGTGCCGGTCATCCCCGGGGCCCGGCCCAGGTCAGGCGCTCTGGCAGAGTGAGACCAGGAACAACTAGATGCAGCGGGTTTCGTTTTTGCCATCACAAGAGTGGGGGCATCGCATCTCCTGCAGAGGAGGAAGCCCTGTACCCCTCTTGTCCCCCAGCGTGTTATAGCGCAAGGGTACGTTTCTTCGTTGGCGACTAGCTTCTAGTTCTCAACAGAGGAAAACGATACACAGAACCCACAAATTGCTGACGCCCACATCTTTGAGGTCACATGCATAATGAGGAGATGGCCTGAGCTCCAGCCCGGTTCTGTGCCTCCCTCCTTCCCCAGCCAGAGCTGGCTGTGAGAGCCCGGCCTCCATCCAGGCCTTGTGTGTCCACAGCTTCCTTCCTGTGTGTGGAGATGGGAGGCTGGCTCCATTCCCCGCGTGCTTTCCCCAAAGAAGGAAGCTGCTCTGATTCCTCGACAAAGGGCAGTTCTTGCCTGTCTCCTGGAGGGTGGGCTGCGAGGGGGGCGGGGAAGGGGCTGGCAGGCTTGGGGGCGGCTCTGGCATGCTGTGCTCCCCCACCAGTGCCCAGGGACCTTACCTATGTGGCAGTTGTACATCCAGATACGGTGGCCATCGTAGCGGGTCCTGCACTTCATGATGTTGTTGCTGTAGTCAGACTCTGCAACCTCGTAGTTGGGGTTAATGACAACCTGGGGGGTGAGTCAGGCCAGAGGGGGCCGCTGAGTCCTGCCCTGGCCGCCACCTACCCCAGGCCCAGCTGATACTGAGACCAGCCCAGCCCTGCCTGCAGAGTCGGAGAAACCTCATGAAAGGGAGCATGACAGGTGCTGTGCTCTAAGAGCAGCCCAGGGCAGGACTAGCCAGAGATGAGGGGTCAAGGCCCGGAGAAATGAGAATGTGCACCTCTGTCTGCCTCTGTGTGATTCATACACACACGCACCCTCCCACAGTAGGCCTTCAAAAAGGGGTTACCCTCTCCTGGGTGCTCTGGGAGGTTTGAGGTTAGTAGAGGCAGGAGTTGGGGCCCAGGGAGGCCACAGAACAAGCTGTTGATAGGAACTAGGAGGGAGCTGGGGAGCAGGACGTGCTGAGATAGGGTGGGGACAAGGACTGGGCTGTGTGCTCCTGGAGGTGGGACTTCCCACACGTCCCTGCCTCTGAGCCTTTGCCCGCAGGCCCTTCTGCCTGGAAGGCACGTTCTCCCCCCACCCCCCTCTCTCCCGCCCTCGGCAGCATTACTGAGGTCTGCTCTCAGGGCCCTGTGGGAATGGAGAGGGCTAGTGAATCCTGGGCCAGGGCTATCACGCATTTAAAGTTCCATGTCTGTCCCAAGGGAAATCTTTTCTGTTAGTCAGAAGCACAAACATGCGCCCAGTAAGTTAAGTTGCTAACTATAGCCGGGGGTCAAGAACACAGATACAGAGGTGATGTGACCTGGGTTTGCCTGGCTGTAAAATGGGGGTAGTAGTACAGCCCTTCCTTGGGGGATTACATTCATAGGGTGTAGGCACGGCCAGGCCTGCCATCAGTCTTTAACGAGCCCTGGTTGGCCACAGTGATACACATGCACCCAGCAAAATGATAGCAAACCTCAAACACAAAACCCCACGCACAGTGTACGTGCACAGAGACATGGATATTCATTTTTTTAAAATAAAGAGCGCTCTGCTCTTTGGCTGGGCCTCTCCAAGTCTGCGGTTTTGGGTTTGTGGGTGGAAAAGTGCTTGGCTGTCTGATTTCCAGCCTCTGAAACTGCACAGGAAAACTTTCAAAGCGCCTCTGTGGTCACTTCTATGCAGGTGTTGGTTCTTCCCAGGGCCGTCTACAGGGTGGGGACCACGGGCCAGGCTCCGGGCTGGCTGAGTGCCCCTTGGGAAAGTTTTCAAGGCAGAATGACACATTTCTGGTCACCCGCTTTGCCACTCAATGGGGCGAAGCTTGAGAGCAAGACGTGTGGCGGTGTGGGAACGTGACGGGACACCGGGGAGCGCTGCAGGGCCGAGTGCACCTGTGCTCCAGACAAGGCGATGCCGGGAATGCGGTGCCCCTGCTCCCAGGCCGGGGGCACGGCTGGAGCTGCCGCGGTGTCTGCAGGAAGGCAGCGGCACTGTCCCCTCTGCAGACCCTTTCGTGAGGTCAACTTTCCTGGGAGAAGCAAGCCACAGACGCTTGCGAGTCCGTGAGCTTGTTTTCCGCCTTGACAGCACACACAAGGGAGGGTGAGGGCACCGGGAGAGATGGGGTGGCAGGGAGTGTCTGTGCCAGAGGGCACCCCGGGTGTGGGTTGCCTTGGAGTCTGCGGAACAAATTCTCAGCCTGAGGACCAAATCTGGCTACACGTGCATTTTGATTTGCAAGTGCCAGGTGTTAACCGAATGCGGATGTCTCAGGGGGTTGGCAGCTCCCCAGGGCCTTTGACTGCCTCACATACTTGGGTCACCTGATCCACTGTGATGTGCTGACCTCTGGGTGTGGGGCTCCTGGCCTTCCGCACCTGTTTTGTGTCTGGACACCAGCAAGAGGGGGGCTGCCTCCCCCATCGCCGGGGAAAAGGCTGCTCTTCCCATCAGCAGGGGCTGGAGCCCCTTCCTGCCCCCCTCACCTGGAACAGGTAGTCTCCAGGGGGTACGTCAGTGATGTCGACCCACTGGCAGTCGATGTCATGGCGATACATGTCCCAGCAGCCCATGGTGATGCCCTGCTCGCCGAAGTTGGCACACTCGTAATTCTTCTGGATGTCTGCAGGCAGGGGCAGAGGGCAGCCGGCTCACCATGCACCCTGGCCCCGCTGCCCTCTGTTCTGCCCTCCCTCTGAAGAGCCCCAAGAAGGCCTACTGGATAGAGGATGTTCCCAGAGCCCATAGCCAGCAAATCTCTTCCTTCCCCCAAGCCCTCAAATCTCGGCTGCTTCTGGGCTTGACATCCCTTCCCCACGGTGGGGGTTTCTGATCCGTTCCCATTTCATCAGAATCCCTGGCTTGATTCCCACATCCCACCCAACCCTTTAGGCCCAGCCTGGCGCCCCCTCTTCCACGAAGCCTTCCCTGGCCACTCTGGCATTTCCACTAGCCTGAGAATGGAGTGAATGCTTATCTGGGATAGTGCTGGTGCTGATTCTTTAGCTTAATGTGGGGGTCATCTTGCCACCCTCTGGACAATCAGCCCTTGGATGCGGGCCCAAGTCTGGTTTGTGGATCTGACCCTTAGTGGGTCAGCTGGTTGCCAGGCACATAGTAGGTGCTCAAAAACCCATTTGTGTGATTTCACGGAATGGCATGCCCATGACACATTTTTATTGAGAGGCTACCATGTCTGGGCACTGCTCTGAGCACTGGGTATATGGAGGGGAATCAGTGTGCCTCCCTTGAGGCCCAGCCACGTGGAGACGGCAGGCGTGCCCAGACGTGATTACAGTGCAGCCGTAGTGGCCGCCTAGAGGTGTGGGCAGAGAGCTGCCTCTGTCTCGGGGAGTTGAGAGAGTCCAGGAACCTCAGAGCAGGTCTTCTGGGCTTGGACATGGGAAGCAGGAGCCTGTGGGGCAGGGGTACTTGGCGCTGGGACACAGGGAGAAAGGCTGTGGCAGCCGGACAGAGAGGGGACCACGAGCCAGGTTTGGGCCTTACCCAGGGGACTGTGCACACCCACCAGCGCCCATGAACATAACTCTGGGGGATCCTTCGTAGCCACGCCTTGCCCACATAGCTGTGGCCATGGAAGGCCCTGACTGGAGAAAGGTCATGGGGAGAGTGGGCAGTGGCCAGGCAGACGGAGCCCAGCGTCAGGCCTGGGCTCCAGGACAGGTGGGGGAGTTTGAGTCCCTCTGAAGCCACCCCCCCCACCAAGATACCTCCTTCGCATTCTGTGTCCTCCAAGCAGAAGCTGGCTTTGTGGCCCTCTGCCACCTTGGTACCATTGAGGTTCAAGAGGTCATAGTGGGTGAACACCTCCATGCTGTGGTAGTGCCTGCAGTGAGAGAGAGGGCCTCCGAGTCAGTGTCTGGAGGGGCTGCTCCCCGCAAGCAGCGTGGTCCAAGTGGGGGTGGGGCCTGAGGAAGGGGATGGCAGAAGCCAAGGCTGCTGAGTGCTAACCATGGGGCTCCAGTGGCCGCCCTCCAGCCCAGGCCCAGCTCGCTCACCAGCTGAGCAAAAACAGTGTACGGAATGTAGGATGTCTTCGTGAGGATCTGAGACATAAACTGGTGAGCACCAGGCCTGGCATACAATCAGCTCAATAAATTAAACTATCTAGGGGTGCCTGGGTGGCTTGGGAGGTTAGGTGTCTGGCTCTTGATTTCGGCTCAGGTCATGATCTCACAGTTCTGAGTTTGAGCCCCATATTGGGCTCTGTGCTGATAGCGTGGACCCTGCTTGGGATTCTCTCTCTCTCTCTCTCTCTGTCTCTGTCTCACTCTCTCGCTCTCCTTCTCTCTGCCCCTCCCCTGCTTGTGCTCTCTCTCCCTCAATAAATAAACTTTGAAAAGTAATTAATTATCTTCAACAAGTGGTTTTCATAGCCCTCCAGGGCACTAACATGGCTCTCCCAGCCCATGCTACTTGGAACGCTTACCTCAGACGGATAAAAGTGATCTTTTGATGTCTTTTGAAAACTCTTTGAAGTGGGACTTTGGTGGGGAGGGGAAGAACAGAAAGGGGAGGACACCTGGAGGAAGGGGAAGAGGCAAGAAGAGTGGGGCATGGGGACCAGCCCCGCACACAGCCCAGTGTCAGGCAGCAGGTGGGACTAGGAGGCAGCGAGGCGTCGCCCCCCCGCCCCTGCACCAGCTAGGGAGTGAGCCTCGGGACCCAGTGCTCCTGGCATGGGCCTCACAAAAAAGGGCAGAGAAGGCTCCCAGGCCCCTGGGAAGGAGCAGAGCATGGCAGGCGTGTCCCCGTGGGCCCCGGAAGAGAGGAAGGAGAGCTTGTGTGACCAGCTGCTCCAGCCGCGCGCACTGTTTACATAACCGTGTCCCGTCTCTTGGCTCGGGTTGAATTGAGACCAGATGCGGATTCTTGGAAAGTGGTGCATTTGGTTCAGAATAAACAAGGGGAACATGGCTGCCGCTTGTTGGCGGGGGGCCTCCCTGAGGCCCATCCGAAGCCACGATGTGCGTGCCAGAGGCGTCTGCAACTACGTGAACACACTCGTCTGCCGTTGCAGGGACGTTGCGGCGATGGGGAAACAGAAGTACAAGGCACTCAAGGCACGGGGAGCAGAATGCCTGGGTGAGTTTACTCATGACCTGAACCTCTTCCTCGGGAAAGTGGGAGTGACAACGGGACCCACTCTCAGGGGCGCCGGAAGGACTGGATCAGAGGAACTATAGAAAGACCTCACGCGGGGCTTGTAACAGCGGTACTCAGCACCTGTCAGCTCTCTCGTTGTTACTCCGGCCCGCAGTAGTACCAGGAGTACTATTTTCATTACCACCTCCTTCACGACTATTCCTACTACCATCCCCAGGCTTCCTCACCCTCCACCCCCCCGGGGTCTCACGGGGCTGGCCTCGGAGTATGGCAGTCAGGACAGAGGCAAGAGGAATTAGAAGGATCGGTTTTCTGAGAGGAAACGAAAGGCTCTTTCCCCCTTCCTTCTGTGTTTGCTTGTGCTAAAAATAACGTCAGGAGTTCTAAGTTGGGCTTTTCTCAGGTCACTCATGTTTCTGGGTAAAGCGATGCTGGGCCAGGGGCCCCCAAGAACATTCACAAGGACGCGTTTTGTGGCAAACTGAAGTGATGCCTTTGAACGAGTCTATTTTGGCTTCTTGAAGGAGCAGGATGAGACATGAGGTCTGACTCATTGCCTAAAACATGTCTGCATCTTTCAGAGAGGGGTTTATGTTACCATGTTTACCGGCTGGAAAGACTGAAGAGAAATAGGTTTATGTTCCGTTGTCTAAACAAAATTCAGACGGAGTCCACAGATGGACTGTTGTAAGGCTGACCTTCTCCCGCTCCTCCTGCTTCCTGCACGCTTGATTTAAGAGTCTTCCCTAGCTCTTCAGTTTTTCCCCTGTGAACACTAGGAGGGAGCAGCTGGTTTGGAGCCTCTTGATTCTAGCTAACTTCAGTCCTGGAGCTTCTGTGCTTTATCTCTGGGACAGGTGTGGACATGACGTTGGGGCCATGTTCCCCCTTCCCGGCAGCTCGCTGTGGAGGCCAGGGGCACCCCAGGAGATATAGATGGGGGCCACCAGGGAGACGGGAGGGCATGTACTAGTGATGAGGGCCTACTTCCTCTTTCCAGGCTGACACCAGTCAGGTGTCCTGACTTGTGCAAGTCTTAAGAGGACTCTTGATTCCTGGGGTAGACCTAGGGAAATTCCAACTTGGAAAGAAATTCCAGAACCTAAGAAGAGAGAGCATGACCTGCCACTTGGTGCAAGTCATTGTAATCTGGCTAGAAGGAAGGATGCTTCTACCATAAGACTCAGAGCTCGGTATCCTAAGACACGGTAGCAGGAGAGGAAGGAGATGATGAGTCCGCGGAAGACCCACAAAGCTGGTCCAGAGGAAGATGGGAGGTTGGGGTACATCCTTTGTCATCCTAGGTTGTTGGGGACCCAGATAAAACTACATCAGAGAGTTGGTGCGCACTGTAGAGGAGCTGCTGTTAACCTTCATCCTGTCCCACACCAGCCACATGTCACAGAATGGACAGTCCTGGCTGGTGCTCAGCTGCAGCGGAGACAGTGCTCTGTTGCCACTACAGAGAAAACTGCGGGTGTGCTCCAGTCTCAGGAGATGCTGTCATGAAGGGTGAGGGCCTTCTACTCACCCCACCCTGCTTTCCCCATGTGCGAGGAGGAGTCCTCTGGCCAGGACAAAGCCCTGTGGACGTGACGAGGGCCTAACGTGGGCTCACAGGGGACACGTCCAACACAGAGCCTGCTCTGCATGTGGCGGAAGTCTCTGCTCCTTGCAGGGCTGTCTCTGACTTGCCAAGTTGGACACCCACCTCGCCGCCGGCCAGTTCCTGGCCCTTCTCCGGGGGCTTCCTAGGTGCAGGGGCCTCAGAGCAGTGCTGCTCCATGCCCACCTTCATCTGGACCCCATTGAACCTGTGACATGATGTGCCAGGTAAAGAGGTGTGGTCCCAGCTCCTGGGGCGGAAGTGGAAGCAGGGCACACCCTGCCAGGGCCATCCACCAAGGGCCTGATGCATAGGAGGGAGAACAGCCCAGGGAACTTTTTTCTACGTCTGGTCACACTTTTTTCTACGTCTGGTCGGCAAGGCAAGTGCTAAGGAGGTCAGTCTTCATGTTTCATTTTAAGGCCTTTGATGAACCCAGTTCTGTTCCCCATTGAACCATCAGTTCAATTGGGAGTGATACTTTTCCCTATTTGTGCTAATTTGAGCCAGGGTTCTCGGCTTTGGCTCCATGGTCCGTAAATCTGCTGAGATAGGGTATTAAATCTTCCAGAAAGAATTTGTTTTGAGTGGAGGAAGGGCCTGCTTTCATCAGACTCTCAAAGGGACCCAACAGGGGTTTGGGGCCAGAAGTCCTATTGAAAGGTCCTCCTCCAGAGCCTGGAGAAGCCCCCTGGCGCTCTGGAGGCCAGGGTGCAGGGGTGCCCTCTTACGCTCCCTGAGATCTTATGGTCATAGACTCTCAATTATGGACCAGGAAGGGGTGGCTTGAAGGGACATATGCTTGGCCAGCATGTTTTTTCCACCCATCCCTCCCAAATCATTGACGGAACATCTGTAAGCAAAGAAATGAAATAGACTACAGGAAGAGCAGGGGGTGGGGTGGGGTAGAGAACGGAATGCCCAGGGCCCCAGATCAGAAGAAACAGTTCCATGGTGTTGCCATGTGTATTCTTAGAGGACAGACTATTGCTTGGAGAGCAAGCATATGTCCCACGGAGATTCCCACCATGTAATGTCTGGGTGGACCGCCATGTGTGGGACAGAGATGCAATTATGTTCCACTTATAATAAGCAGCATCAGCCCCCGCAGGCCCAGGGCGCCCACCATGGCGCTGTTCTCTAAGGGAAATCAGGCACCAGTATGGTCATGACTTTAATTTTACTCTTTGCCTTCCACCCTACAGAAGGCTGGCATGCTTCTCTACCAAGACCAACACTTCTCTGGCCAGTTAGGACATTCGAAACATAATTGATAATAACTATAAAGGAAAATCAACACCCTAAGTTCTACCGGAGTCTTTTCTTTTGAAACAGACTCAACGGCTCTGTCCCAAGACTGGTTTGAAGGTGACTGGACCGTCAGCTGTGACAGGAAAAAGCAGACAGGGCTAGCCTGCTGATGAAGATTCAGCAGAGGTCACAGAGAGAGCACATGTTCTGGGTCAGACAGCCGGGAGTGGAGGATCCCTGCCGGGCAACTTTTCATGTTCCCCCGGGCAGGCCATGTAGACACGAACCTCCATTTCCTTACCCTTGAAAATGAGGGTTCCATGTGCCTGGCATTTAGAAGGGGGTCGGTAAACGTCAGTTCTTGTGCCCCTCACAGTGGCGGCTACATTTCCAAGCTGGAAGGACGCCTAGCGGTCAGCCGGGCTGGGGCTTCTCAGATTCTGACGTGAGGTGTGCACATCACCGGGGTGGGGGGTGGGGTGCTGACCAAACGCAGACTCTGGTGGGAAGGTGCGCAGCGGGCAGGCTCCGCCAGCCCTTGGGCCTCCCCGTGAGACGCAGAGACCGAGTACGACAGCTGTGCTGCCGAGAGGGGACTGGTGTACGGGAGGGGGCTTGCTGTGGGCCCCTCAGGGGCGCGGCTGCCCTGCTGCACAGCCCCTTCGTTTTCACAAGTGTGCTCACTTCTGTTCCCTCTACCTGTCCAACTCAGGCCTCAGCAGGAACATGTGAATGAGCTGGAGCAGTGGGTTCTGGATTGGAGTAAGGATCAAGGAAATGTAAAAAAAAAAAAAAGAAAGAAACAGCCAGGAGATGAATGGGGTGGCTTCTGTGGGCTCCAGCTAGGGCTGGCTCCAGGGTTTCACTCTGTTCTGGTGCAGGATTTATAGCACTGGGACCGAGTGCACAGACTGAGGGCTGGCAGGGACACTGGAGGTCCCCGGTGATGTAGCCCAGATGGCCTGACATCGTGCAGCTGGTTAGAGGCACAGCTGGGTTGAGAGACCAGGTCCCATGACTACTGGGCCTAGAACTCTTGTCTCCACATCCACTGTCTTCCTCGAGATGTTTAAAATACACTGATGAATGAACCCAGAGGCCAAACATTGCAGAACCCCTAAGCACCCTGCGGATCGTGAACTTTCCGTAGATGCACTTGAAAACCACGGACCAAAGGTTCAATGGAGAGACATCGGGTCCTCAAAAAAAACGTTTGTTTCCTAACATTAGTGGCATTGGAGGCAAGAAAGAGACTGGGCTCAGGGAAGGGGAGGCAGGCCAGGGCAGTTGAGAGCGGAGAATGGTGGGATGAATGTCGAAGGCCATTGTGACGGCCCCTCCGATGCAGGAAGACCCTGCCTCCCGGATGTGTGGCCTGCCAGCTCTCTCCGGGGCCCCCTGAGACTGAATCCCAGCCGGCCCTGCAGCGTGTGGGGCCAGGGCAGCTCGCTAACGATGAGCAGGAGGGCTCACCTGTGGCAGTCATGCCAGATCCACGCGTGGCGGCCATTCTTGGGCCGGAAGTCAGACTGTCCATTGTTGTGGATCTGGGAGGAGAAACGCAGGAGGCGGCGGTAGCCTGTGGTGGGGTCGGTCCGGGCAGCCGAGGCGGACAGGCAGTTCTCCTCCATGGCGCACTGGAGCATGAACATGGGACGGTCCTCCAGGTAGGTGCTCTGCTGGACAATCTCCGCATTGAGGACCAGGTCAGGGGCAGCTAGGGAGGGCAGACGCGATGTTCAGGCAAGGCCAGACAACCCCCCACCAGCACCATCTGGGACTGGCTCTTGGCCCCTCAAGGTCACTGTCCTTGAGAAACGTCACCCCAAATTCCTCCTCCCCTTCTCTGAGGGTCCTCTTGGACACATCTGCAGTTATCAGTGCAAAGTGGCGCACACTGGTGGGCAAAATGCTGGCAATTGTTCAGTCTGGGTGATGGTACATGAGGGTTCATTATATTGTTCTTTTTCCTTTGGGGTGGCTGGAGATTTTCCATCATAAACAACAAACAATAGCAATGATAGTGTGCCTCCCTGATTCTTGGTCTGATTCTCCTGGGAACGATACAGTCTACAACATGTGTAATATTGTATGTAGACTCACAGTCTGCTAATACTGTTTCCCTTAAAAATATACTTTGAGGTATTTCCTTGTTAATACGTATCTATTAGAACATGCATTTCATGGCTACATATTTATTTTTAATTTTTTAAAAATTCATTTCTGAGAGAGCGAGAGATAGCATGAACAGGGGAGGGTCAGAGAGAGAGGGAGATACAGAATCTGAAACAGGCTCCAGGCTCTGAGCTAGCTGTCAGCTCCGAGCCCGACGCAGGGCTTGAACCCACGAACCGTGAGATCATGACCTGAGCTGAAGTCAGATGCTTAACCGACTGAGCCACCCAGGTACTCCCATGGCCCACGTATTTAATTCATAGCCCTACCTCATATTTTTAGATGCATTGGTTGCTTAGCATTTTGCACAGTTAAAACATCCTGTAGTAAATCTGTATTTAACTTTATTTCTTTAGAACGTATTTCTGTAATTGAAATTGCTGGGATGGAGGTCTGTAGGTTTTCAAGGCTCTGATGCATATTGCTAAATTACCTTCGTTTTCCTTTTAAATGTTTATTTACTTTTGAGAGAGAGAGTGCAGCGTGGAAGGGGCAGAGAGAGAGAGAGAGAGGGAGACACAGAATCTGAAGCAGGCTCCAGGCTCTGAGCTGTCAGTACAGAGCCCGATGTGGAGCTCAAACCCAGGGACTGCAAGATCATGACCTGAGCCCAAGTTGGAAGCTTAACTGACTGAGCCACCCAGGCGCCCCTGCCAAATTACCTTCTTAATGGATCCTTTCAGTTTCTACTCATACTGTTGCTCTACATGAGGGTTTCCCCCAGGTACTTCTTTTATGTTTTTTTAATTTATTACAAAATTTTTTTAATGTTTATTTTTGAGAGAGAGAGAGGCAGAGAGCAAACGCAAGCAGGGCAAGGGCAGAGAGATAGGGAGACACAGAATCTGAGGCAGGCTCTAGGCTCTGAACTGTCAGTGCAGAGCCCGATGCAGGGCTTCAACTCACGAACTGCAAGATCATGACCTGAGCCCAAGTTGGAAGCTTAAGTGACTGAGCCACCCAGGTGCCCCTAGGTACTTCTTTTAAAACAAAACTTGATTTTCTCAGCACACTGCACATAGCAGGTGTTAAAAAAAATTACCAATGGCTATAGTCTGTTTGCTAAATAAACAATTCTATTAGAAGGTTTAGCTTCTATACAAAAGAATTAACTTGTAAGTTTCCTTTTAAAAGTCAGATTCCATTGACTATTTCTAGTACATTTCAGTTCATAAAATTATTGTATATGATGTACAATCAGACCCATCCTTTCATTTCCTTCAAGTTGCTCGTAAATGTTTTAAGTGGTTGTGCACCTGTGAGCTTTGCTTCCCTCAAGTTCGCCAGAGCCCGGAGCATTCCCTTTGGCCTCCCGGCTGCATGTGGAACAGGGCAGCTCAGGACACAATTTCCGGCACGGGGCCGGCAACTTCTAGAGAGCAAATCCACCTGCTGGGCCTGGATGTGGAACTGAAGGGTACAAAGGGGGCGCACGGGTGGGATGTGGTTAAGGAGTGGAAGACGTAAATCAGAGGCCCTCATTTGCTGAAACAGTTCCTCTTGGAGGGCACGTGCCAGGATGCAGCACTGATGGTACTGGGTGTTCTGGGCGCACTTTTATCGGAGGGTGTTACGAGTCTCTAATTCATTGTCTCTACCCTACCCGTACTCAACCGACAGCCCCTTTGCTCACCTCTGAGCTGAGCAAATGGGTGTCCATTGCTGTCTCCTCTTTCTGGGAGGAGGCCTGCCCTAGCTCCAGCTCACACATGGTCTGCAGTTAGCTGGCAGCCGGGGAGCCGGGCTCTCAGCACCTGCCCCAGAATGGGGCCTTGACCTCCCTAACATCCAAAACATCCACCAGAAGCTCATCTGAAGCATGAATTCATCTGCCCATCCACCAAGTGTTATAGTGCACGTTGCGCTGGGCTCTCTGGACAGTGCTCAACAAGGCAGACCTTACACTGTGGCAGGAGAGACAGAAGCACATACTACTTACTTACACTTGTGTCCAGAGCTAGAAGGAGAAATACGGGGTGTGCTGGGAATTATGAGAGGGGGAGCCAGTCTGGGGGAGGAGGTCAGGAAGAATTTCCTTGGAGGCAGTTATGTTTTTGTGGCTCCCTGGAGGATGAGCGGGGATTATAGGAAGTATCTCTACAATGTCAAGCAGCATGTGCCAGGCCCTGCGGCACGAAGGAGGGCCAAAGCCTGTGTGGTTGGGACACTGAGGAGCGGTGGGGGTGGAGGGTGGCCCAAAATGAGGCTGGACAACACCTGCCTTGTGTAAGTCCCTGCGTTCACCTAAGCACTGTAGGAAAGCTTGGATGGGTTTGAACAGGACGGAGGCATGAGTGGGAGACGGATACGGATTCCCGCTTCTGGGAGGGGGAGCAATTGGAGGGGCACGTGTCGCCGTGGGGATCCCGCTGAGGGGCCTCTGCAGGATGGAAAGAGGTCATCTGGACACCGGCTGAGACAGCTGGACGGAAGGAGGTAGAGGGAGTCGAGAACACAGGAAAAGGTAAAAATGAAATGGATTGTATATGGGGGTGGATGGGGAGCAAGAAAGAGAGAGATCAAGGAAGACTTGCAGATACAGGTGTAACTGGTTGGATGGTTGCCTGCAGAATATACTCTGTCTCTGAATGCTCTCACATGCATTAAGCCAGATCAGCCAAGAGCGGTGTTCCTGGCCCAAATGGCTACTGCCCCCCTTCTGTAGGCACCCCGAGTGATACCTTTAGCCTAATTTGAGGGGTTCTCAGGGCCCCGTGAAACTTTTCATCTGTCACGAGGATCAGTAGGACCGTTTATCTCATAACTTCATGAGAAATTCCCTTCCATCTTGGTAACTAGAACAGTGAGCTTCTTTTATCTCCTGGGTTTGTTTCTATTTCATGGATACTGGTATTAATGACCAGGTTTCCTTCGTTTGTTGGCTGTTAGGAAGCTCATGGTGAATTTTATGACCTCCCAAGAGTAAATGTATAGGACTCCACACTACAAATTTTTATTAACCTCTAGCTTGGTTCCATTTTGAGCCACTACTTTTTGCCAACCCCTACTTGTTGGTTTTGTAAGTGTTTTATTTGTATTTCTTTTCAGAGAGAGGGGTTGGTGGGAAGAGCAGAGAGAGAGGGAGAGGCAGAATCTCAAGCAGGCTCTGTGCTGTCAGCATGAAGCCTGACATGGGCCTTGAGCTCACAACCCCGAGATCATGAAATCAAGAGTCGGCAGTCAGATAAGCATCTGACTTTGGCTCAGGTCGTGATCTTGCGGTTTTTGAGTTCGAGCTCCGTGTCGAGCTCTGCACTGACAGCACGGCGTCTGCTTAGGATTCCCTCCTTCTCTCTCCCTGCCCTTCCCCTACTTGCGCTCTCTCTCTCAAAAATAAATAAATAAACATTTAAAAAAAAAGAGTCACTTAATGGACTGAGCCACCTGGGCACTCCTTTTGTATCTGCTTTTCTCTTATGTTACATTTTACTGAGGTTCATATTAATTTCCTTTTGGAAATGATGGTATATTACAAAATAAAATAAATTAAGAAGCCAAGCAAAGACCTCTGACTGCTTCTTTCTGCCAGAATGTTCTAATGTTCTTCTGGGCGGGGGTTGCTGGCAAGGATGATGGTCTCCTCAGATCCTCAGATGGGACATGATAACAATGTGCCGTCTGCCCAGAGAAGCTCACACCAGGGTGGACAGCCCCCCACCTTACAAGGCTTGGGTGACTGAGTCTAACAGGGTCGATGGGCAGATGCAGCTCACTGAGCCCAGGTGTACTCTTCCCCTGGGTCTGCGTGATGGTAAGAGGTACACATCACTGTTTAATGTGCATGTGTATGTATTCATCGTCCCATTTAATTTCCAGTGTCTCAGGAAAGACATCAACTGTCGATCATAGTGGTTAACTAACTTGCCAAGGTCAGCTAATAAATGGTGAGTGGGGGTCTGGTCTCCAGTTCTCTGGCCAGACCCTAGGCCTCTGCCACCTCCCAGATTCACGAGGGAGAAGGCTAGGCGTGGTTTTATAAGGTCAGGGGTGGGGAGAGCAGAGTCTGGGCATCAGGAGAGCAGTGTGCTCACAAGGCTGCATGGCTCGTCCCCTCTCTCTCTCTCAGCACAGAAGGGAGCCTTCATGAGCTGAGCCATTTTGAGTGAGTTTCTCCTTCTGTGTTTTTAGGATCTCTGGGATTCCCAGGGAGTCGCCCGGAAGCTAAGTTTCCTCCAAGGTGTGAAAACAGGAAATGCTCTTTGGAGCAAGGTGAGAGGAAGGAAGCCAACACACGTGGAGCACCTCGTATATACTTAGTCTGCTGTACTGACCTCAGAGATCCTCCGAGGAAGGTGCGGTCTTCCTCATAAACTGGTCAGAACAAGGAGTTCTCAGTCACTTCGTCTACACTGGCCCTGCCACTTGAACCCAAGGCTCCCAGACTCCCAAGTCTGTCCCTCTTGCTTGTCCTTGCACTGTCAGCAGGCAAATTGTGGGGTTGCCGGTTGGGGGTAGCTCCCCCCACCCAACTCTTTTCTCCTAAAATGAGTCTCTGCTTTCCTCTTTGACACCGCTCAGAGCGGAGGCCCCAGAACCTCTCAAGGTATAATCAGGGAGGCTCTCTGGAGCCTGGCGGCGAGGGTGGGACAGGACCCCCAGGGACACTCACTTTCTGAGCAGGCGACTCCAGCCCCATATTGCACCGCACCCTGGGGGCAGGTCACATCCTCGTCGTGACGGCAGTGCGCCAGGGACAGTTCCGTTCCCGAACACTTCACTCCGCTCATGACCACTTTGTTGGCAAAGATGTCCCCGTGCCAATACCAGGTCTCCTGGATGAAGCAAAAGAAATGGGAAGTGGGTCACCTTGAACTGTCACTTTCTCATATTCTGTCAACTTTTGGCCTCACAAAAATCCCCAGGCTAAAGCTAAATGAGTCCCATTTTTTTCAGATGGAGACAGCTGAGGCACAAACAGCCATTTACCTGGGGCACGCGCTTTGCTGGTGGCAGAGTGAGGGAGACACTCGCCCTCTCGTTCTGCCACTGCTCCCTGCGGGGAAGGCAGAGCTAAGACTTTGGTCAAACAGCTGCTGAATGCTGTGCATCAGAAATGGCAGGCACCTGCAACTCATGCTGCTTGCTTTCCCGCCCTGCGCCCAGGGCAGACATGACTAATCAAACACAGCACTCTCTTCTCTAAACCCAATGTGCTCTCAGGATCCTCAGCACAGGGCTCCAGGGAGACACTGCCAAAAACAGCAGGACAAGCAGCCTCCTAGAGAATGCTGTTTTTCCACTCCCTTTGGAGCCTGAGAGAGCGCCCTGGCTGGTCAAAGCAGTATAAGCAGAGACACTCTGGGAAGCCAGGACCCCAGAGGGTGTGGGCAGTGCTATCGGAGGCCTGACCCTTCTGAAGGCTGGAGGAGGAGCCACAGGGCAGCCTCTGCTAGGGACTCCACTCCTGCCCTGGACCCATCCAGCCTGCAGCAGGCAATCAGGCTCAGCAAGGCTGCGGACTTGTCCTGAGTCTCTCCCTAAGAAATCCCGTTCTGGGGAATGACAGGGCCACCTGGGCACAGGAGCTGGAGTCAGGGTTAGCAAAGCGAGATGTGGGCTCTAGCCATTTTCCTCTTCTGTGAGAAGGTATTGGAGCCGGGATATTGAGTACCTGAGACCATTCCATGTCACAGGGAGACACACTGAGGCATGGAAGAGTGGCTGCTTTGTCCTAGACCATTATACAGCAGGCTGGAGGGCGGGTACAGTTGGGAATAGACCTTGAGCCTCCTATCTCTGGCTCTTCCCCTCCTCCCCCTGCCCCAGCCTCTTTCTGACAATGTTCCCTCACAGTATAGGGAACAGAAGTCAATGGTTTTTGAAGCCAAAGGGCTTCTTGCCTTTCCTCTGCTGCCTTCCAACAGAGGCAGGGAGCTTAGCTGCCTTCATCTGAGTCCCTCTCTTTAAGGAAGGGGCTAGGGGATGGAAGGCACAGATGTGGGACAAGGCTTGGAGATTTACCAGCCAATCCCAGGGAGAATGCAGGAGTACGGACACCAGCTAGGAAACGTGGTCTGGCCAGAGGGGCCTCCAGGGGAGTGAGCTAAGGCTTCTGGGGTGCTGGGCCTTGGGCTGGGCGGTTTCTTTTTTTTTTTTTTTTATGTTTTTATTTATTTCTAGGAGAGAGAGAGAGAGACAGCATGAGCAGGAGGGTCAGAGAGAGAGGGAGTCACAGACTGAAACAGGCTCCAGGCTCTGAGCCGGCAGTCAGCACAGAGCCCGACGCGGGACTCGAACCCACGAACCGTGAGATCATGACCTAAGCGAAAGTCGGACGCTTAACCGACTAAGCCACCCAGGCGCCCCAGGGCTGGGCGGTTTCTGCTGCCCCAGAGAACCGAGTTGGTCCCTCTGAATAGGCGCATCAGGAGATCCCAGAATCAGCCCACAGTCCAGGGTGGTTCCCGGCACTCAGAGCTGAGTGGACCCTGGAAACCAGAGTCCACCCCCTTACTCTGTAGTGGGGAAACAGGCCAGAAGGGAGGATGACCCATCCAAGGACTCAGGGCTGTGAGGGGCAGAGATGAGGTTCTGACCCACCTCCCCTTCCCTCCAGGGCCCAGTGCACTTTGCTCTCCACCTTCCGGATAGCTGGAGAAGGTTCATGGAAAATAGGGGCTGACTGTGGGGGCAATGTCAGACTGGATGGAGGGGTCTGAGGCTGGGGCTTCTCACCTGGAAGGCGTTGCTGGCAAAGCCCAGGCCCAGCTGCCGGCAGACCACCATGGCCTCCACAATGCCCCAGTTCTCACCACACACTGTCCCCCATACGAGGGACCCATTCCTCTCCACCAGCACCTCCACTCGGCCCTCGTAAGGGTTCCGGCCCCCGTTCAGGCGCAGCTGTGGGCAGAGAGAAAGGCATGGTCAGCAGGTAGAGACAGGGGGCAGCTATGATGGCAGCCCCACCATACTGCCATCAGTCTCAATTTCCCCAAGCCAGGGGGTCCTGCCTGGGACACAGCTGGATTCAACAGCATCACTGACAGCCTACTGTGTGCCCCTATCATGCCCAGCATGGTCTTATGTATTCGGTCCCCATCCATAGGCATCCTGGAGCCTTAGAACCCTGTGTAGCTGGAGGGAAGGCACTGACCCCCACCTCCCCAAGTGGCCCTGGTCTCTACCCCCTGCTGCTCTCCCTGAGACTACCTACAGGGGCTGCCCTTAGAATCAGACCCTAGGCGGGGATGCATCCAGGGGCCTAAGACTCCTTCCTGGGCCCTTTTGTCATCACCATACCCTCTGCTCAGCTGGTTCGAGCCCCTGATCCCATCTGCCCCCACCCCCACTGTCCTCTCCACCAGAACTCCGTTCTGAGACCCTGTAGCCAGCTGCCTATTTGACGGTTCTGCTTGGCACCTTGGAAAGGCCCGAATCAGAACCTGGCATCTTTTCTGTCCCCAGCTAAGCCTGTGCTCTAACTCTCCCTCGCTCCCTATTTCAGCAAAAGGCACTGCCAGCCACTCCAGGGGAATCAAGCTTTCAATAAAGGGCCAGGTGGTAGCTTAGGCTCTGGGGGCCCTATGCTCCATGTCATAACCGCTCAGCTCGGCCGCGTCGCTTAAGAGCAGCCACGGCAGATGTGTAAATGGCCAGGCATGGCCATATTCCAGGAAAACTATAATTACAAAACCAGGCAGAGGGATAGGCTTGGCCTGCGAACTCTAGTTTGCTGATCTTGAATCTACTCTGTTTTACAAGCCAGATATCTTGGAGCCGTTCTCTACCCCATCCTCGACCCCATCCTCTCTCTTCCCCCACATCCTGTCAAAATCTTCCTCCGTGGATTTAATCTCCAAAGTCTCTTTCCAATCCATCGCTTCCCTCCAGCTCCGTGCAGACCCTCTTGTCCTGGGCGCCATCACCTCCTGCCTGAGCCAGACCTCCGCCCCCCTGCCTCCCCTACTCTGGACTCCATCACCCTATTGTCTAGTCAGAAGCCAGAGTCGTCTTTGAAAACTGCCCAACTGTGTCACTTCCCTGCTCAGAACACATCAGCGGCTTCACTTTCCTCCACTGCTCACTCTTGCCTCCTGTTCTCTCACCTCCAGGCACGTGGGCTTTATCTCCGTTTCTGTGGCTACCTTTCCTGAGCAATTAATACAGTAAGTCCCACGTCTCACACTGAAGCCCACCGCATACAGATGCCCTTCTGCCTGGCTGATCCTTGTCTGTCTTTCCGATTCCATACCCAACGACACTTCTCTATCACCAGGGTCACCTGAACCCCACAGGGTCAGGGCCCACGTACACATTCCATTGCTCCCCACCTGTTTCCTTCTTAGCTTTATGACAGTTATAAATAAGCTACCTTACAGTTTGTTTAACACCTGTCTCCTCTGCCAGAATATAAGCTCCCAAGGGCAGAGTTGCACTTGTGTGGTTTGCTGTGTGATCAATAAGTAAGCAAGCACCTCACAAATATTAGGTTCTCCAACACCACTTTTGGAATGAATAAATAAGTGACCAGTTTTATGGACTGAAGGCATGGACCAACTTACATGAGGTCAGGCAGAGAGATCTGGAGGTTGGGGAATGTTTCTAAAAATGTAACATCTGAACCAAACACCTTACCCTACTCCTTCCCTTTATATGTCTAGCAATTCATTCCTTTGGGACAAGGCATGACACCTCCAGGGACCCTCAGCAGACTGGGCTGTTGGCTCACCAGTTCTTAGCAGCCATAACTCCTAGGGCAGGAATCTCAATTCATACTATGGGCTTAGGGGTTGCAAAAGTCAGTGAGGTCAGCTGGCAAACAGAAAAGTCAAGGGAAGCCATGATGCTAGGCCTATGTCCCAGGCTTGTTGAGTGGAAGAATTAAATGAGACAATTCAGTCATTTAAGTGTCTGATCCTGATTTTGGCTCAGGTCATGATCTCACAGCTCATGGGTTTGAGCCCCACGTTGAGCTCTCTACGGATGGCACGGAGCCTGCTTGGGATTCTCTCCCTGCTCACACATGCTTACTCACGCTCTCTCTCAGAATAAATGAATAAAAAAAATAAATGAGTTCATGTAAAGTGCTCAGACAGAGTCTGGCACAAAGTAGGTGCTCAAGAAATATTAGCCATCATTATAGCAATGATCTTTATTAGGGTAGGAGTCCCATCAGACATCAAAACTCTTTTCAGAAGAAATAGAAGGGGTCAGAGCAAGCAAGAAGGGGGCTGGCCTTCTGGAGGCCAATGTTTGTATTCCTGAGTGTCTGAGGCTGAGGACCCCAGGTGAAGGTGGGCACCAGACACTGTCTTAGATATGGGTTGTATATCTTTGGGTCTATGTAAAAACACAAACAAATAAGATGAGCAGAGCCATTTATAAAATCCCAGAATGGCAGGAGGCAGGCCACTCACCTCCAACATCCCAAGGAAGGGCCAGTGCTTTGGGCAGGGTGGGTGTAAAAACCCATCAGGGACATCTCTACGTAACCCCAGGCCAGCCCTTCTGCCTACCCGAGACCTAACAAAGGCCTTTACTTTCACCATATACTCCCTTTACATGCTTACAGAACTCTTCCCATAATGCCAGCCCCTCCCCAGAGATGAAATCAGTTGTGCGGATTTCACCAGATCCATTCACCCAGCTGATGTTCGCTGAGCATCTGCTCTGAGACAGGCACGGTGCTCGGGCCGGGACATTTAGAGACACACTTCGGAGCACGTATGGTGTCTGCGGGCCCATGCAAGTCCCTTGTGGACATGAGTTCCTTCTGCTCTCACACTATCCTTCTAGGTCATCCCCATTCTACAGACAGGAAAGCAGAGTCTCAGATAAGGGAAGCGCCTCGTAACTTCCATACCAGACTACCTCCAAACCATTGATGCTAAGCTTCCTGCTCCAGGCAGGGCTGCTTTGGATTCAGAGCAGGGACCACTGACCCAGACCCGAGGACTGGGTTGGGCCTTCACAGTCCAGCGGGGAAGGGAGCACGCTGGCTGCGAGGTCTGGGCCCTGGGACCTGGGCTTTAGTGTTCTGAGGCATTTCCCATCCACTGAGGTCAGACTGACCCCTGAAGCTTCGAGACTCACAAAGGAACCTTATTTTGGGTCTCCTGAAACCCGTCTCAGGTTGCCTCTCTGGGCCCCCTGCTTTGACAAGGAGCAGTCTGTCAGCCTCTCACCCACATCCCCTCTCCCTCCTCTGCTGGTCCCAAGTCTCCTGGCCGTGGCCGTTTGGACACTGTGTGTGGACAGACAGACAGACACCGGGGACTGTGACAGAGCAGGCCTTGCATCTAGGCCTCGGGCCGAGCACTCCCACAACTTGGGCTCTGATCTCGGGAGTCAGAGGTAAGCTTCCCTTCTCTTCGGGACATCCAGATCCCTCCCCTCCCCACCGTGTGGTGCCCAGCTCCCACCACCAAGCCCGGGGTGGGGAGGGAGGCCCATAGGGGGTGCACGCGTCCCGTGGGCCAGCTTAGCACTGAAGCTCAGATAGCAGCGGGCAGTCAAGTTAAAGAGCAGAATGACTTTCAGGCAGGTTTAGAACTGGTTGTGGATTCCCTGTGGACCGTGCCCTGCCTTACTGGGGACAGATGGAGCCTCCAGCTGCCCCCTTCACAGGCCACTGCCTCCTGAAGACTGACATCATTTTGTCATCTCGAGATCAGTGAAGGGTGAGAATGGAGGAGCTGGATCAACCCCTGTTCACACTTCGTCCTGCTCCCAGAGAGCACTGGGACTCCCAAGTGCAAGGCCTCTGTGTCCATGGCTCTCTTGAGGAGGTTCTAGAAGACTTTCTCCCTGGTCCATCTCTGCCTGTGCAGCCCTCCCAAAGGTGGCTGGCCATGTGGCAGCATCCCTGTCCTGCATTCTCGAGCCAAGGGAATCTCAGGGCCTCTGGCTGAGGCACATGGCTGCAGGTCGACTCGTGGGGTCACCAGGGGTGAGCAGGGCCTCTCCTTGAAGCCCTTCTCCATGCTGCTGCTGTGCATAGGCTTGGAGCAGCCTTTGTAACAGGGACCATGTTTCCATGACTCGGGAAGGAATCTGAGTGTTTCAAGATGCACTCGGAGGCCTTTTCTCATTTTCCAGAGAAGACCAGTGGGAGCAAGAGGCGAGCCATGAAGCTCTGACCTGGCCCGGGACATTGCTCTCCATTCCCAGGGCCCCACTCCTAGGCGTCAGCATTCTGGAAATAGCCTGGCCCGCTAACTCGAGGTGCTCTGACATCACCAGCGCCGGTGGCACCCCAAGAGGCGTCGGAGAAGCCAGTGGCCTCTGGCCCTCACTCTTCCACCTCGTCAGCCAGTGAGGATACCAGGGAAGGTCAATCCTGCTCTACATGTCTGAAAATAACCCAGGCACTTCCCTGGGCTCCCGAGGGCAGCAGTCTGGGGTTTGAAAGAAGAGAGTGAGCTGCAGGCAGCCACGTGTCCCTGAGTATGAAGAGGGAAAGCAAAACACTTCCAGCCCGCGGAGGAGGGCAAGGCTGTATCATGTTTTGATAAGGTTGTGGTTAACCAGTGCCACACCTGTTTGCAGAGGTGAGGGGGTAGGAGGCGAGGTAACCCGGACCAGATGTTAGCAGGAAAGGAGGTGCGGGCACTTTCCAACTCACATTCCGTACGTGGGCTTGGTCCTGCCACCCGGCCTGGTCAGCCCCATGGTGCAGAGGTGAACTGGAGGTCAGCAAGGGGGGGTCCCCTGGTGCGCTCACCTGCTGCTCCCCCAGCCTCCTCAGCTTGGCTCCTCCCTCCCCCCCCAGCCCCCAGCAGGGAGGGGAATGAGGCTCTGCTGTGGCTGGATGCCCAAAGCCACTGGGTTCCAAGTCTGTGGCCTTTTATTAGACATTCAATAGGCAAGTCAATTTCCTCATGCACAGGGTTGGAAGGGAAGCTAGGGAAATCCTCTCTCTCACCTCCCTATTTTCCAAAGAGTAAACTCAAGCCTCAAAGAAATTAAGTAAGGAATCAGCCAGGGAGTGAGTGTTGTGAACTGTGTCCTCCCGCCCCGTAAAATCCATGTGCTGAAGCCCTAGCCCCTAATATGGCTGTGTCTGGAGAAAGCGTGTTTCAAGCGCTAATGAAGGTTACATGGGGTCATCAGGGTGGGCCCTCGTCCCATATGACTGGTGTCCTTATAAGAAGAGGAAGAGGCACCAGGGATGCAGACACAGAGGTCACGCGAGGCCACAGCCTCTGCAAGAGCGAGACGGCAGCCATCTGCAAGCCAAGGAGAGAGGCCTCAGAGGCAACCAACTGTGCCAGCACTTTGATCTTAGACTTCTAGCTCCTAGAACTGGGAGAACATAAATTTTTACTGTCTAAACCACCCGGTCTGTGGTATTTTGTTATGGCAGCCGTGGCGAACTAACAGCGATAAAACACGGGAATCCTGATTGCTCCATCCGGCGCTGTGGCCGGCGGCCCTGGGAGCCCCGGGCCACACCGTGTGGAAGGCTGGCCCGCTGCCATCCTGGGACAACCAGCACAGCCTGTACGACTTTCTTTCACAGGTGACCGCCCCCATTTCCTTTCTGGGGGATGGCAACCAGGTATAAAACTCCCCCAAGCCGCATGCTTGAGCTCCAGGAGCCCCTCGTGCAGCCTGGAGGGCAAGGGTAAGGCTGTTTGTGCCTGGAACGTGGTGCGTCCGTTGGCATCAGCGAGCACACAGCCTGGCTCAGCCGTACCTACCATAGAACGCATCTGGAAAACACTTTCTCTGGCCCAGGTCTTTCATTTGTGTTGGAAACCCTGCTCCAGCCAACTCTGATCAGCCTAAAGTGAAGGGTGCCACAGCATACTGGGACACGTGGCGTGTCACCTTTTGTAGCTGTTACCTATCTCGGGATGCCACCAGACAATCAGCGATGGTGAGCCTTCCCCACAGCTGTGGGCTTGTGGCCTGTGCTCCTGTTCACCCACAGGCAAATGCATAGCTTGGCTCAGCGCTGTCGGGTTCACGTTCTTGGCCCATTGGGCCGCGAATTGCACAACACATGTTGTGGTTGACCAATTTAGTAGTATCCTTGGCAAGCTGGTGCCAAGGTCAAGAATCACCGGCAAAGCAAGAACCTGACTGGGGAATCATCCGGCACCCTGATATGTCTGCATTTGCTCATTTTTACTTATTTTTATTTTTTTGTAATGTTTACTTACTTACATTGAGAGAGAATGCGTGTGCGTGTGCATGAGAGAGAGAGCAGGGGAGAGAGAGAGAGAGAAAGAATCCTAAGCAGGCTCTGCAATGCCAGCACAGAGCCCGACACAGGGCTTGAACCCATGAACCATAAGATCATGACCTGAGCCAAGATCAAGAATTGGAGGCTTATGCGACTGAGCCACCAGGCGCCCCCACATTTGTTCATTTTCAAAATAAGTGCTTAAGGAGCACTTGGGTAGCTCTGTTGGTTGAACATCTGAGTCCTGATTTGGGCTCAGGTTATGATCCCAGGGTCATGGGATTGAGTCTCACATCAAGCTCCACCCTGAGCATGGGGTCTGCTTAGAAGTCTCTCTCAAAAGTAAAAAAAAAAATAAAAAAAATAAAAAAAGTTTCTCTCTCTCTCTCTCTCCTTCTTCCCCCTCCCCTGCTCAGGCTTGTGTGCTTGCTCTCTCTCTCTCTCTGAAAAAAAAAATAAATAAATAAAAGAAGCACTAAATAAATCCTTCCAACATGCCGGCCCTATAGCCGATCATGCACAGGACCCAGACAAGTTCATGGCATAGTGAAGAGCAGTAAGCAAGATGTACTGGGCCCCCCCTCCTTTTTTTTTTTTTTAATGTTTTATTTATTTCTGAGAGAGAGAGGCAATGTGAGCAGGGGAGGGTCAGAGAGAGAGGGAGACACAGAATCCAAAGCAGGCTCCAGGCTCTGAACTAGCTGTCAGCACAGAGCCTGATGCAGGGCTCAAACCCATGAACTGTGAGATCATGACCTGAGCTGAAGTCAGACTCTCAACTGGCTGAGCCACCCAGGCGACCCTGTACTGGGCCTTTCTGTAGGACTGGATAGACTGGGAGGAATTCATCTTGCCGGCAACCCCTGTGGGAAAGATCACCCATGCTAGCCACACGATGTAGGTTTTTAGAGACTCCATCTCAGGAAAGGAAGGGTGTGTCTCTGGTGTAATGCTGTTAAGTTTCCCCTTATTTCCCTCTGGTTGCCAAAGTACAGTCTTCTGTCCCAAAATATTGTCTATATTGTGCTTATGTTTGTGTAATTTGTAGACCTGCTGTCGATGTAGTTCCTCTGGGTCTTTGGCTAGGGACCATGCCAAGGGTGTCCCAGGTGCTTCAGACCTTGAGTGCCAAGGGTGTCCCAGGTGCTTACAGAAGGGACTGCCCTGAGATCACACCACACGTCCAGTCCCAGAACAGAGTGAGGCACACAGTGTATGCCCGACATCGGCCACTAAGGACAGTGGTGTTTATATATACGTTTTCTCACTTTGGCCATTTAATGAATGTTAGGTGACAATGTCCTTAATGGTGACAGCAGTGGAGCCTGAGCCCTCTCTGAGTTCATCATCAGAGCACTCTAACATCACCTGTTAGGAGTTTTCAGTGTGAGGCCACCTGGCTTATACCCTCTGGGGCTCGGTCACCAAAACAGAACATAATCCCCTCACCTTTTTCTGGAAGCCCATGGCAGGGATGTTACATCTCACACCAGCATCTTCCTCGTGGCTGCAGCCCTGAGACTCAGCGTTGAACTTGCAGTCTATAATGGACTTCTCATTCCCAGTGCACTCGATCTCATTGAGGTGGATGGGTCCTATCCCTGGGGGAGGAAATAAACATGCGCTATTGACACCTTGTGGAGGAAAGTTTCTGGAGTGGGCAAGAATGTCTTAGACAGTAAGAACATGTTTCTCCATCTTTAAAACTTCCAACTGCTTCCCATAATGAGCTCAAAGATCCAGGCCTCCTCTTCCTGGAAAGAATTGCTTCTTTCTATGATTCACTTCTTCCATAAAAGAAAATCAAATGTGCTTATTAACTTCCTATGTGACCTTGGCCAACCCACTCAGCCTCTCTGAATAGGTTTTCTTCCTTAAATAGAGGAACTGGACGAGAAGACATCTAAGTTCCCTCTTCAACTTTAATACTCTATGCATTTATGAATTTCTAGGGGATGACTATCCCTATAGATTCAGAGTCTCCGCAGGAAAGTGATGGCACCCTCAAAGTGGATGCTTTGAACAGAGCTGCAAAAACAGATTTTGAAAACAACGGTATGGACAAAGTGTGGGGAAATCACAAAATCACAACAGACAGTCCAATACTCAGGCTAATGATGGTGGGCCACAGACATGGTCCCTAGGCCAGTGGGAGTGAAAGGAAGATGGCGGTATTGACCCAAGAGAGCAAAGAAGCTGTGTGGAGAGGCCACCTGCTACCCTTGGTTGAGGAGGGACACAGCAGCCCACCGGGAGCCTCAGGGAGACTCTGTCCTCTCTCCTCTTCCCATCCCGTCTCCTGCCAGTGCTCCCTGGGCACTGGCCATGTGGATGTACCCACGGCAGGGAAGGGCACCCAGCAAATGACCTATGGTGACCATGCAGGGAAGCTTCTCTCACAGACACCCAGATAACCAAGGGGAGGCCCCTCTGCTGGGGAGAAAGGAGAGAGAGAATTTGTAATCTGACCATTCTAAGCTCAACTCATCTCACAGGGCTACCTCCCCTCTGTCTAGCCCATCAACACGGATCAAAGTCCAGTTCTTTTTTTTTTTTTAAGCATATCTATTTATTTTTATTTATTTAAGTTTCTTAATGTTTATTTATTTTTGAGAGAGAGAGAGTCAGAGTGTGAGTGGGGGAGAGGCAGAGACAGAGGGAGTCACAGAATCCAAAGCAGGCTCCAGGCTCTGAGCTGTCAGCACAGAGCCCGATGTGGGGCTCGAACTCATGGACTGAGAGATCATGACCTGAGCTGAAGTCAGATGCTTAACTGACTGAGCCACCCAGGTGCCCCTAAGCATATTTATTTATTTTGAGAGAGAGAGAGAACTAGGGAGAGAGAGGGGGGGAGAGAGAGAGAGAGAGAGAGAGAGAGTACAGGGGAGGGGCAGAGAGAGAAGGAGAGAGAATCCCAAGCACAGACAGCTGACAGCACAGAGCCTGACTCGGGGCTTGAACTCATGAACCGTGAGATCACGACCTGAGCCAAGATCGAGTCAGATGCTTAACTGACTGAGCCGAGGTGCTCCTCTAAGTCTAGTTCTTTCTAGGAGCTCTGGGCTGCAAGGACTCCTACACTGGTTCCTGCCGGCCTGTGATCACCTCTCTCTCCTGCCCTCACTCACCATCCTCCTCTAGATGGGGTCCTCCCCCTCAGCACTCACTCACTCAAACTTCCCATCTTCTGACTCTCCCTTGATCCCGCCCTCTGGCCTGTCAGTTTCATCTGCGTCAGGGTGAACTTCTTGGAAGAGTCACCTGTTTTGCCTCCTTTACCTTCTCCCGTCTGTTTCTCCGCCAGCCCTCTCCATCTCAGGAAGTGGTATCCATCTGGCCTGGTGTTCTCGCCAGACCCCAGAGGTCATCTCTGGCACCCCCTCCCCTCCTCTGTGGCTGCCAAGGAAGCCATCACCACATTCCATTCACTCCCCTAAACCCGGGTGCTTTTCATGTCTGCCAGCATAACATTCGTCCCACTCTGCCATCATCCATTTGGACAAATACAATAGCCTCCAGGCTCCCTCCTGCTTGCTCAGTGCAAAATATTCACCACAAGACAGCCCAAGAGGGCTATTAATGCATACTGAATCATGTCACACCCCATCACACCCCATCATACGTCCCCAGAATGGCTTCTCACTGCATCGAAGGGTAAAATCCACAGTCCCCGAGTGGCTTGTTTGGCCCCGCACAGTTTGGCGGCTCACCTAGTGCTCTGGCTCCACTGCTCCTCCCACCTCTGCCACACCACCGCCTCCTTTGGCTGCTTGATTGAGCAGAGCTCGTCCCCTACCTGGTCCCTCTGCTCGGCCCCTCCCCTCCCTCCTCACCAGCTAACTCTTGCTCATCCTTCAGGGCTCTGCTTTGGCAACTTCCTTAGAGAAGCCTCTCTGATCCCTGTCTAAGCTGGACCCCCCTCCCATCGAGCACGCAGGTGGCTCTCTGTTCCCTGTCAGCTTCCCCATCAGGTCAGAGGCCCCCCAAGGGCAGGCGCCATGCCTGTGTCCCATTTCCATTGAGGAGGTTTCTGAGACACTCAATTTCTAAGCTCACCGAGGCCAAAATGAACTTCCAGGAGCAAGCCATGTTGGTGAGTGAGAGTCCGCTTTCCTTTTCTTTGGAAATTCATAAACAATAAAGCTTCTGATTCCTTGGACTTTTATACAATTGATAAAAACACATCAGTGACTATGGCTGAGGCATCCAAGGACTCGGAGTGGAGAGGTTGGGACGAACTACAGACGCCAAACTGGGCCCCTGAAGCAGGGAGGAGCCACGGCGCAGGGAGTGAGACTGACACGGAAAGACGCAGCAACCTCGGACCTGAGTATCAGTTAGATGCGGGGCCTTCAGGAGGATGACGGCGACGATGGCAGTGGTGAGGATGAGGATGGTGACACCTAACATTCACTGAGCGCTTACTAGGTGATGGGTTCTGTCCTACACGTGTTGCATATAGTAACTCAATCCTCACAACAACTCAGTAAAATGAGGAAACTGGGGACCTGAGGGAGGAGCCAGTATTCAAACCAGCAGCCTGTTCTCACAGCTCGACCTCAGTCAGTCTCTGAAGCAGAGAGAACCCCATGTGTTGGACAGGAGCAGAGGGCTGCTCGGGGAAAGAGCTGAGCGGTTAGAAGCATCCATGCCCTCAGGTGGGAGTGCTCCCTCTGCCTCCTACAACCCCTGCTCATCTTGCTGACCTAGGTAGAGGCCTGCCTCCAAGGAACACCTCACATCCTTCCTCCTCCAGGGCTCAGCTGGACATGACCTCATCCTCACCATTTTCTTTCACACCTCTCGCTGGTGAGGAAATGAGGCGATGGGCCAGCGGTCGGCCTGCATCTCCTCCAGAAATAATGGGAGCTTTCTGAGTCCTGCGACCCTCATCTGTCAAAGGCAATAATAATCTCTCTCTGGTGGGGTGGGGATTATGAGGAATGTATGAGACAAAGTATGGCAAGTTACCGGGGGCTCAGGAAATGGTAAATGTTCTCAGTGTTACTTCTCACAGCTCATCACCTCTCTGTTAGTGCAGGTTTACCTTTGAGTGAGGTTATTTCTTATTTCCTCCACTTGACAGGAGCTCCTCGGGGAGCAGAAGCCATTACCACAAATGTTTGTGGAATTAACGAATTGTCCATTCCAGGGCCCAGCCTGAACAATGCACACTTATGAATCACTGACCTACAGGATGGGCCAGGAAAGGAAAGGTTTATGCAAGAGTCTACTATGTGTTAGTCTCCCACTAATAACTGTTTGTCTCCTTAGATACACCCTCGCCGGGGTTTACAGCTAAGCATGCCCAGTGGTGCCTGTGGGCTCTTGGCTACTTTTGTGGACTTGGGCTTGACCTGCATCCTGATTCCCAGCAGTCCTGGTTCTGGACTGGCCCTTGAATGGTTCTTCCTTACGATGGCTTCCCCACATCCACCTTAGCCCTATTCTTCCCTGATGTACAAACCCTGGCCCAGGTGACCACAGGCCGGGGGCAGAGGTAGGCTACTCAGGAGAAGCCCAACCTCTTGGAGCGATGCCATGGACTGTAGACCCATAGTCAACTCTGCCGGCTACAATCCCACTTTCAAGAGCGCAGTAGAATACAACAGGACGTAGCATAGTGTGTTGCATGTTATAGAGGTTAAGCATCGTTTCTGGAAACTTCTGTTTCACCTTTATGTGCATGGCCTGTTCTGGCACATGGATTTCGGCTTGGGGATTTCAGGCAAAAGGGTTTTAAAGCCACTGCTCTTGAACTGCCCTGACCAATACAGCCACTGGCCGCACTGAGCACTCGGAATGTGGCCAGTCCAGACTGGGGTGTGCTCCAAGGATAAAACACACCCTAGAGTTCAAAGACTTGATAGACAAAATGTACACTATCTCATTAACAGCATTCATTCTGATTACATGTCAAAATCATAATACTGGGGATATATAGGAAACTATATTATTAAGTTCACCTGTTTCTTTTTATTCGTTTTTGCAAGGCTATTAGAAAATTCAAAATTACTTATGTGGATCACATTGTATTTCTACTGGACAGCTAAGGTCTAGAGTGTTGAAAGTTCTTTACCAGGTTTTTATTCAGCTGATCCTACTTATGCAACTGGAACTCACTCACTCATTCATTCATTCATTCATTCATTCATCTTCATAAAATGAATATCCCACAGCACTATAAGCTGGCAAGATTCAGTACGAAGAACACAGGCCCTCTCCTCCTGCAGCACTTGGCCATGGGGGAAGGGGGATGTGGAAACAGACAGCTGGGGTCCAAATGCGTGCAGACAGCTGGGGTCACAGAACACAAAGCACAGGGCCTGACTCTGACCTAACGTCCATCCCGGGGAGAAGAGCAGGTCTCAGAGAATCACCAGAGGCAGGAGCCAGATAGACCCTCAAATGTGAATCCGGTGAAGAATCTGAGGCCCTGGAGTTTGCGCAAGGTCATGGAGAAAGTCGGCAGCAGGGCCAGGATGAGGACTGAGATCGCCTGCTCCCAGTCCTGGCCTTTCACACCCTCACTCTGGGTGTGGTCACTTGGCCCACCAGCCACAGCAGAATGGAACTGAGCCTGTCTGCTCTGTGACTTGACACTGAATGTGGACTTTTCCCTTCTGCCTAGCAGAGTTCACCTGCCCAGAGTGGCAGAAGATAATGAATCATCCTGTGGTTTTTTCCAGGACAGCACTGAAAATGCCAACTGTCTCTTTCTCCAGAGTTCTGCAGGTCCTTGGAAGCCATTGGTTGCTCTAGGCAGTAAAATAACTAGGTCAAACAGCACACGCCCATGATAGATGGAATGCTTATGTCATCCAGAGCTTATTTATTCCTCAGAGCGAGTGGTCTTTGTATAGGAGGCCTTGGGGAAACACACACCAACAAACACATTGGCCATCAGTAAAACGGACTGTGGGACTATTTGAGATCCAAGGGAACTATTTGAGATCCAAGGGAACTTGGGAGGAAGAGGACTGTCATGTGGTATAACCGAGGCTTCCAGATGGCACGATGCAAAGTTAGAGTCCAGCCTAGATCCCTAACCTTCAGTGCATGCCCAGGAAGCTTGAGGGGATTACAGAATGGGGGTAGAGAGGTGCTCTGAAGGACCAGGCCAAGGTGGGCATCCAGGGAGAAGCCCAAATCTGAAAGCTAAAGACTTGGGTTTTAGATTTTCTCTGCCACTCACTATGGGGGTGACCGCAAACTTGCCCTCCCGTGCCTTGAGGCCTCATCTGCTGGACCAGATGTACCAAGGTCCTCTCCAGAGCGCCAGGACTCTCTCCCTCCAGTCCACTGGGCTATTACTTCATCCAGGCTGTGACCAATGACCTCACCACATTCTTTTTTGTGGGGCGACGGCCTTACGTCCGGCACTATAGAAACATCCTCTCCCCACAGGACGGGACACCCCTCCTTCCTTGTCAGAAAGGGAAGCTATCTGTCATGTTCTCATGTCATGTGTGCATCAGTGCTCTCTCAACAGAATGACCAGCTTGAAAGCTTATATTTTTGTTTTTTGCTTAAATGGAAGATCTGTTCAGGACACTTAATGAAAACCAGGCCCCTTTCTCATTAGTGTCGCATGTCATCCAGAGAGGGCCATCCTGTTCCTGGTCTCTGGTGGTGGGGAGAGAATGTTTGTGATGCCGCACCATGGTGGGAAAGGAAGAAGACATTTGGGACTCTTTTGTGTCCGGGTGGGTCCATAGCCTGAGGAATTCTGTGTTCCTGTCCTGGAGGAAGGGACTGAGAATTCCAGCGTTCTCAGTGGGACGGTGGGGAGCACCGGGTTAGGGCCTGGGAGACCTCCATTGTTAGAGTATTCATTGGCTGCTAATATGTTGTCTCATCTTGGTTATTCACTCCCTTCTCTGGGTCTCAGCTTCCAAACTCCTAAAATGCGGACTTGGTGTTCCCTAAGGCCCTTCCAGCTCTGACTGCTGGGGGAGAGGCCTGGGATTTTTCTAACAGAGCGGCAGCCGCAGGCGGGAGGCACAGCAAGAAGACCCTGAAAGGCCCAAGGCCAGTGCACCTGGGCTGGGCTCCCCATGCCATGCTCTTTGTGAAGAGAGGCCACAGAGCACCCCCCACCCCCAATCCCTTACCTTGCCCCAGCTGGGAGCCAGTGATGGCCTCTTTGGCACTCCCAAAGCCCAGCTCTCTGCAGACCACGCTGGCTGACACCAGGTCCCACTTGTCATCACAGACGGTACCCCATTCTCCATTCTTGAGCACCTCCACTCGGCCCTCTCCGATGTTGGCACCACCTCTCAGCCGCACCAGGGGTTGCTGAAGAGACACACGGTCCTGCTGAGTGCAAAAGCTGATGCACATTTGGCAGTCACTGCCCACTCCCCTCCCTTCCCAGCCACCCCACTCCCAACAAAGGTGTCCCGTCTGGGAGCTGAAACTGGGCTAGATTTGTGTGTGTGCTTGGGTCTAGGCGGGGGCAGGGGGCGTGCACATGCCCCCTCTGCACATTGGCTCTGCTGCAAGCTTGCTTTCCAGCCCTCCCCTGGAGCTTTTGTCCTGGACTACTGAGGGGCCTATTGGGACACTCAGCAGTCACCCCAACCCATGTTTGGCTCAAGGGCCTTACCGCCAGTACCTCCCTGTACCCCCTCACTCCAGAACCTCAAGCTTCAGAGCTGCGGGGAGGAGCTCCTGCCCCCAGACTTGGCAGATTCTAGATGGATCACAATTCCACCGTGCTTCTAATAGAGCACTATGGTCTAGCCCTGTGGGGGACCTCAGGGTACTGAACAGGTTACACTCCAATGATCCTGCTCCACAGGTAGATGAGAAGCAGGAGGGAGGAGACAGGGAGCTACAGCATAGGCCTAACCAATGACTTAGAGGATGGACATTGCAGGGGTGTGAGGAGCCTTGTGTTGGTAAGGCTGCCGTGTGTCCAGGGGCTAAGCTGGTGCCCATATGGCCACTGCTCCTGCTTCTGCTCTCCCTCGATTCTACTCCAAGTCCAAATCAGCCCAGCTCTTCAGAAGATGCAGCCCCTCCAGGTACACAGAGACAGTGGGTGGTTGTAGTTTAAATGCCCCTAAGTGTTCGCGGGCAGCTTGGAAGCCCAATCCCTTACAGGGCTTATTTAATTGCACAAGAATAAGACCCACTCTTTGCCAGCGTTTTGATCTCACTGGATCATGGTTTACAGGATGGGAGCTGGGGCCCTTGACTACCATCAGCCCACACACGCTGGTTCGCATCAATTTCTGTGCACGTGTGTGTACGTGTGTGCGTGTGCCTGCATGCCTGTGTGTGCATGCCTGAGCATGCGTGTGCTGGCGTGGGGGCTCAGAAGGCTTTGAGGCTCTGAGTTATGGCTGATGTTCATTTGATTCAACACAGAGGGTGTGGGGTGCCTGTGTGGCCGTTCTATGTACGGGGGTCAGACCAGAGTCATTGCTCTGCTCCAGCCTATGTGGTCCTCAGACCACAACTTTTACCCAAGGTGGCCTGGGTGGAGGTGGTGCTTGTCAGCATTCATGTACACCAGCCACCTTGGGGGCCAAGGCATCAGACGGGAACCCATGTCTCCATCCTCCAACTGAGGTTGCCACTTGGCCACATTGCTCTCCTCCACTGACCACAGCTCGTGGCTGCCACGGCAGGCAGGACAGCATGCAGTGACAGCGCTTGGATTTACAGGATATAAGGATGGCTCTGACCCTGCCACTAGGGGAGAAGAAAAGAGGGACAGGGGTGCGTGCAAAACACCCACCGGCTTCAGGGACCTTTATTCCAGCTTTAGAAAACACACTCCAAACAACTGGTGGCTGAAGCCCAGTCACGGTTGAGCCGTGGCCTCTCCCCTCCCCACCGCCATGCCCAAGCTGTCCAACACAGGAAGCTGTGATTTCCACATTCTGGAAACAGCTCAGAGGGGCTTGTGGGTGGGAATGGCACATGGGAAGAGGAGAGGGAGGGGTAGGAAATATGGCTGATCATTTATTAGGGAGCACACCATCCAAGACCCAAGCTTAATGGAGGCGGAGTGCCACATAATCCCGTGCCAGGCTGGCAGTGGCCACGCAGAGTCAGAGGGCCCCGGAGGAAGGCAAGCAACCAAAGGAAAATGTGATGTAAGGCTCATTTGCTATTTTTTTTTTAAATTCATTTGGTATGAGTTTGATTCCTTTGCTTTAAACCACACAGTGAGAGAAATTCCAAACAGTAGGGTCTGGAATTCTGGATGACACACAAGGAGAGCTCAGCAGGCCAGGCTGAGGCTGGAGGAAGGATGTGGCCATCAAATCATGTGGCAGGGTCGGTGGGGGGGGCAAGTGGGGGTGTGTGGGGACTGCAGGAGGGCTGGCACCATCCACGTGAGCCTGTGTCTCCTGGCTGCACACATGTGCCCTGCAGCAGATCTGTGCACTTTAGTCCTCCGTGTGGGGACCGATGTGGCACGGACAGCCGCCTGCTGGAAGAGTCAGGAGGTCCTCCAAAGAGCTCCCATGCCCTTGGCTAGTCTCCCACCATTCATTTTGGTCCTTTCATTGAAGGCTTTTTCTTTTGTCCAGACACACCACCCCCAGCCTGGGAGGGGGCACCCAACATGGCTTATCTCACTCCTGCCCGGGATTCCCTTTTCCCTTGGATGAATGCTATCACCCCCTTTCCAAGACAGGTCTTTAGATGTTGATGGATAGGGGAGACTGCAGAGGGCAGAGGGGAAGGGCAGGAGAGGCAGGGAGAGGGAAGGAGACACAGCAGGAGGCTGCCTGGACCGGGGCAGGAGCCGCTCCTCCTGCTCCACTGCCTGGACTCGGCTGACATGCCGTCTGCCCCCATCAGGGCCTTTCTCCCTCCTCTGACGTGGTCAGAGGTGACTTGGAACTCACCTCTGCCCAGGGGAGTGTCAAGGTTTTATCTGGCTCAGGGAATCATTCCCTAATAAATGATCAGCCACCGTTCCTACCCCTCCCTCTCCTCCCACGTGCCATTCCCAACCACCAGCCCCATGTGAGCAGTTTCCAGAATATGCACATCACAGAGACCCTTGGACATAGGAAAAAGGAAGGGTAGGAAAAAGAAAAACAAATCTCCTCTTAATGAATTTCAGGGAAGATAGAATAATGCACTTTCTCTTTTTCAGAGGCTGCGTCAAACCTGCCATGGTTGGGTCGGTTCGCTTGTCCTACAAAATCAGACAGCGGAAATGGGGGGTCGTTTATGAGAGCAGATATATATCAACACGTCTCAAGCATGCTCACATGCACATGCACGTGCTCACACACTCGTGCACACAGAGGTGCTGCTGACTTAGAAACATAGAACATGACCGGAGGGTACAGACGGGTGACACAGATGTGGGAATGACAGGTTTTCATTTTCGGTCCTGGTGAAAGCTTTTTAAAATTTTTGACCTTTCTGAAACAGTGTGGAGGAGGTTCCTCAGGAAACTAACAACAGAACTCCCCTATGACCCAGCAACAGCACTGCTAGGAATTTACCCAAGGGATACAGACATGCTGATGCATAGGAGCACACGTACCCCAATGTTCATAGCAGCACTCTCCACAATAGCTAAAACATGGAAAGAGCCTAAGTGTCCATCAACGGACGAATGGATCAAGAAGATGTGGTTTATCTACACCATGGAATACTCCATGGCAATGAGAAACAATGAAATCTGGCCATGTGTAGCAACATGGATGGACCTTGAGGGTGTTACGCTGCATGAAATAAGTCAGGCAGAGAAGGACAGATACCATATATTCTCACTCATATGTGGATCTTGAGAAACTTACCAGAAGACCATGGGGGAGGGGAAGGGGAAAAATAAAAGTTACAAACAGAAGGAGGGAGGCAAACTACAAGAGGCTCTTGGATACAGAGAACAAACTGAGGGCTGATGGGGGTCGGGGGAGAGGGGAAAGTGGGTGATGGGCACTGAGGAAGGCACCTGTTGGGATGAGCACTGGGTGCTGTATGGAAACCAATGTGACAACAAATTATATTAAGAAAAGAAAATTAAAAAAATAAAATTTTTGTCCTTTCTGTTGTAGAATAAACCTAAATATGCTTGGAAACATTTGTGGCTGATTTCATGTGCTTTTGAGAACTATACTAACTTTCCAACAACTCTAGAACACTGTTCTCCTCTGGGAATTGAGCAGGACCCCACCCCCGCATTTTGTGCCGACTGCACACAGAGCCTGTGACCGTGGGTAATGAGGTGCTCTCTCCTCCTCGGTATGTGGCCTCCACAGAGGGGACTGTGGTCTCAGAGTGGAGTAGCAATGGTGAAAGGCCAAATGCGGCTGCTGATGACTGGGGGCTGGGGCCCAGCTGCTTGTCACTCTCTAGAGGTGGCATCTGTTGGTGCGGCTGGCCTGACAGGTGTCCCACTACATTCCTGCCCTGTCGGGGAGTGGTCTGAGTTAGGACCACTCTCCTCTCCTGGGGGTCCCTGCCTGCTCCCTTAAATGCCACCCTCTCCCCACTCCCCATGGGAGAGTGGAGACCAGAGCTCTTCCCGCCGGCGCACGCGTTCTCACCTCTGGTTTGTAGGCTTTCCGGAATCTTGAGGGCCCGTCGGGGCTGAAGACCTGGCCAGGCACACAGCTCACCACAGCTGGCAGCCCATTCTCACAGGTGACATTCTTCACAGGGTCCAGCAACACCTGCGTGCCCAGCTTGCAGCTGGAGATGTGCGCCTCGGTGCCCGTACAGTCCATGGAGAATGGCCAGTAGCGCTGCTTCTTCCGGGCCGCAAACATTCTGCAGAGGGCGAGAGGGGGCAGGTGACCAGGACATCTCAGCAACCTCCCCTCCTTTCTTCCACAGCTGGGTGTCGGGCGCCAGGCGGGCCACTGCACTGGCTTCTTGGAGGCTGGTGGTGGCATGAAATGTACATGGTCCCCGCATCTAGAGCTCAGCTCTGCTGAGTCGGCAAGCGTCCACTGAGCACCTCAGTCACGCGGGCGCTGGAGCAGGCCCTGGAAGGGCAGACATGGCCCCCAGGCAGTTTATATTCTAGGAGAGAAGGGACTTAGCAGTCCGATAGCACTAAAGCCTATAAACAGGAAATGCAAAAGGGACCCAAAAGAGATAAGACCCCTGGTCCCAGGGAACCCTCAGTTCCAGGCAAACCAGCTGGTCGTTCGCCCAAACCCTTCAGAAAATTTCAACATGATTGGTTGTTGCTCCTTGCCTGTGTCAATGAGCAGAATAAGTTGAATGTTAAACTCTTCTTCCAACGATATGCAAGATTAAAGGTGTGAACCCAAATCCAATGAGAAGCAACAAGAACAGTCTTAAAGCACCCCATGGGCTGAATCAAAGTATAATTTGCTTGGGAATTATAACGGTCATGAAACTAGGCCACAGACCTCAGCAAATCTTCACCCAGGAGTCAGTGAGGGTGACGTGGTCTCTACAGCAGAGCCTAGGAAGGCTCTTAGCCTGTATTACATGTAAAGCATTCCTTTTTATGTATTTTTGGAAGGCAGAATAAGGATCAAGGTGAGTCAAAGTGTTTTCTAAAACAATAACCAACTAATAAGTAATCAATGGGTTAACAGAAAGGGTACTGTGCCTCAGTTTCCTCACCTTCAAATCAGAAGTAGCAATGGGATTTACTTTATATGATTGTCTGGAAAGCTAAATGAGCGAATACTTGTGAAGCAATTAAAACAGCACACAGGAAGGGCTTTGCATGTGCTTGTAAATAAATAACAATTATATTAGTCAAAGGAGAAACAGAAAGGAGGATTCCACAGACAATTTCAGCAAGGAGCAGGGTTTCGGCGAGGCTTTGGATAATGGTGGGATTTACAGAGGAGGAGGGCAGGGAGGAACATCCTCTCACGCCGGCCCAGCTCTCTGGGGTCTGCGTGCTTGTCCCTGCTTTGCAGAACCTGTGAGATGCCAGAGAGAGCCAGACGGCGTCGCTGCCGGCTGATTCACCTCCTAGAGCAGGCTGGTCCAGAAAGGGGCAGAAATGGGGTCCTGTTTCCGCTGGTTTAGCAGGCCTGAAGTTTTGGCCTCTAAGTGAACAGGATGTGAACATAGAGAAAGGTAAAACCCTACAGACACCACCAATACCTTCTTGTTTAAAAAACATTTTTAAAAATGTTTACTTATTTTTGAGAGAGAAAGAGAGAGAGAGAAGATGAGCTGGGAAGGGGCAGAGAGAGGGGGAGACACAGAATCTGAAGCAGGCTCCAGGCTCTGAGCTAGCTGTCAGCACAGAGCCAGACATAGGGCTCGAACTCGTGAACCACGAGATCATGACCTGAGCCGAAGTCAGACACCCAACCAACTGAACCACCAAGGCACCCCAAACCAATATATTTTCTTAACCAAAAATTTCAACTGGTAATAACTCTAGTGTACCTGTGGACACCATGACATAGAGTCTTTGAAAAAAAAAGAATGTCCTGGAAAATTCAGGTGGTGTGCTCAACATCGCTGCATAGCCTAGAGTGGAGAACTGCGCAGGAGGACTGTAAATAATTCCAAGAGCCACTGCCCCTCCCCACTTCCTGGATACAAGGCGCTGTGCTTGGAAACAGCCTCCAGCTTGTTCCCCATGACACCCCCAGCTTGGACTGGAGAACACATTTGGGGGGCAGTGTACAGCTTGTTCCTCATGACCCGCCCCCCAACACTGGGCAAGAGAACCCGCTCAGGGGCTATCAGCTGCACGAGGACCGGCCAGACCTCGCTGGCTTGAAATGTCCTTCTGCTTCCAGCTTTCAGTGAACACCGCCTTCACCCACGAACAGATGTACTAAGCTCTTAATATAGACCGAAGCGCCACAGCGAGCGCATAACTGCTCCTGCCTTTCCCAGACAGCCCTGCTTCCCCTTACATCAGCTCACAGGAATGCACCGTGGCCCTCCACAGGCCTCCACTGCACTGGCAGCACCCCTGCCCCCCCACCATGATTCACCAGGGCCAGGCCTGGAGTTGCAGATACAAGGCGCTGATGGGTGCTGGGTGGACAGCCCGCTCCAGGCCTGGTGACTGGAGACCAACTAGAATGAGATGCAGCTTTGGGCCAAGGGGGAAGCCTGGTTGAGAAAGAGGTGTCTAGCCTATGGCAGGGTAGCAGGAAGAACAGTCAGCTGGGCTAGTGCAATTAAAAATGAAAAGTCCTGCGGTGCCTGGGTGGCTCATTTGGTTGAGCCTCCAAGTTCAGCTCAGGTCATGATCTCACAGCTCATGAGTTCGAGCCCCGCATTGGGCTCTGTGCTGGCACTGCTGACCTTGCTTTGGACCCTCTGTCCCCCTCTCTGTACCTCCCCTGCTCGTGCTCTCTCTCAAAAGTAAATAAATCATTAAAAATGAAAAGACCTACTGGCTCTTCCCCAGTCAAGGAAGAAGCCAGATTTTGTAGGGATTCTGCCAGCTACTGTGTATGTCCATTCCAATGATGAATTCCAGAATTAGGAATAACCACAGGATGAGTTCAGCGACCCACTGGGCCCACTGTGAGACGGGCTCAAGCTAAAACCCCATTGATCACCTGACTCACATAAGGCCCTACTCTGACTGGAGGCCCATGGTGATATTTGAGTCTCCCAAGCATCAGTGTCAACACAGCCTGCATCCAGTTGTGCCCAAAAGTTCTGATTATTTCTTCTTCCTCAGTGCACAGCTACCTTGGTTAAAGGCCATCGGTCCCTTTCAGGAAGGATGAGAGATTGATTAACAGTGTAAATTTTTGGCAGTGTATTGGGGTACTTCCTCAAGGAGACCCGGCCTCCCTTTTACTCAAAGGGCTCTGGATGTGTAAGCTGGCTCAGGTCTGGGGATTGACTCTCTGTTTATATGATTCAGGTTAGATTTTTGTTCTCTTGGCCTAGATTTTCTATTCTTAAAGAATGTGGGGGGAGGCATGCCTGGGGGACTCAGCCAGTTAAGCGTCCAACTCTTGATTTTGGCTCAGGTCATGATCTCACAGATGGTGAGATGGAGCCCCACATCAGGCTCTGTGCTAACAGTGTGGTGCCTGCTTGGGATTCTCTCTTTCCCTCTCTCTCTGCCCCTAGCTTGCTCTCTCTCTCTCTCTCAAAATAAATATACTAAGAAAAAAATAGAACAAGTAAGGACTTAGTAGATCTCCTCCTATCCATTTCATTTCTGGGAACACTGTGATCAACAAGACCTCATTGTGGCCTTGCAGGAGTCCATCTTTTCTGACTGCTGCCTGGATTCTGCTGGTCTTTCGGGAGCCACGCCCACCTGGCCTTGGGAGGCTGAGTGCTGTTGCCCTGGGAGCCAGTCACCACCTCCTGCATTTAGGGTGAGGAGTAGCTTACAGAGAAGAGCTACCAGGGAGCTCTCTTAAGAACACCAGGGTTTCCCTCACAAATTTATTCCTCACGCATGGGGAAAGTGTGTCTTCCAGACCCTCCCAGTCTGGGTGAGGTCTCAAATGACCAATCCACTCCAACATCCAGTCTTCTTAAGCCTTTGAATCCCTTCCTCTTCTGGGTGTCCTCTACTGGGTGCCAAGGAGATTGGGCATTTCCATTTCCATCCTGGTGGGCCACATTTTGGTTCATGTTTCAGCGAACCAACCAAACCATGAGAGCTCTTCCTAACTCCCGAGATGCAATATCAGATGCAGAATCTCTGCGTAGTAAGCTCATATCAATAAATCAGTGGTGACCTCAGGATCCTGCCTTAAGGAAAAGAAGACTACGATATGCTCCTGGCCCCAAGGATGGGGCCCTGAAGCTTCGGCCTCATTATCGTCAATGAGTATTTATGGCTTCCCAGGCCAGAGCAGAACGCAGCACAGGGAAAAGCAGCCCTTGGTGGGGAAACTGACCTCACTCTTGGCAACTCTGTAGGGGCGAGGACTCTGAGGGGCATGTGGGTACCCACTGGGCTCCTCTTACACAGACTGGAGGGCGGAAGATGGCGAGTGGAGAGGTTCTGATGAAGAGCTGCAGTCCCGGACCTGCAGGTAAACCGAGGCCTCTGAGTGGCCACCAGATATGCCAGTTAGCAGAGTTAAGGATGGAGAGGCCTCAGGCGCTGCCCTGGTGAATGTCTAAGGCTGTGGGGCCCCTTTGGACCTGGTGGGTCCCAGGAGATACCCACCCTAGACAGAATCACTTGGAAAACATCTCCTTCCTAAGGGTGAACGCCCTCCCTGGGAGGGAGGGAGGGATGGCAGCAAAAACAGGGACAGGCTGTGGGAAGGGTGAAAGGGAGATGGGGAAAGATGCTACTGGAAGTCACAGATTCAGGGACACTTGGCTCCCAGGCCTCTGCTGTCTGTAGCCTCTGAGCATAGCTCCCAGACACCCTGGGCCAGGCCAGCCCCACCCCCGCTCCCAGGCTCAAGAGCCAGCACGTGGTGGGGGCCGTGCCCTGTCACCAGGCCTCCCCTGGGGCAGAGCAGAGCAGGAGCTGGGGCTGAGCTGACGGCAGCAGTGAGGAGGACACAGCCAGGCTCTCCTGCAGGCTCTGCAGGTGGGTTCTGTGACCTCTGAGCCCCCCACCCTTCAGGCCTGTGTCTCTTTCCCTGCAGATTGAGGGCTTAGACCGAGGGATGGCAGCAGCCATGCCCTGGGAATCCCAGCCCATCACGTTCTCCAGCCGGCTGCCATCACAGCCTCTAACAGCACCTCTGAGGCAGAAGCTCCCTTGCAGGCCCTTCTTTTTCGGGGCCCCACTGTCAGCCGAGTTTAACATAAAACAAGCCTACAAGGTTTAGCATCCACCCTCCCGCCCCTCCATAGCATCTCCAGCTAGAGGTCAGACATCGGAGCTGGTTTTCCGCAGCGTCTGTTAATCATCTCCCAACTTGGCCAAGAATGCCACCCGCCACCAACACCCTGGATGCCTCCCAGCCCTCAGAGTTGTTTCCTGTCCCCAGCTGAAAAGAAAGCAACCCACAGATGCGGGAGTGGGAGGAGCAAGGAGAGGGTTTCCAACCCAGCCCATGAGGGGATCACTTGGCGGGGCGGGCGGTGGGGGGGCGGAGGCAGCTGTCAAAACAGATCTGAGACCCCTCCTCGAAAGCAGGAAAAGGGCTCAGGATTACCCACAGGTGGGGAGATGGCCTTCAGATGCCATGTGAACAAGGCACGTGCTGCCTGGTCATGGGCTGGTGGCCGCCTTTGCCTTCCTAGGACGGGACTCACCCCTGCCACTAGGCTGGCGGCTCTGGTGGGACCAGCCAGGGGAGGGGTTTGCTTTTCTTGGCTTACTTGGGTCGGAAAAGCTGAGATGGTGTCCCCAGAGACAGGGCCGCCAGCTGGCAGGAGTTGTCCAAAGACTCAGAGGGCTGAGACCACACCGCCTCCCAGCTGCCCCCTGTGCAACCAGGAAGGTCTGGGCCATGTCTGGGGCAGCTGGGGGTGGGAATGGCCACTCAGATCAGCCCCAGGGGTGTTGTGAGCCGGCTCTGCTGCCAGCACTCCTCCCTGTGGTGGACTGGGGGCTCCAACTAAAGGTGGCCATGCCAAGCCCATGGAGGGGTGCAGCCTGGACTGACCCAGGGATCTGGAGGGAGAGCTAGGCTTGGAACCCATGTCTCCTGACTCCGAAGTTCCCTGTCCCTGGTTTGAACAGAAAGATGTGGTGTTGTGAGTCTACACTCTCTGAGTATAGACCCTGTAGCTGGAGACCTGTGTTTGGATCCTTGTTCTACATCTTCTCCCTGACTTCGTTGCCTCTACTCTGAAGCAGACTCCTACCTCCTAGTGCTGTGAGGCCTCAATGAGGAGGGGCAGAGCCTGGCACGGAACGGGCACTCAGAAACAACCGTCATTATCAGTAATAAGAGGAGATAAGAAGACCCCACTACCAGCCAGGGCCCTCCCGCGGCCAGCTTGTCACAGGGTTGACCCCCTTCACCGGATTCCCCTGGGGGCAGGTTGGCATCTATCCACCCCCCGGCCCCCTGGGACATGCCAACTTTGGAAACCACAGCAGGTAAGGTTTACCTGGGATTTGTATACCTGAATCGAAACCCACCGCTTTTCAACACCCTGACAATTGCTGAAAAGTACCAGAGTTCTCAGAATAATCTTTTGCTGAGGAAAAGTAAACATTTCTCAAGCTGGCATTGCCCTTGCCCCATCTGGCCTGGGTATTGTTGTCCTTATTCAGGCCCTGTGGTCACCGAGCTGGCTGTCTGCACTGAGAGGTGGGCGTTTTCTGGGCTGGGGCATCCTGCCCGTTGCCTCTGCCCTACTTTCATCATTCATGTGGGGTCTGTCTCCCACAGGACTAGGAGTTCCTCAAAAGCAGGCTTGCTGGAGGGACACCGGTGGCCCCTGCCACGACACAGGGCCGGGAGGACTCTCCTCGGCGGGGGGCAGACTGCAAAAGCCGACTCCTAACAAGGCAGGGTGAGGGCCCGGGAAGCCCAGGCTCGAGGAGTCCCCTTACTTGTACACTTTGGTGTTGTACGTCTTCTCCCCAGGGAAGCCAAACATGCCGCAGACCACGCGGGAATTCTTGGCTGTCCAGTGCTTGTCACAGATCTGCTTCCACGTCTTGCCGTCCTTCACCTCCACGTAGCCCTCCGTCACGGGGGTGCGCTTGCGGTAGGCGGCCAGGATGGCTCGGATCCGGATGTCCTCTACCTGGATGTTCAGGTTCTGGGAAGAAGGAGGCACAGGCGGAAGGGGTTACGTGCCTGGTTCTGCCCCGGAGGGGTGCCCCTGCCAGTCTGCCTCTGCCCTCAGGCCTCGTACACCGGGAGGGGGGGGGCGGTCAGGAGCAGTTGGGGAGGAGCCCCAGGACCCTGGCGGCCTCTCCTATGTGCTACTAAAAGCCCAGGGAGCACTGTGCCCCAGCCCTCTCCTGGGGGTTCTCAGAATAAGTGAAGACGGTTCTATATTAAAAATAAGTTGGACTTTGTATTTTACTCCAAAGCACATCTGTGCGTACATGCGTGCTGATTGTGGGTGTGCGTGTGTGTGTGTCCCCACTAATCTTTCAGTAAAATTGAAGTGTGTCAGGCAGATGAGCCTCAGCCATCCTGATGGTGGTACCATCTTGCACACTACCTCCTCCCCTGGGGGTCGGCATTCCTCAGTGAGAACATCCCAGGAAAGAAGGGGGAGGGCATAGAGGGAAGAGGGGGAGGAGAAGCTATGTGCAGGGCCCAGGCCTGCCCAGCAGGGGTGTAGGGATGGACACAGCCATTGGGCTGTGGAAGGAAAGGAAAGATTCCAAATGAGTTGAGGCCCTTGGAAAGCCTACTCCTTGCCTCCATTTCCACCCCTACCCCGGTCCATCTTTCTGTGGAAGTGATGAAAGAGGGTCCTGAGGACCCCCCACAGGAGGAAGTGGAGAAGGCTGGGCATGGGGAGCTCCTGCCTCACTGGGGCTCTCCTCCCCACACCCCTGACACTGAGCCGCAATGTCTGTGCCCCAAGCCTACTCCAGAGGTCTGGAAGTTTGGTAGAAGGACAGAAGGCCTCGAGAGGCCAAACTGGATGAGAGAAATGGGGGGCTACCTGGAGTTAGTGATACCTGGGTTCACCTACTCTTTCCCCAAACACTAAGGGAGCTCACTCCCCAATCTCTCAGTTCCAGCCCCTCCTCTTCCTGCCCCTGCCCAATGGGACCACCACCAGCTCTTGCAAGGCTCCCTGAGTCCCTGCCTCCATCTCCCTCTTCCATCCATGTGCCACAGGGCCAGCCACCAGTGCTCTTTCTAAAACAGAGTGATCCTGTCCCTTGACTATACAGTAACACCGAATTACTTAGTGAGGTGCCCGCAGCCGGTCATGACTGATTCCACCTATGCCTCCAGCCCCTTGCTGCCCCCAGCCCCAAATCCATATGATTAACTTCAATACAACAGTAAAAGACTCCGTGTGTGAGCCCCACAAGGAGTGTTTTCTGTCCATTCCCTTACTTAATCCTCAAACAATAGAATGTGCTGGTTTACAACTCTTGCTATCTTGTTTTCCAGATAAGAAAGCGGAGTCCAGTTATCTCCCAAGAACCACCTAGAGGCAGGGAGTGCAGTGTGGGCCTGGGAGTGAGCTGGGCCAGGGAGGGAGAAGGGTGGGGCTGGGCAGGGGCGCTGGCAAGGAGGGATGCCCGGGATCTGAGTCCCTGAGCTCCTGTCCAGCCAGGATGCAAATGAACCACGAGGTTGAACAGCACCATTATTTGGGTGCCCGGGGACTCGGGTCTCCTCGCCCTGGCTTCAGAGTGCACAGCCAGACTGTTTCAGCAGTCCGGCAAGGCAGTGGAAAGTATGTGGGCCGGGAGCAATGGCATTTGGCCCCAGTTCCTTTCCATGCAGAGAGGAAGGAAAGCGCCAGGGGCAGGGCTATGTTTGCCAGCTTGGATCCTGGATCCTTTACAGCCTCCATTCAGGCCACAGGACCTGTGCCACCAAGACACGTGGACGCGGGCAAGCCAAGAAAGGGCCTGCGCTCTGGACCAGCCTGTGGGCCAGCCCCCTCCTGCCCCTTTCCACCTCAGGGGGCGGGGCTGGAATTCCAGTGTGTAATGCGTAATGACCAGAAGGAAAGTGACCATGGGGCACCAGCCCTGTGACTCCAAGGGGCAGGGTGGCTGGGCCGACTTCAGTACATTCACAGATCCAGCCCTCCTCACTTTCCCCCTGCCCTGGGGCAGCAGTGCAGGCTCACTAAGGGGAGAAGCCCAATGTGACCCTCAGCATCCCAGCTATGGCCATGGGAGAGGGGACACAGCAGACCCATAGGCCCTCGTCTTGATGCAGGATGGCATTCTCTTCTGCAGAAGTGTGACAGCTGCGGGGAAGCCAGGTGGGCTCAGGATGTGGGAAATGAGGCTTAGAGAAGAGAAAGTGCTAGAGCGAGGTGTCCTTGTCCTTATTCTTCCACCAAATCAGTGTGTGTGCGTACACGTGCAGATGTGTGTGTGTGCGTGCACACGTGTGTGTGTGGTGTGCATCTGTTTGTGCACCTATGCAGCGCAGGAAAGGTCCAGAGGAACTCATTCCATCTAGTGCCTCGAAAAGTGGTCAGAGTCAGAGCTGTTACTTCAAAATGGAATGTCTTCTTTTCTCCCTCATTCCATCAGGCTCAAATTCACCTCATTCATTCATTCATTCAAAAAAATATAGTGTCTGCCCTCCATTGGCCATGCCTGGCTTCCTCTCAAAGCCCCAGCCGCAGGGCCCTGTCTCTTCTCTTAATAATAAAAACCACAAGGGCCCTTACTTTCCAAATGCCAACAAGGTCATTACCCATCAGGCTCTGTGCTCGCTCAATCCCCATGACAACCTCGGGGCTGATGGCACACCCCGTTTCCTCCCCCAGGTGCAACATGAGAAAACTCAGCAAGGTTTTGCAACCTCTCCAAGTTCACACAGCCAATACATGGGTAACCAGGGTGAAAACCGAGTTCTGACTCCAAGCCTGCGCTCTGGACTGGTGGCCTCTCTGCCCTCCCAGCCATGCCCTGTCCATTGCCTGGTATTGAGTTGACCCGCGTGGGGCAAGGGCAGGGGATCAGCCCTCTAAGGGGTCCCTTTGGGTGCCTGCACATTTGAGGTCCTTCCTGTTCTCTGGCTCTGCCGGGAGGAGCCGGGAGTCACACCAGAGTGTACGTGAGGAGAGAACTGCTTCCCAGCTGCTTGTGGACCCGGGCCAGGGGGCGGCAGGGAAGCCCTTCGTGGCCCACGTCCAGGGCTCATTGCTAGTTAACGAGCTCACATAAGCTTCTCAGAGACCTCTGTGTAGGAAAACACACACAAACGCACAGAACTTCCCTCCTTACCTCACTGCTCTGGAATCTCTTCCATAACCACAAGGGTTAGAATTTTTTCCCCCAGAAGTTCAACTCCAAAAGAGAAGATTTGAAACACTAAAACCTATACACGTTTTTCTTTTCTAACAAAGAGCTCTCTAGACTTGCTGTTATACATTAAGCCCAATGGCCCAGAAGCCGGTAAGGCATCCAGCACATTTTAAACTTAAGGTCTGAACGCTGTCTCTGGTGCCAGAGACAATAGTTCACCCCGATCTCCAAAAAGGCCTTCCTCCAAGGAATGCATAGAACCTTCTAGACTTGTCCTACTCAGAACTCCTCTCATCCCCAGAAGAGCTTGAGAGTGATGATCATGCACCCCTCAAAGGGAAAATCAAGGTGCAGGGAGCTCAGGCCCCTGCCCTGCTTCAGTCAGCGGGCTGCTGGAGAGAAAGCTAGTGCAGAGGTACCAAGGCAGGACTCCCATCTTGTGCCTGCACGACATTTCGCATTTGCAGCATCTGTGTATGACTCGCAAATTCCACAATGTGACCGTCTGGGGCTGTGGCCAACGAGGAAAAATCACCAATTCTGAAAGTCTAGTGGAAGATTGCATCAGGTAAAGATAAAGGGGGAGGTAAGGCAAGCGAGCAAGCCTTACGAGGACGCGCTTCGCCATCGGAAAGCTCGGCGCCAGGTGCAAAGCCCCCCACCCCAGGAGGAGTGCTTGTAAGGGCCCCGTCTTGGCCCAGCTCTTCCCTCTGCTCTAGAAGCTATCACTGAACACCAGCCCAGACCCTCCCAGCGGAGAAGGCAAGCCGGGAGTGGTGTTGAGGAGGGAGGACCGCAGCTGCAAGACACATGAGCGCACTGTCATCCCAACCACAACGCACGGCTGGCTAACGGCCCACAACCTTGGCTCGCTTGGCAAGACCCGTCCCCGCACTGCTAGCGGGTTCCTGCATCTTGCTCTCGCAGCCGTCGGCTGGCTTTTTTCAGCTGCTTCAAAAACTGGCCTTCCAGGGGCGCCTGGGTGGCTCAGTCAGTTGAGCGTCCGACTTCGGCTCGGGTCATGATCTCACAGTTCGTGGGTTCGAGCCCCGCATCGGGCTCCCTGCTGACAGCTAGCTTGGAGCCTGCTTCCGATTCTGTGTCTCCCTCTCTCTATGACCCTCCCCTGCTCATGCTGTCTCTCTCTCTCTCTCTTAGAAATAAATAAAATATTTAAAAAACAACTGGCCTTCCAGGGGCACCTGGATGGCTCAGTCGGTTCAGTATCTGGCCTTGGCTCAGGTCATGGTCTCGCCGTTTGTGAGTTTGAGCCCCACATATGGTGAGCACGAGCCCCCCTCTGGGTGAGTACAGACCCCACTTTGGACTCCACACTCTCTCTCCCTCTCTCTCTGCCCCTCGTGAGATTCTCTCTCTGTCCTCGCTAACTCGCACTCTCTCTCAAAAATATAATAATAATAATAATAATAATAATAATAATAATAATAATAATGTCTTAAAAAAAAACAAGATAGAGATTCATTTTCCCAACCCCCAGCCTGGCACCTTCCTCAGCACCTCACACCCAACACATCCAAGACACCCTCAACCTTTCCTCTGCCCTCCGAGTCAGACGCCTGCCCTTACAGCTCACGGAACACAAGCCTCACTTGTCTTCTGCACCTTCCCCTCCTCACACCTGCAGCCACATGGCAATGCCTCGTCTGGCCTTCCATTGCCGCTCCACCCCCACCTTCCATCTCCAGGTGGCATGGAGAGCCGTAGAAGTAAAAGAAGGCACTATAATCCCATTGCTTCACACAGGCTGAGCGTCTCCCCCACATGGGGGGAATTGCTGCCCCGGTCCACCTCACATGCCACCAGCACACTCATCCACCTTGCCCACTGCGTGTCCACATCTTGCTCCAAACCTTCCCATGGGTCCCCAGGCCTTCGGCGCCCTGATCTGATCCACACCACCCTCTCCCTTCCCTTTTCCCAGCCAGAAACGTTCTCTCACTGCCACGGATATCGCTCCTTAAAGCCTGGCACAGAACCTCCCTGTAATTCCCTCTTCCTTCTCTCTCTCTGTCAGAGTCCTGCAGACCTCAGGGATCTCATCCATGCATCTGAAAACTGACTGTGGAGAGCTGCTACACCCCAGGCACTGAGGGAGCACCTGGGACACACAGGCCAACCAGACAGCTGTCTGCTGTCACTCATGACAGAGGATGAAAGAAACACCACCATCTCCTCCACGAAGCCCCCTTGCCTAAACATCTGGTACACAGAGATTTGATGTCTTGTTTATTCCCCTAGCATCTGCTCTCTGAGCCAGCCAGTTAGTCCTTGACTTACCCTAACTATCTTACCCTAACTAGTATTATTTATCTTTGCATATGTTTTGCCACCTCCTTGAATTGTGAGTCTCTCAACGGCAGAACCGGGCCTTACTCATTTTTGTATTCCCCATGGCCCTAGTGCCAGACATGACACGTAGTGGGTTCTCAAATATTTTTGGAATGAACCAATAATGATTTCTAAAAATCCAATTGTAGGAGTTCAACGTAGTGAACGTTGAGCTCTCAAACTGAAAATTTAATCAAGACTCCCTTTATTCTTTGTTTGATGGAAAATAAACAACTAGGCAGTACTTGCTTCTCTTCATACCTGTGTGACTTACAGACAAGCGGGAGGTCTGAACTTTATCCACGCGCTCCCTTGTCTGCGCTATTAACACCCTCACTTTCCTCTCAAAATCCGATGCTAGGGAAGTTACTGAGCTGAATGAAAAGCTGATCTGACTGTCAGCACACGTCTGGTTGGGGTAGACGTGTGGGGTAGCTAAGTGGGTATCATCTGTAAACGGTATGAGGCAAGTTGTAGTAGTAGAGTCTGGCTACACTTTAATGATCTCCTTTTGGTCAAATCAGGAACTCACAGAGTAAGGAGCTAAGTAAGAAGTAACATTCTCTATCTGGCGACTTCCAGCCGGGTCAGATGGAAGAAAGGGAAGAGAGAAAGCGTTGCAGTGACCTCTGCTCCTCAGCTCGATGGTATGGACACCAGTCGGGGTGGGTGGTGTGGACAGCTGAGGTCATTCTGAGCCACCAGAGGAAAAAACCTGCAGTCTGTCTGGGTCCTCCTTCTATAAATCAAGAGCCTTGCAAGGCTGCTGGAAAATCGAACGCTCTGTGTTTCATTTTCCAACCTGAAAGCACTGGGGTAGGTAACAGAGACTGCTTCTTTGGAGAACAGGCGAGCCCTGCTGTCTGTCTGCAGGAAGCTGGCAGGACACCTGTCCCAGCAATCCGTCCCTCCGACCCAGCAGGGGAGCTGAGGCCGCAGACCAGCCAAGTCCTGGGCGGGACTCCCAGCTGGGGTACCTACTGCTCCTCAGAGTAATCATCACCGTGGTAACAAAGTAACGATCTGTGAAATTGTCTTTCTCCACTACTGGAGGTAATCTCCAGGAAGCCAAGGCTGTCTACTTCTTCAATGTCTTTATTCCCAGTGCCAGGTGCTCAATTAAAATGTATCAAATGAATGCACGACCAGACACGGCATCCTTAACAGCAGCTGCCTTAACAACAGCCTCCTGGGAATGGAGTGGGAGGATTTCTTGGCACTGACCCCTCCGACACGGTTGAAGTCTCATCTGAACCACTCCGGTCCGCCGCAGAGCTGGACTGGAACCAGCAGCCCCACCCTAGTCACATCAGTGGCCCCCTCACCCCCTACAGAATGATGCCCCAAGCAGGGCAAAGAGAGTCTTTCTCCTGCCCACTTCTTCCAAATAGCATCCCTTCCATACAAAATCTTCCATATTCTCTCCCTTTCCAAACTGCCACAAATTTTCCACCCAATTTCCTCTGTTCAAAGTTTGAGTGCGTGCTGTCCATTCATTTACTTCATCTAAGGTCAATTATACTGCTACTGACTTATTTCACCTAACAAGTAAGTGTAATGCTACCTGTTCATGTATTTCACCGCGCAAAGCATTATAACGGTATTTATACTTTTCAAAGAGTTGTGTGAAGACCGCCCTGGCCGGGGACCTGGTTCCCAGTTTGTCAGGATGTGCATAACTTCAAATATTTCGTTCTGTTATCCGCATAAATGCCCCTTTGCTTTCCAGATGCTATGACCTACTTTTCATTGGGAAAATAGGTCACCCTGGAATGACTTCTCCTGTGCTCCTGCTGGTGGCGGTAAGCCCTGACCACATAGAGACTCAATAAATAGAATCATGGAATGTTAACACCGCACAGGATCTTATACCTACACCCTCTTGCCCAAACTCTCTGTGAGCTATGAGACAAACCCAGGACAGCTCTATCGGATGGCTCAGCTCAACAGCGCGGGAAGGCTAGGGATTCAGAGGCTGTGGGCTTTCACCAGGGCTCTTTACTCCCTCGCTGGACACTGTGGCCACCATTTCTCCTGCCACAGAAGGACGCCACCCAGCCCCCCTGTGGCTATTGGGGAAGCACGACTAAATTTAGGCTAGGAGAGACCACTGCCTCTGACACTGCACAGAGATGGGAACAGTCCCCCTTTCTTTCCTAAATCACCCAGTGCATTTAGGGGGAGGGGGAGGGGGAGGTAGGGGGAAAACTTTTGGTTAGAAAGTTCTCGGACCTTCCTAGAGGCCCCAGATGCAGCTGAGATAAGGCTGCGGCTGAGAGGCAAACCTTGAAGCATGTTGGCAGCTGAATGTGACTAATAAAAACCTGGACTCCTGGAATTTTAAGAATGCACAACAGCCTCCGCTCCTGTGGTTAAGGGAAGAAAGAGCTTTTTCAGGTTGCAGTGCCCTACCAGAGGAAGTGGGAGCGTGGAGGGTAGGGGTACCAGATTCTCTTAGCCCTGTCCTCCTCATCCCTCTGTTGGCCTCTCTCCAGACCTCGGGGCTGCCTGCTGTCACAAGGAGAAACTGAGGTTTGGGGGCCACCTGAGGGCTAGGCCACACCTAAATCTCACAGCCTGGGGGGTTCCAGTCAGTTCTGGTAACCTAACTGCCTTTGCAAAAGAGCCTTTGAAAAATGGGCAGATAAGAAGGTGGTGTGGGGAGGTGAAGGAAAGGAAACAAGCTGTACATTCCCTGATCTCACAACACACGGCCCCAGCCTTGAGCCCTTCTATGAGCACATGACTTAGCAATGTGCAAAACAGCCAGTGTAGAGAGCTTTCCTCAGGGTGGCATCTGGATTTGTAATCTCTTCTTATCTAATGTTTTTTCCAACTTGTCCACTGCCACAGACCGGAAACGAAGCCTCTCGATTTAAGAGCTTCTGAAATCCTGGGAGGTTAGTTGGGGCTCTGTTTTCTAGGTTTAATTTTTTTAACTTTTTTTTTTTTTTTAATTATTGAGAGACAGAGCATGAGCATGGGAAGGGCAGAGAGAGGGGGAGACACAGAATCCAGAGGAGGCTCCAGGCTCCGAGCTGTCAGCACAGAGCCCAACATGGGGCTCTGAGAACCCCATGGGGCTCATGAACTGTGAGATCATGACTTGAGCCGAAGTTGGACGCTTGCAACCGCCTGAGCCACCCAGGTGCCCCTAGGTTTAAAACAGATCCATTTGCTCAGAACCAGCAGTATGTTGCATTTCATGATTTGCTCCTGCTTGCCTCTCTTTGAGAAGGCTTTGAGGACCAGCCTCAGACCCCTTTGCCTTGTGAGAGTGCTATTTTACAGAGAGGTTTCCAGAGCCACCAGGAAGGGTCAGTCACTCCAGACACGCAGCTGCAGTTCTCAGGCTCTGCCAGACCAGAAGTCAAGGGTGTCAACTTCAACTCCAGGGTCTGAAACAGGCCACAGGGCACGATGTGACAGTATGGTCTGTGTTAGCAGACCGGAGAACCGAGACTCTGCCTGGTGAATTTTCTGGATGCAATGAACCAAGGCTGGTGAATCAGTTGCCAGGCTAAACTGCCATAGCACTTTACAGTCTGCTAAGTACTTTTGCAGAAATCATCTGATTTTTTTCCCCTCTACAGAAATTTAAAACTACCTTGTAAATGAGGAGTGTAATGCGGTGTCATTTTGATGGAGACACCGTCACTGCTCTGGATCACAGACTGTCATAGCTGGAAGGGACTGAATTCAAGCAGCTCATCTTAATAAAGAAAATGGACTTGCCCAGTGTTCTGGCTGCTGGCCAATAGGTAGCTCAGGGTCCAAACCTGTGAACTCTCTCTGGGTGGGGTCATTCATATAAAGGAGGTAGGCTTCTTCCCTTCTTGAGAAGGGAATTCATGAAGCATCAAAGAGCCCCTGAGGATGCCCCAAGCAGATGTAGGAGTTCATGGGGAAGCACAGTTAGCTCATTGAGTGAAATTCATCAGCCAGGTCCCTGGGCTTAGTGACTCATGCCTCTGGCATCCCAAAGTGGGATGAACTTGGTCTAGACTGATGCTCAGTTTTCTTCCACTCTTTGCTTGGGGGAATTCCAGTATGCTCCAGAGAAGGCACAAGCCTTTGAGGGCCATTTCCAATAATCTGTTCCCAGTCTCCAGGAGTCAATGAGGATGGATGCTGTAGAGCCCAGCCACACCCTTCACAGCAGGGTGGAAGGAGATGAAGTGGGAAGGGGGAAAGGTGTCCTCATTGGGTTCATTAGGCCAGTCATTTACCCCTGGGGTCATAAGACATAGACAAAGCTTTAACAGACATATCACAATGACCACACTCTACTCTTGGCCACGTTTGAATTTATGGACCCCAAACTGGGGAAGTCAAGGGAGGGCCTTAGGCACTCACACTTTAATGTGGAAGACTGAGGGCAGAAAATCTGCTCTTGCTTTCAAGGTCAAGCTTGTGGAGGACCAGAGAAGAGGCAGGGAGAGAGCCAGAGCACATAGCACATACACCAGCCAGCATCCCTTCTGTGTGTGTGTGTGTGTGTGTGTGTGTGTGTGTGTGTATGAGAGAGAGAGACAGAGAGAGAGAGAGAGAGAGAGAGAGACATGCCAATGCACACAATGGTGTCCACTGCCAACAGCCAGCTGTGGGCATCCCCAGCATGGGTTGGGTGTATTTTCTTTTTTTTTTTTTAATTTTTTAAAATATTTTATTTATTTCTGAGAGAGAGAGAGACAGCATGAGCAGGGGACGGTCAGAGCGAGAGGGAACACAGAATCTGAAACAGATTCCAGGTTCTGAGCTAACTGTCAGCAGAAAGCCCGACACGGGGCTCAAACCCATAAACTGTGATATCGTGACCTGAGCCAAAGTCGGACTCCCAACCAGCTGAGCCACCCAGGCGCCCCTGGGCGTATTTTCATAAATGCAGAGTTAACAAGGGATCTTAGAACTTGGCAATCACCTCATCCTGCTTCCTTCCCAATGTAGGAATCTGGCTGCAACATTCCTGGCAGGAGGTCATTCCATTCCTGCTGAATGATTCTAGTGACAGGAGCTTGCTACTAATAGGGCAGCCCCATCCACTGTGGGTGTAGTAGCCTTATAGGTTATAGCTTTCACCCTGAGCTGAAATCTACAGCCATCCATTACCTTCTCATCCATCTTGGTTCTGGGTTAGAAGAAATCAAACATCTTCTCCATGGTAACATTTCAAATATTTAAAGATAGCCCACAGGTCCCCCCTCCTCTCTTTTCTTGACATAGTCTCTTCACTTCCTCATATGATACAGTTTCCAGACCTGCCTACATCCTGCTGGTCTGTCCTCTGGGTGACCTGGCTAAGGGATGCCCCCAGAACTGAACCCTGCACTCAGTTCTTGATCCAAAACAACAGAGTTTAAGGGAAGAATTCCATCAGTGCATCAGTGTACATTTACTTTTTTCTTTTCTTTTTTTACCAGCCATATCATGCTTTGGCTTAGACTGAGCTTTTGGTCGGCCAATCCCCTTCAGGGATTTTAAAGATATAATCAATGCTTTCAGTCATCCCCCCCTGGCTTTCACTCTGTGGAGGATTTTTTCCCATGAACCTTGATATAGGATCTCATTTTCATCCCGAGTATATTACAGTTTGAGCCTTTTATCTCAACTTACTGAGGTTTTACTGAATCTCATTCAATCATGTCACGTTCCAGCAGTCCCTCCTAGTTTTGTGTCCCCTGTACCTTTTATCAGCGTGCATTTTAATCTCCATGCAAATTTCTGCTGTAGGAGAGGCAGGAGGTAGGCCCCAGGGAATACTGTTAGAAACCATCCACCGTGTTCACGGACACCGTTAGTCATCACACTGTGACCCCACCTAACTGCATGTCCACCAGCCTACATCTCTTCCTTTCGTCCACAGATGTTTCATAGGGGACATTTCTTTAGCCAAGAGGAATGATTCCATTACTTCAGCTACCGACATAGGCTATTACATGAGGTATTTTGGAGAAACTTCTCAGCATCCCACAAATATCTCCCGTAGGTGGTCTGGGTGGCTCCCTACCCATCAGGCCAGCTCTGACAGTAAACATGAACTCTAGCTCCAAAGTCTTAGATGGAGTGGCAACTCTCAGAGGTTCTCCTCAGATATCTTGAGACGTGGGCCCTTTCATGTCCTAAGTTAGGCTGGTATCAAAAGGAAGAGGTTACAGGGGACTGCTCATCAGGTGAAAGTCTCCTTGGTGTCTGTGGCTGGACAAGAAAGCTCCCAGTCTGGCTCATGGTAACCAGCCTGATTGTACGACAGCAAGAGGGAGGCCTTCTAGGAAGACGGCAGGTGTGGATGCTGTGGAAGTCATCCCCCCCCAGGTAGTCCTCTCTAGGTTACGGTGAACTCATTTAGGATCTAGGTTCCTTGCCTCGAAATGATCCTCCAGCTTTTTAAAGGTATGCATCTCATCTTCTCAGGCTGTAAGGGCAGGAGGACAAGGGCCATGTTTTCTTTCCCTAATGGTATCGCAGACCATGTTGTGTGTGCACCAGGCACCCAACGGATGTCCAGAATAAAGGTAGGTACTAAGCTTTTCTGATGGTCTTCGCTCTTCCAGAATAAACAAAGTACTCCCTAATATATTTTAGGGGACACTTCTCTGCCTATTCTACCCAGTCAAGTTTCTGCTTGCTCTGTGAGGCAGTTTCAACAGACACCTCTCTGTTGAAATGCCACTCACAGAAACTTTTTCCAGAATCATTCTTTTCTAATGACAGATGAGTCTTTTCATTCCCCAACCTAAAATCTACTGACACTTTGGCTAACCTTCTTTTTATTCAGGCCATCAATGACTTGATCTTCATTTGGCAATCCAAGTGTATTATTCTGAGGTTCTAGGCTAAACAGAAGCCCATTAAAGATGTTATAGGGGCACCTGGATGGCTCAGTCGGTTAAGTGTCTGACTTTGGCTCAGGTCATGATCTCATGGCTCCTGAGTTCGAGCCCCGCATCGGGCTCTATGCTGACAGCTCAGAGCCTGGAGCCTGCTTCAGATTCTCTGTCTCCCTCTCTCTCTGCCCCTCCCCTACGTATGCTCTATCTTTCTCTGTCTCTTAAAAATGAATAAATGTTAAAAAAATAAAAGTAAAACATAGATGTGATAAATAAAATAAAGATGTTATAAATAAGCTCATATTTCTATTAAGCTCATACTTCTCAAAAATGAATAAATGTTAACAAAATAATAATAAAGCTTATCAATAAGCTCCTATTTCTATTAAGCATCTATTAAGATGCTATGAAGGAATGGTTTGCTTCTATGTGCTTATTATTACTTTGATATTTTATCCTGGGAGATCTTCACTTTGGGGTATCACAATCTCAGTATGCATTTCTAGGAAGAAGAAAATTGGGGGGTTGGAGACACTGTTCCCATCAGGTTCCTGACACTATTTCTACTGGATACAATGGTGAATTAGCTATATCCCTTACCCTCCAGGATACATTAGAAAGATGAGATAGACATAAGTGCATGTTAATTTTTCTGTATGAGGTTATAAGGAGTGGAGAGAGAAAGTGTGAAATTAGGCTGGACAAGCCCATCCTCCATATCATAGACTTTACGGTAAAGCAAATTTGCCATCAATAACTGGAACACTAAAGCACGTCTACTTCTCAACAATCGCTTCTACTTTCCCCCCAGATAAAACGGCAGCATGTGAAGAGGGTCAGCTAGAAGTGGTCTGATCCTGCCAGCTGAGAGAAAGCTGGAAATCCTCTTGCCATTCCCAGCACACTCAGTGTGCTCTAGGAACATTATGAGAAAAGAGAAGGATGGGATGACTCATGAGAGGAAAATGTAAAGACCACAGTCTGGGTAGAACTTCCTCCGGAGCCCAAATAGGGCAATTTCAAGTTGCCTTTCTTCAGCGCTGGTTCTGGGGTCAGCTGGAGGCTAAAACACAGTGAAGGATCCTGGGCCCGGGTTCATGACAGATCCCATAGTGCTCTGCGGGTGACCTCCACCACGTCCCTGAGGAGGCCGCTCACTCCGCCTGCCCTAAGCCCCACACACCTTGTACGTACAGACAGTGCCATAAACATCTATTGATTTTGGTGTTTGGGTGGAGAACTTATTGAAAAGCTAACTCTGAAATTTAGTCGTAAGCGTAGAAGGGTCACAAGCCCTTTGCCCTTTCCAAATGCTGACTAGGGTCAGGCTAGTTACAACAGAATAATCTGAGAGAGCTTTAAAATCGAGTCTCCTCCCCTAGTGGGAGATTCTGATTCAGGGGGTCTGGGGTGAGGCCTCAGTATCTGCATTTTAAAAGGATTCTGACCTCCAGCTAGTTTTGAAAACAATGGTTCTTTGGTAGCCAACCTCCAAGATGGCCCCTGATAGTCTTCACCTTCTGCAGTCACACCCTTGGGTAATTTTCTCCCAGACGGTGTACATTGGTCTGTGTGACCAACAGAATATAGCAGAAATGATGGTGTACTGCTCCCAAGATTAGGTTATGAAAGGCTGTAGCTTCCATTTTTTGTTCCCTTTCTGTCTTTCCCTTTTGAATCAATCCCTCGCTCTGGAGAAGGGCAACCGCCACGTCTTAAGCCTATAGAGAGGCTGTGTACAGAGGATCAGAGGGCTCCAGCTGACAGCCAGAAAGAAACTAAAGCTGGCCAACAGCTGCCTGAGTCAGCTTGGGAGAGGTCACCCTAGCCCCTGATGACCTCATGAGAGAATCTGGATCAGAGTCAACCAGCTAAGCTGCTCCTGGATTCCTGACCCTCAGAAACGAAGCAAGCTAATAAAGTCTGTTGTTTGAAGCTGCAAAACTTGGGAAGTAATTTGTTACATGGCAATTGGTAACTAGTACATTTTCCCAGCCCAAAGGGCAAGCTCCTGGGCAGAGCACAGGAAGGCTTTCATGATGCCCTTTGTAGCTTCATTTCACACTACTCTTGGGCAGTACTGACCTACTTATCTCCAGTTCACGCATCAGTGCCTCAGTGCCTTTACCCAAGCCATTCTCTGTGTCTGGAATACCCTTTTACCACTGACAATATCCTCTTCCCCAGAAACCCTCCCCTCAACTGCCCTGCACCAAACCAGGTTGGCTTGGGTGCCCTCTTCCGTGCTCACATGCTTTTCTTGGAATCGGTAGGCAAGAAGGGAATTTCATGGAAGAAGGAAAGTATTCGTGTGAGGGAGTCATCAAGAGCATGAGACTTGCCTCTATGTGGTTGACCAACGAATTGTCAAACTTAAAGCCAGGAATCCTTTTGTCACTGCATACCACGCCCACGTCTTCTGTGTGCTTGCAGTCGGTGACACCCCAGCCATTGGAAGAGCAGGCTGCGAGAGTGGCCTCTTTGCCCGTGCAGTAGATATTATCCAACCAGATGGGCCCTGAAGGAAGCAGAGAAGAGAGAGACCAAGCACTGTGTCAAAGTAGGTTTGAGTCTTTGGGGGCACCAACGTCATACACAGGAAGAGAATTTGTCTCTAATTTTGGCAGTTATTGTGGCCATCCATCGATTTTTGGTATGTTTAATATATTGAGTATGGTTCTAGACCATCTGGATTCCATTTCTGGAGTAGGCAGCTGATATGATTTGGGGATGTGGTAGACTGAATGTGAAATGGACAGAAACCAGATCTGAGCCCAGAAGTCACGTGATAGAGTAGAAAGGGCAGAGATGTTGGATACTAAGCTGGATTAATGCTGGCAGAGCCACTCAGCTATATGACCTTGGTCAAATCCCCTCTCGTTAGATACTTCAACCGCAGGGCTATGTGTACAGATTAGAGATAATACATGGCACATGCCTAGTTTATCATTGGCCCGTAGTTACTCAAGCTTGGTAACAATGATGATGATGGTGGTTTTAGTTATACTGACTATGGCACCAGCCAGACTCACGTTCCATCTGCAGCAGAGGCTGACTTCTGACCCTCTGGGGAAAATGTAAGCTATCCTACAATTGAGGCTTTGGAGTTTTTCTGGCATTTTCATACACATCACCTCCCCTGACTCTTGGTGCCTCAAGACATTGTTATTCCCACTTCGCAGACATAGAGCTTTGGCTCAGAGAAGGTGACTCATTCTGCAAGGCCACTCCCCAAACCTAGAACCTGGTCCAGTGAGTGCTCTTCTCACTTCCTGATGTTTCCTAGCCAATGACTCCGAGACAGCTCCACCAGACTAACCCATAGAGCCGCCACCTCATGTTCCAGAAGTCAGGTGAAGGCAGGGCTGGGCTGCAGTCGAACAATCCGCCTGAGGGGCCCTGTGGAATTCTGCTCAGCTCCGTGTCTCTACCTGCTTTGCACTAAGTAGAGAATTCAGCATGCAAAGTACTAGAGGGTTTGTCACAACGAAACCTCACCTCAGACCCATTAGAATGGCTACCACCAAAAGGACAGAAAATAACACATGTTGGCAAAGCGGTGGAGAAGCTGGGACCCTTGTGCCCTAGCAGTTGGAAAAAATGTAAAACGGTGCATCACTATGGAAAACAGTATGGCGGTTTCTTAAGAAATTAAAAATGGGAGGTACAGGCTTCCAGTTATAGAATGAAAAAGTCATGAGATGAAAGGCACAATAGGGAATGTAGTCAATGGTATTGTAATAGCACTACACGGCGACAGGTGACAGTAACTACGCTCCTGGTGAGCACAGCATAACGTAGACACTTTCCCAATTCCCATGTTGTACACCCAAAACTAATGGAACACTGTGTGTTGGCTATACTTCAATAAATAAATATTTAAAAAATAAAAATGGGATTACCACGCAATCCAGCAATCCCCACTTCTGGGATTATACCCAAAAGAGCTGAAAGCAGGGTGTCCAAGAGATATTTGCACACTCACGTGCAATACAGCATTATTCACAATAGTCAGAAGCTGGGAGCAACTCAAGTGTCCATATGGACAAACTGTGGTGGATACTTCCGCTGGACTATTACTCAGCATTAAAAAGGAAGGAAATTCTAACACAGGCTTGGCAACACGGATGGACCTTCAGGACATTATGCTAAATGAAATAAGCCAGTCACAAAATGATAGAAACTAGATGATTCCACTTAGATGAGGTACTTAGAGAGGTCAAGTTCATAAAGACAGACAGTAGAATGGAGGTTGCCATGGGCTGGGAGAGGGGAGCATGAGGAGTGGTTGTTGAATGGGGACTGAGTTTCAGTACTGCAAGATAAAAAGCATTCCGGAGGTTGGTCGTACAACCATATGAAGGTACTAACACTATTGAATTGTACCCTTAAAAGTGGTGCAGACGGCATATTTTGATGAGTATTTTATCACAAAAATAAAATTTTTTAAGTGCTAAAGGGTTTTCAAATAGTGATTTTCATAAGTACCACTACAAAATGAAAGGAAACAAAATCAAATGTCTCCTTTCCCTCATGGCTTCAGGCAGGGCTCTATAGTATAATGGAGCCAGATAACCTGGGCTCAATCTCTCTGCCTTGGGCTTGGGCACCACATAACTTGGCCAACTACTTAACCAAACCTGTTTCCCATTTCTAAAGTGAAAACAAGAATCCCCAACAAACAGGTCACCATGGAGATTTGATGAGATAATGTATGTGCTCAGTAGGTGTCCAGCCCCCCTTCCCTTCCTCCTTCCAGTAAATCAGAAAAACAGGGAATCCCACTGTTTTCACAATGAAAGGAAAACACAGATAAAAACACTCCCATTGTAGAGACAAGAAAACTGAGGAGAATCTGAGGTTCTTCAAGGTCAGAGAGGACACGGGGCCAGTCCCTGACTCCAGGGGGCCTTCTGAACTGCGTTCGCTGTGACGGATGGCTGGTCCGGGCTTGAACCAGAGCGCCGCAGACACACTGTAGGGAACAACAAGCTTATTGAAAACATCTGGGCTGAGGTTTTCCAACTGGTTTCTCAATTTGGCCTCGCTTCCCAGCCGTCAAACTCCACGGAAACATATGCTCCCTAATCGGTTGCTGCTTCAGCAACAAACCAATGTTTGTCTTGCTAAGTACTAGCAACGGAAAAGACCCTCTGTGTTTGAAGTGGGGCCTCTTCTTTGGAAATTCGGTGGCAAAGCTGCTGAAGAGACAGAGATGGTGAAAAGGAGCAGGGCCCTTATTCCAACTGTTACAGGAGAAACCACCCCAGATAAAGGGGTGGGAAGCAGGACAGTGCGCAGCCAAAGGAAGCACCGGGAGCTGCAGAGCAGACCCTCCAGGACCTGTTTTACTTTTTGATAAGAAACATTTGAAATGAGATCCCTGGCATGCTAAGGGAACTAACCTCCCCCAAAGAGCTGACCCCAAGAGCTGCTTTCTTGTTTCCTTTTCATTTTTGAGAGAGAGAGAGAGAGAGAGAGAGAGAGAGAGAGAGAGAGAGAGAGAGAGAGAGAGAGAGAGAAAGGCAGCATGAGCAAGGGAGGAGCAGAGAAAAAGAGACAGAAAATTTTAAGTGGGCTCTACGCTGACAGCAGAAAGCTTGCTGCCCGGCTCGAACTCACAAACTATGAGATCATGACCTGAGCTGAAGTCAGATGCTCAACTAACTGAGCAACCCAAGTGGCTGCTTTCTTGAGTAGCTTTAGCTCACTGTCAATAATCCTACCCTTCGCATGTTCTCACCAGTTATTTCTTCGTAGATGGTAGAAGTGTAAATTTCTCCATAGCCATCACCAGGCACGATATACTACACTAATCACAGCATCACCAGGCATGATATACTAATTTGGCCTGATTCGATGACAGTATTTTTTCTGATCCCAAAGCAGCTGGCCCTGGTTCTACCTGCTGGGATGCAGGGTAGTTCTGGGCACAGTTCAGAGGACACCATCTCAGAGCTGCTAGGAAATGAGCACTTGGACCACAGATGGGGCTCTAACTTTGGACATAAAAAGCCAGACAACTGATCGGTAGCAAAACTTCATTTGGCTCTGTCCATTCATTCACTCTAAGACGTGTTTCTCCTGACAAAAGGAGAGGAGATGTATAAACCCATTAACAGGCCATTTGGAAGACAGAGATCCCAAATGAAACTCTTTCTGAACGCCAGAGGATTCCCTGCTGCTGTCAGGGCAACTGTTCAAGTTAGAATTTCTGGGGCCCCACCGCGGTCATCTGCTGGCTTTGTCACTCTGATCTGAACACTGGGGTGGGGGCGAGGGCATTGGAGGGATCCGATCTTGTACCAGGCCTGAAGACCAGCAAAGGTGACTCTGACACCCATCCAGAGGATGGGAAATAGAGCAGCTGCCCCTCTAGAAACTTCTGAAAGGGTCCATGAGTTCCCTGAGCTCAAAGACACATTAAGAGAAAAGACTTGTTGACAGTCCAGACTGGAAAGCCTGGGAGGGGCTAGATGCATCCCAGGGCTTCATTACTGGTGTCTGCTCATCAGGAGCAGGGGACAGTGAGTGCTCCTGGGGGAATGGCCTGGTAAGTGCTCCGTTGAGGGTTCCCAATTCACGCACAGAGCCGACTTGTAGGCTAAACTCCTTCATGGGAGCACACCCCTGGGCACTGAGCACATCCTCTGGTCTCTATGCCAATGACTGCTTGTCACATGTTTTTAGTATTCTCCTAAATCAAAATGAATCAACCGCCTAATATTCACTGAGTGCCCACCACGTCCCCAGTGCTAAGAATCTGAGATGGACACTGAAGATATTCAAATACCTTTATATTTAAAAGATCTCTCAGGATGTGAAAACCTAGTGCCACTTTATATAGACAACATAAGCCCCAAGGTTGGGAGACATGACAGATTATAATTTTTTTTAACATTTGTTTTCCTTCCTTCCTTCCTTCCTTCCTTCCTTCCTTCCTTCCTTCCTTCCTTCCTTCCTTTCCTCCCTCCTTCCCTCCCTCTCTCCCTCCCTCCCTTCCTTACTTCTTTCTTTCTCTACTCCATAGTGCAGCCATCCAGGTATGGACTATGGTTACTTTTTTTTAATGTTTATTTATTTATTTTGAGAAAGACAGAGGAGAGCACATGTGCATGAGCAGGGGAGGAGCAGAGAGAGAGGGAAGAAAGAGAATATCAAGAAGGCTCAGATCTCTGTCAGCACAGAGCCCGATGTGGGCCTTGATCTCACGAACAAGGAGATCATGACCTGAGCAGAAATCAAGAGTCAGATGCTTAACCGACTGAGCTACCCAGGTGCCTCTGTTTCACCCTTTCTTATTGATACTTCTCCTTTCCTGAGCCCTTCTGGTTTCAATATCCACACAGATGACCCTTCCAGGACTCTTTGGCCTCTTGTTACTATAGCTTCTCTCCAAAATGCCTTTCTTCTGCCCTATGTCAGCCACTCTCCCATGGTTGCAGCTTAGACCTTGTCATTACCAACAATGGCACCCCTCCCCAATGTCTATTTCAGCCCTTCCGCTGAAGCAGAAGCAGCTCCTTCCACATCCCCATCCATCCCCAAAGATGTCTCTAGCACATTCCTTCTTGTATTGCAGTCTCTACCCTGACCAGGACCCCAGCAGCCTTCCACACAAGTCCCCCAAGTAGCACCATCCTATTCACCCAGCCCGGATCCCAGGCACGGTGGTTTCAATTGCTCCTTCACATATTCCCTCTGCTCTCTTTCACTCTTTTCCCTTCATCCTCCTTGGATGGCAAAGTCTGAGCCAGGTTAACCCACCTCCCTGGCCATGCCATGCTCACTTCTGGGCAGGCCAACTGGAGCTGGGGGAAAAAACCACACCCATCTAATCCGATGACAGGTAAACTTTAAGTCTGGGTAGAAGTAAAATAAAGTTGTCACTGTAAAGCCCCCACAACTATTGGAAAGTATTTGTTATAAAATACCTAAGTTTGAGAGTCTGGGAGTGAAAACACAAATGTGACGTTACCCCTGGATTACTCAGCCGGCAGAATACATGGAGACGTACAAGTATGGAGACATGTCCAGAGGTTTGAAAAGGAGACAGCATTTGCCAACTCTTCTTTGCTACTTTAAATTTTTTGTTTTTAATGTTTATTTATTTTTTTAATTTTTTTTTAAAAATATAAATTTATTTTTGAGAGTCAGAGAGAGACAGCGCAGGGGACGGTCAGAGAGAGAGGGAGACACAGAATCTGAAGACAGGCTCCAGGCTCTGAGCTGTCAGCACAAAGCCCAATGCAGGGCTCGAACCCATGAACCGAGAGATCATGACCTGAGCCGAAGTCGGACGCTTAACGGACTGAGCCACCCAAGCACCCCTTTAATATTTATTTTTGAGAGAGAGAGACAGACCACAAGCAAGGGAGGGGCAGAGAGAGAGGGAGACACAGAATCTGAAGCAGGCTCCAGGCTCTGAGCTGTCAGCACAGAGCCCAACATGGGGCTTGAAATCACAAACTGCAAGATCGTGACCTGAGCCGAAGTCGGAAGCTTAACCAACTGAGCTGCCCAGGCGCCCCTCATCCTTGCTGCTTTAATCTTCTCACTGCTAGGGAACCCAGAGTCAGCTTCGGAGAGCAGTTCACTCAACCTGTGGTCTCTTGGTCTGACTACTCCCACGGAACATACTTGATTGCACGGAGATGAGATACATAGGAGATGGGTTTCCTTTTTCCGATCATTGCAAGAATAACAGAAAGCAAGGGCTGAAAGGACCATAATAATGATCTATTTCAATGACTACCAAACCTGACTATATATACAATCGTTAGGAGGCTTCCCAAAGTCAGAGTCCTAGACTCTAGCCCAGACTTTAGCTGAGAACATTATGGGTTAGCTTCCCCCTCCATGGACTGAGCTCAGGGTTCTGGACTCCAACACCTGCTTTCCCCCAAAGCTTTTTTTACCAAAACATCCTTTTTTCCCCCTAAAATATTTTGATTTGCACTTGACGAGGGAAGAAAGAGTGGGCCAACCAAAGTGAAACACCCAAAGCAACTCTTTTCCCATCATGGACACTCTCAAAACAGCATATTAGCGTTAACAATGGGAACGCTACGTGAGCAGCATAGTGGGGAGATGCAGGGAATGCCAGCCTGTAGGCAGCCTTTGTGAGAAAGCAAAAGGCACCCGTTCAAGGGGGCGACTGGGAGACAGGCATCACCTTCCATAGCTGATGCGGCCCCAGGCAGGACCCATGGAGTTGTGGGTACAGCCTGACATCAGCCCTTATCTAGGGTCACCAACCAGTCTGCTTTGGCCACAAGGAGGCATTTCCCGGATGCCAGGCTTCATGCGTGAAAACCAGGAAAGTCCAAAGCAGGCTGTGCCTTTTCCCAGCACCTGTCTGCTCCCACCTTCCTGCGCAGACGTAGGAGGCTTTCCAGCAGGGGTATTACCAGGAATTCACACTTGACCGTAATTGCAGCCTCCTGTACCAGGTTATCTGTGCGAGGGACTCTTCCTGGGGTTTCCAGGGACGCTAGCACTCAGCTCCAAAGCACAGAGCGTTTACCTTCCCCTTTGCCGTAGGAGGAGCTGGCCGTCCAGGACTTGGCCTCCACGTATCCCAACTCCCGGCAGACGACGTGGGCCGCGTGGATGGAGAAGTCATCGTCACACACGGTGCCCCACTGGCCGTTGTAGTACACCTCCACCCGCCCCTCGCTGTGCTTCCTCTTCTGGCCCGCCAGGCGGAGCTGGATCTTGACGACGTCAGAGGGCACCTGCGGCCGGTGGTACTCGGGGGCCGGCTGCTGGAAGTACTCGGGGTAGTTGGGCCAGCCCTCGTACTGTGCCAGGCTCAGGGACAGGAGCAGGGAGAGCACGGCCAGACAGCCGTCAAGGCGCCAGCCTCCACACATCTCCATTCCTGTCCTCTGGCTGGAGGCCCTGGCCGAGGGGGCGCTGGGTGGCAAGGGGCGGCAGGCAGGAGTGTCCTGGAAGACAGGGAGGGATGCAGGTTATAGGGATCTACAGAACGTCCGGCGAGCTCACCACTCCGTTCACATTCTGCACCCCGACCCCCTGTCTTCTCCCACCTCGCACTTCAGCCGACAGGTCTGTGAATTCCTACCTGTTCTGCCCATCCACTTTCCAGATCTCTGACATGTTTTGTTTTGTTTTTCAGTAGGGTTCCTGGCAGGAACCAGAGCGCATTCAAACTTAATTTGAGCACAGTTTTAAAAAAGACCATCTCAGAGATGAGCTCTGAGCAGATCTCAGAGGAATGGACAACAGATAACCTAGTACTTCGGGCTGGCAGCAGAGGAAAAGACACTTCCCACTCCAGCTTGAAGGGCTGGGGAGGGAGTGGTTGACAGGACCAGAGAGAAGGGCCAAGCTGAGAGGGTCACCTGTTTGGAGCTGTGTCTTCAGTGAAGGGTCTTAGAGCCAAACCACAGCCACAGGACCAGGAGGAATAAATACCTGACCTCACTATCTTCTGGTCTTCTACTCTCTTTCCGGTGTCTCCTATTAGGCAAGCCCACCCTGCAGCCCGAAGCTGAGCCTGGGGGTGCAGTCTGTATGGGGTTGGCTTCCTGGGGCTGAGGGGATCACAGGGAGAGAGGGCAGCAGTGGACAGGGCGAGCAGAGGGCATCCAGCACATTCTCCTCATTCTCCCCACCTCCGTACTGCTCATTCCCCAGGGCCCAGACCAGTTCCCACCTCCTTTATGCAACATCTGTACCGAAGCAGCCTCTGTGGTTCTCGCCTTCCAAGGTGGGCTCATTATCTAGACATTCTTCTCAACCTTTCCAGACACTTCCCTAACCCCAGGTAGGTTACAAACTTTTCAAGGGCAGGAATTGTAGCTCGTTCTAATTTGGTTCCTCCAGAGTAAACATTTACAAGTTCACGGGCAGGTTTATTGAATGAGAAGGTGATGTGGCTCCAGGGGCTGAGCACCTGGTGAAGCACGGGGCTTCAGAGTACTTCGTGGAAGGGGCCCTATGTGCGCTCTCCGGGTCCCCATGTGTGTTTCCACATGCGATGTCCTCCCTCCAAAGTCTCCTTCAACAGCCCTCATGCAGGGCCCTTAGCTGAGCTGTGCTTTCTGCAAGCAGCAGCTTCAGGCAGCAGTCCCGATGCCAAAGATGTCTTGGCGATGTCCCTTTTCTAGGCTTCTCTCCCTAAGGGATGCCGGGGGCTGTGACTAGTCTGCTCTTAGCACAGAGGGGAGGCACACAGCTCTTTGTGGCAAACAGGAGAGGGGCTGAGCGGCCTGTCATCAGGTGAGGGAGGACTGGACAGCAGGGTAGTGGGGAGTACAGACGCTAGGCCAGACAAGTTGGATTTGAGTCCTCATTCTGATACCTACTAGCTGTGCTCCCTCAGGAAAATACTTGACTTCTCTGTGTTTCTCTGTGTGTCCTCGCTATACAATGGGGAAACTACTACCTAGCTCACAGAAGTGTTATGGAGATGGAATGGATGGCACCTACTAAGTACCGCGGGAGCATTTGCTACATAAAAAATTAAAATTCTCACAATTGTGGTCACCATACCCCAGTGCAGCCTACCTCTAAGAATTCTACAGTGAGGACTACAGCAAGAGATAAATACTAGGTCATGTGCTTCGGCCCTTCCATAATTCAGAGAGACGAAACACTGGCTTAAGAGGACCCCATGTATGTTTCACAGGAGAGGAAGTAGTCTTGGGACATGGGGCCCCAGAAGCAAAACCAGGACCAGCAAGTGGGAGCTAACCCTGTAATCTTTCTATTTTCATCAGGTACAGAGGCTTAGGCTGACTGTGTTCAGTCCATGGCACCTCACCATCAAAGAAGGACCAGGTAACTGCCCAGAGCTGCCCAGGAGGGATGATCTAACTTGGAGAGAGGCGTTCCATGTCTGCAGGGAGGGCCTGGCAGTGCCCAGTCCCCCGTAGTGGGCACGGGGCGAAGATGCCGGTGTTAGGGAGACCAGGAGCTGAGGACTGTGGAAAGTCCTCCTGGAGATCCACTCGTCATCATCCCATGAGTCACAAATAAGGTCAGAAAGCCATGGGAGTTCTGGCAGCGGCCCCCTTCAGACCACAGCCAGCCACGTGGCTCTGAGGGAGAGCACCTTTGCCTCCTGTGCCCTGGCAACGCTTTGCTCCCATCACCGCACATTTGCATCCCCACGCTCCACTGCGCCTCATTAAAACCGTGGGGCGTGGTGAGGGAGGCAGGGATTATGATTCTACTACAGGGAGAAAGTCAAGAACCAGGGGGATCTGGGGACTTTATCAGAGTTGCCCATTAGCACAGGCAGCGCCGGAACAAGCCACTCCCAGGCTACCAAGACATCAAGGATCCACCAGCACGTGTAAGGAACGTCCAAATTCCACCTGCTGAATTGAAGCCTCACATAGCAGCTACCATCAGCCCACAGCTACACTCTCAGCTTTGGGTCCAACTACCCCTCTCTCCCTGCCCTCGCTCCAGACCTTCACATGTCACCTGTACAATCACATCAGCCTACACTTGGTATAAGTTTTACATATCGCTGCGTCCCCGTTTCCTCTCGCTCCCTTTCCCTCCAAATAGTGTAAGTCACAGCCCCTCCCATTCTTCAAGGGAACCTTCCCAGATGCTCCTGGAGGGGCCAAGTGCAGGCCACTCCAACATGCGCCACTTTAGCACGAAGATTATTTTTGAGTTAAAAGCAATCAAAACCTAGCAGATTCAGGAAAAGCTCTTTACCTCCCTTTCAATTGCCTAAAAAATATTTAGATGGAGGACCTGGCCCAGGAAGAGAGCTGTCACCATAGATAACTCCATTATGATGTGAACCAGGTGTGCTAGACAGGGAGGAACCTAGCAAGGCCTGTTTGGTCAAAGTCCTGTGTGTCCCATTGTTTCTGAGCGGCCTGAGTGTCCCCCCACCCCAGCCCCCTTCCCCGCCCCTGCAAACATTTGTTTACCAAACATTTACTCTTATCATCTTCCTGTGAACTGCATTCCTTCCCTTTGAAGTCCCACACCCCTACTCCCTTCCTTTAGTTCAGGAAGACGAATGAACCTCATTTTGCCTATCTTTGGAATTTCCATGTCTGTGTAGATTCCCCATATGTATGAAATTAAATTTAATTTTCTCCTGTTAATCTGTCAGGTGCCAGTGCGACTCTTAGCCCAGCTAGAAGGGCGTTAAAGGGCAGAGGAAGTTCTTCCTCTAATCAGAATGAATGTTTCCTCTGATTTCCTTTAAAATAGTATTTTGCTTGCACTTTACACAATTATCCTTCCCAGGGCTCATTAATCCCTTACAAGTGCACTTTTCCTATGCAAACCAGCCAGCGCAGAACCCAACTACCTCCTTACCCAAATCTCATAGGATCTTAGGATCTTATCTGGGGCACTATCCCCCTGCCCTAATCACCCCAGCACCAGGGACTAGACAACTAGAGACAGCGCCTAATGCCCCAGAGTGAGCTGATATGATGATACGATTTAATCAGATGATCCTAAACTTGCTTAGCCTGCTTCCTCAGCCTCAACCATTCCTTCCTGGGGCGGTCGCAGTAAAGGCTCTTGCCCGTGTTTTCCCCTCACTCCCTCTGCCTTTGCCCGACCGTGGTGCTTCTGCATGTGGTCCCCCATGGTACAATTTGCCTCCTGTTTCTAGGAATCAATGAATATAAACTTCTTCCTTCATTTTTTTTTTTTTTTTTTTTATTTCTAGAGAGAGAGAGACAGCGTGAGCAGGGGAGGGTCAGAGAGAGAGGGAGTCACAGACTGAAACAGGCTCCAGGCTCTGAGCTGGCAGTCAGCACAGAGCCCGACGCGGGGCTCGAACCCATGAACCGCGAGATCATGACCTAAGCGAAAGTCGGACGCTTAACCGACTAAGCCACCCAGGCGCCCCAAACTTCTTCCTTCAAAACGGTCTGCGTGTCTTACCATCCCTGACTCAAATGAGGTAAACCCTATTATTATCCTCAGGACGAAAATGAAGCACAGAGAGGTTTGGCAACTCACCCAAGGTTGCACTGATGGTAAGATGTGCAAGCCAGGCTCTGAATATTGGCAACAGACTGACCCAGGCTGTGTCCTCCATCACTGGGCTTTACTACCCCTAGCAGCCCACCCTAGTCCAGGATTTGCCTGTCTCCCCTACCCCCAGCACCAGCCCCCCCCCGGCCCCCCGCCCCTCACAGGAGAGCTATAGATGCCTCCAGATCATCTACTCACGTCTCAGAGAGAAGCGAAAAGAATATGTGGCCCTGAAATTTTTAAAAAGAAATCTTACTCTCTGGATGTGTATATCTATAAACTGTTCCACATCGCTTCCTGGATTCTCTAATCTGTGGGAATGGCCAGTGTTCAACTCCCAAATTTTTCCTAGAACAGTGCTCCTGAATTTTTTTGCTTCTTTTGTGGGGCCTTCTGCTTCTTACTCTGGGGGATTATAAAGAATTAAACCCAGATGCTTCTCTCTTCTTTTAGAAATAATTTTATGCTTTTTTCGTCCGTATTATAAAAGTTATACAAGCTAATGATAAAAATCTGGATAACACAAACAAGTAAAAGGGAGAAAATAACTCACAATATCACTGTCAGAGGGAATCATTATCAACACTTTGGTATATATCTCTCCAGCCTTTCTTTTCTGTACATTCATATATCCTTTCGAAAAACGGAGACAATTTTCTACATACTTGCTTTGCAAACTGCTTTTCACATTTAACAGTATGTGCGAATATTATGCTACCTTGACTATTTTTTACAAGATTGTCTTTTATTAATATACCATAAAATTGGATACTCTTATCACAAAATTTTTTACTGCTATAAACATTATTGAAATGACTATCCTTGTAGCTAAAATTCTGCACAATCTTGGGATTATTTCCAAAAAGAAAAACTGCTGGGCCAAAGAACTGATAAAAAGTCAATACTTTTGTAAAATTAGAAGACTGTCCAGCAAGACTATTAATTTACACATCAGCCAGTAGTACGTAGATTTCCCCACAAATCCGAAATTCTAGCGAAGGCCATGTTTTCAAACCTTTCTGGATCTGAGAGGTAGATGTATTTTGTTTTAACGAGCATTTCTGTTACTCAGGAGGTTGTGTTCCCCCACTCCATGCTATTGGCCACCTTCCTTCTTTCTGAAATTATCTCTTAATGCTTTTTCTACTCAATGTGCCTCTTTCCATTATTGCTTTGTAAAATCCATTTTTCTCACTGGTATCCAAACAACCCTCAGGAGGGAAAAACTACCAGGTAGAAACCAAGGGCCACAGCAAGCAGCTGGCGTGGGTGGAAAGCAAAATGCCCTGTGGTCTCCCCTCCCGCTGCTTCGCTGTCACCGGATTCAGGCCTCACCTGCTCTACCCAAGAGCCCTGGACTTGAGCTTGGGTTCACTGCCTGAGGCCCCAGCTGCCTGGAGCGAGGTGGCCTGCAGGGAATCTGTCCAGAGTGGCCCCACTGTTTCTGGCCACCGCTGGCAGGCTGGGCTGCCCTGCGACCCTGATGACCCTGGGTGAACGGAGCCCCGCCCCCCAGGGGGGAGGTTCGGGACCCAGCTGCGGGGGGCGGGGCCCGGGGCTGTCGTGCGGAGCGGTCCTCCCAGCCCATCAGGGACCCGGGCCGCGGAAGTCCTGGAGGGGTGGGAAGGCTGCGGCCGCACGAGGCCCGGCGTGGGCGCACACGTGAGCCCCAGGGGGCTTGGGGAGCGCGGGGTTTCGGGTGACCAGCGTCCCCGAAGGGGGACCACGCACTGACCGCGCGGGCTGGACTTCCCGGCCCAGCTGGAGCCGCGCCCGCGGCCCCGCTGCCTCCCTCGGGCCTCTCCTGGAACAGGGCAGGGTGAGGACCGGGTGGGCTGGGCAGTGCCAGGCTCCGCGGGAGCGGCTGTCCCCTCTGCTCGCGTTGCCCGCCTCGGTGATCTGGCTCTGGACCCGGCCCCCAGGCTTAGCGAGGAACCAGGCATACTTAGTCCCATATTTTAAGAGTTAGATAAGGACAGGATACAGCTGCCTCAGGGTGGACCCATCCTCATTTCTGGAAGGTGGGGCGGAGGGAGGGCAGAAGAGACCAGGCCAACCGCAGGCCTCGAAGATGGTGGGGAAGAGTCGCAGTTTTACTCATAAACAACAGACCCGCCACCGGCAGTAGTTCTAAGGTTATAGCTGGGTTGGCACAGCGGGAGTGCTCTATCATCCCTAGCAAACCACTTCCCCTCTTCACTGTTTCTCTCTGTAAAATACATACCTCGCTCGGGCCTGTGAGAACAGTGGCAAAGCAGAGGAAAACCTGGATTAGGTCATCCTCACTTTTCCCTGGGAGGTGGGAGCCCCGTCGTGGCCCAAGCTGCCTTCCCCAGTCCCAGCTTTCTCGAACACAGTGACTGCTCCCATCGCTGTAGGTTCCCTGTGCGAATTTTCTGTTGTGAAACCACAGAGGGGAGGAGTGACAGACAGCAGTCAAACCTCAAACAAGAAAGACTCCCTCAACTTTCTGCCCTCACTGTAAACAATGTCTTGTATCCCATACACGCTCCTTCAGGAAAGGAGCGTCAGAGCAGGGAAGAATGTCATTTTTTTATTGAACAATTGCAGGGCTTGGGCTGGATTTTGGTAGTGCCTATCAAATAAAGTTCTCTCTGTGGATTTATCCTCTGGGAGGAGGGGACAAGTAAGAGTGAGGGTGTAGAGAAACACCCTCTCCCTTCTATTCCTCCAAGAACCAAGGGACAGTTTGTATGATCTATAGTTCCTGTGCTCCATCTGCTTATTCAGTTCTTATTCATAGAATCTGTATACACTGTGCTATGTAAATGAAAGGTACTATTATACTTACCATTGAGCTGAGCATCTATTTATTTTTTATTTTATTTATTTTTAAATATAATTCATGGTCAAGTTGGCTAACAGTGTGTACAGCGTGCTCCTGGTTTTGGGGGTAGATTCCCGTGACTCATTGCTTACGTCCAACACCCAGTGTTGAGCACCTATTTTGTACCCAGTACGGAGCTAGCTGCTGTGGGAGAGCCATAGGAAATGGGAGGTGCTCGCATTCTTGTGGGGTGGGTCCTATCTCCCCATCCAGAATGTAAATTCTGTTCTCCTTTCTCTCCCATTGTCTCTTGGGCTGGTCCCCTCTGGAATGGGAGAATTCTAAGAGAATTTACCCAGGTTTTAAATAGTTGAGCCCAGATTAGGGAAGCATTAAGTGTTATGGATTTATGGGGGCGCCTGAGTGGCTCTGTTGGTTAAGCATCCACCTTTCAGCTCAGATCATGATCTCACAGTTCATGGGTTGGAGCCCTGCATTGGGCTCTGTGCTGGTAGCTCTGAGCCTGGAGCCTGCTTCAGATTGTCTCTCCCTCTCTCTCTACCTCTCAGAGCTCACACTCAGTCTCTCTCTCAAAATAAACATTAAAAAGTTATGGGTTTATGGATACAAGAGGTCTGTGTGAGTGAGAACAAAATCAGAGAAGATTTTTGCCAGAAAGGGCCATGCAAGGCCATTTGAAAGGGGGAAGGCCATGTCCAGGGTCACCTGGCTAAGGAAGCAAGAGAAGGGAATAATTTATATCTCCTGGCTCCCAAGTCCAGGACTCCTCCCACTTCAGTACTAAGGTCAGAAGAGGCTATGGGAGGAGGAAGGCCTTGAGCAGGGCTGGGAAAAGGAATTAGGAAAAGAAAACGTGGAGTAGTCTGGACTAGAGCAAACAATGTGATTAAGGCAATCGGTGTGGAAATAAGCAATCTGTGCAGCGACAGAAAGAGGTGGCTTTGGAACAGTGTTTAGAAGGGGCTGGAAAAGGATGGATGGGCAGATCTTCAGAGCAGGAGAGGAATCCAGAGTCACGAAGTCCATCTCATTGCACTTTATAGACAAAAGAAATGAGGACCAAGAGTTTAATGGACTGACCCATGGTCAATGGATAGTAGTTGGCAGAGCCTTTTCTTGACCTTGGGTATCTTGGTTTCCAATTCTATCTCCTATACTGATATGCCTCTGTCCCTATTTTGTTTTTCAGTCAGCCTCTAAGTTCTCAGCTTGCAGAGGATCTAGAAGCATCCTGCCAGACCCCAGGATGCAGCCAGGGACCATGACAAGACCTCGGGTTCTCAGTCTCTTCTGTAATCTGAGTCCCTGCACCCCCAGGCTCCAGTCCTTCTATTCTGTGCCATGAAGAGGGTGGGCTAGGACAAGGAAGGCAAGCAGATGTCGATTTGCAATGTCAAATTCAACCAGCTCATGGTGGCTGTCTAGGGTGTCTGGCATCAAGACGTAACAGGCAAGAGTGCTGGCACGGGTTTGTGACAACTGCTATGACGGGGCGGGACAGTGGCAGCATGCCTGCTGGCCTTTGCCATCCTGGACACTGGATGAATGATCTGAAGAACTCAGAACTGTAAGATTTTATGAATCCACTGAGGTCCTAAATGGCTTAGATGAGAAGCCAGTTGTTATAGGTTGAATTATGTCCCCTGCCTTGCTCTGGTCAGCCTTTCTTGGGGCAATTCCTTCCCTCTCTGAAACCTGATCCTGATTCTGCTGCTGAAGTCATGCTTCCTCCATGGATCTCTCACTATTGCTCCCTGATGCTCTGCTACTGAGGCCCTCTGAACACATGCTGTGTGCATCCACTCCATGCCACAGCTGCTCTATCCACATCCACTGATCTGATCTGATGGCCATCTGATGCTTGACATGCCTCTCTGTGGCGATTTTATTTATTTTTATTTATTTTTTATTTCTAGGAGAGAGAGAGAGAGAGAGACAGCGTGAGCAGGGGAGGGTCAGAGAGAGAGGGAGTCACAGACTCTGAAACAGGCTCCAGGCTCCGAGCTGGCAGTCAGCACAGAGCCCAACGCAGGGCTCGAACCCACGAACCGCGAGATCATGACCTAAGCGAAAGTCGGATCCTTAACCAACTAAGCCACCCAGGAGCCCCTGTGGTGATTTTAAAACACGCTCTACTCTATGATCATAGGTCAAAGTGTATTCAGGTAAAGTGGAAGGGAGGGGACCTTTGACTCCCTCATCTTCCAACATAAAGGTCTGCTTGCCTCTCAGCAGCCCCTCCTCTGGTATCTATTGGCACCACTGGTTCCCTGGAAGGTCTTGCTGGGTATCTTGGAATCAGAACACAAAGGTTGGAATTCTGCCTCCACCACATCCAATATGGATTTGGGGGCGATTTACTTTTAGAGCCAGAATTTCCTCTTTTGATTATGGAAATACCCTTCCTTATGTGTGTGCACACATGTGTATAGATTAAATGAAATAATGTAAATTCCTAGCACACAGCATAGACTCATTCACATTAGTTTTCTTCTTGCCTTCCTTCCAACTCAGAACCCCTTGATTTGAGTACCTACAGTACCCAGCAAATATTTATTGAGTGAAAGAATATAAATTCCTCTTCCCATCTTCACACCCCACCCAAAGTGCCTTTTTCTTCTGATGTAGATGCATTGGAAAGCAAGGTGATAAATTCATTCCCCATGAAATTATCATATTTAGGAATTTAACAGATGAAAGAATAAATTAATTACTCCTCTAAGGACAGGGCACCTTTACATTGTAACAAGGAACTGCTAGATACGAGTTCCAATAGTCAAATTTTACATATCGTACCATGTCAGCGGTAAAGGAAACAGGGCTTTTCATGAGTAAGTAGGCCTTCCATGAGCTTTTCAGATCAGCTGACGCACTCAGGTGCCTGCTTACCTCTGAAATTCACTCTGAGTAGTGAAGGTGGAAGGCAGACAGGGTGATTTATGGGAGATAAAGATGCCCTGGGATCATAAAATCTCATGCCAACAGATAACCAACGCTTAATATCTAGACGAGAGTTGTGGGCTGTAAGATGGGCTCTCGGAGAGGCAGAGTAAGGCATAGTCCCAACCCGTCACAGCTGATTTCCTGGGAAAGGTGCCAAGTCCCTGTACATACCTGATTGCCGTCTAAGGATGAGCCCCTCCCCACATGCTGGACTTGACATCCTCATGGCCTGTGAATGTCTGAGGCAGCGAGCAACGCTGACACTCAGAGGGGAGAACAGTTGTGGCTGTCCACAGGGTCCACATGGCAGACCCATGGGGGACAGTGACTCCTCAATAGCCACCTCCCCGGAGAAGCCGGCTCCAGCGACTTCTGCCTTCTGGGCTTACCTCCCACAGCACCTTTGGCTATGCTCGGGAAGCTAGACAGGGCTGGGCCTCATCACTTCCTTTGAGTGTGTCAGGGGAGGCCAAGGACATTCTGTTCTCTCTCTGAGGCCATTGCCGAATAGAAGCCAGGCTCAGGAAGGAAGGCAGAAAGAATACTTATGGGGCAGCTCCAGAGGCTCTGTCATTCAACATATCATATTGGAAGGTGCTGAGAGGTAGATGGGCTTGACCTTTGGGGGCCAGGTCATTCTGTGGTGCATAGACTGTGGTGAGCAACTCCATACTCGTTCCCCCACCCACGGACGTATGATACACTTTCTTACTCTCTGCCTGTTTTATGTATTCATTTGTACCCCCCCCCACCTTCTTCTAAAAGTATGATTTCTGCTTTTATCCAGAAACCTGGACACTACACAGGCTGGCATTGAAGGTGGGATTCTGTTAAAGAGAAAGCTGGATTAAAAAAAAAAAAAAGACAAAAACCTGTATTTATTTATTTATTGTATTCATTCTGTATCTATTCCTGTGTAAAAAGTGCTTTACAGGTATGAACCAATTTAATTTTCTAGACTAGAGCTTCCCAATAGAAACATAAAGCAAGCCACATATGGGCTTTACATTTTTCCAGTAGTCACATTTAAAATGTAAAAGAAAATGGATGAAATTAATTTTAATGATATATCTTATATCCCAAATATTATCATTCCAGCATGTAATCAATATACAATCGTTAATGAGATGACATTCCTTTTTCCATAAGTCTTTGAGATCTGGTGGTACTTTACATTCAGAGCACATCTCAATGTGGACAAGTACATTTCAGGTGCTCGGTGGCTCCACTTGGTGGTGGCCGCCATACTGGACGGCACAGCTCCAGGCAGCCCTCTGAGAGTGTATTATAAACATCCCTATCTCCCTGAGGAAAAACTGAGGGACAGAAAGGCTACATGATTTTCCTAAGGTCACACAGGTAAGAGGTGATCAAGCTGAGATTTGCACCTAGGCATCCAGATACCAGAACTGATACGTTTATTCATGAATCGTTCTTATCCCTGTGATTGAGACAAGCACACTCTGGTATACCCAGCCTTGCCCAGGGACCAATTTGCCTGAGAAGACTGCTTTGGGTTTAAAGGATTTGAGCTTCATTAAGAAATGTACTAGGCTCTGTGCACCTGGGTGGCTCAGTTGGTTAAGTGTACAGTTTTGGCTCAAGTCATGATCTCAGGGTTCATGAGTTTGAGCCCCATGTCAGGCTCTGTGCTGACAGCTCACAGCCGGGAACTGTGCCGGGAACAAGAGATTCTGTGTCTCCCTCTCTCTTTCTCTGCTCCTCCCCACTCATGTTCCATCTCTCTCTCTCAAAAATAAAATAAACATAAAAATAAAGAGAGAGATGTACTAGGCTCCAAATGGTGAAAAATAAAACCAAAGATTGAATTTTAATTTGAATTAAAAAACCAGAAGAACACTATGTCTCTTACCTTCTCTGGCACCTAATCATAAACATATTATGGTCAATTCTCGCTTTCCCTTTCCGGACATTTGATGACATTTGGATTGGTGAAAGACACATTTCTCTTCTTCACACCTGCTCTCTGAGTCCTCGGTCAGAGATTTTTATTCTACTAAAGATATCAGAAAAATGGTGGAGACATCTGGCTAAATGTAGCATCTGATACCATAGCTTGGGGAGTTTTTAGACAGGAGGGAGATCTATTCAGCATTCACCTTTGAAGACCATCCAGGTCATCCATGGCCATATTTAATTCCAGGAACATCTTCTACCCTGAACACAAGCCAACTGGGTCAGCAGAACATATCTGCAGCTCGTTCACACATACCAAAAAGCAAGCTCAAGAGGGTTTCGACAACCCTCTCCAGGCATGCTGAGGAAAGTTCACAAGGGGAAAGCTCACCTTGGAGAGGACTGTTAAAATCTCATCTGACTGAAGTCTAGGAACTACTGCAGCAGATGGTCTTAATTATTCACACAGTTTAGCTCGGGAGTGGGCCATCATCAGAGGGTTCAAGGCAGGATGCCCATGGACTGCAGTATTTGATTAACATGAATGAGAGCCAGTGAGTGCCAGAAGAAAGTTGGCTGTGATTGTGGCTTATCAGAATGTGGTAAAGTATCTCTCCCAATATGTTCTCACTGGGCTCTTGGCTGAGCAGTTGAGGACATTCTCACATTCAATTCAGTCCACTAGAGGATACAACTTCCACACAGTTGATGCTAGGGTAAACTATGCCAAGAAGAGGCACTATGCCCCCAGGGGTATCTGGGAGAGATATGGAAAGAATCCCTTCACCTCACTGGGATTGAAGGTTCTAGGCATTTCTGACAAACATCAGCCAGAGTCCACTCACCTTCCTCATGGGCCTTGAGCACCGTCTATAAGCAGAGACCCATTCGACAGCCTGCACATTCTTTCCCCATGAAGAATAGGCTGGACCCGCTGCTACCTCTCTACTGTCAGTAAGCAGCAGGGGGCAGTTTAGAGGCACGCAGACCTGGGTTCAAATCTCACTTCCCCTTATGAGCTCTGTGACCTCAGGCACACTGAGATTTTCTGAGTCTCTGTATTTCATCTGTCAAATGGAAACGATATAAACTTAAAAGCAATGTTTTAAAGGGAAAGCAAGAAACACCTGCTCTTCAGGATTGCTATAAAAATCAAGGATCGCATTTCTTATGTTCCTGATCTATATAGTAGGAGGTCAAACATATCAGGTAAAATATTTTGGTTCAAATAGATGGAGCCTGCTAGATTCGGGTCGGGCAATTCAAGTGCTAACCACGAGATGCTAAGCTGTGTTATGCAAGCGGTTGTGCTTAATTTTGATCCTCTCGTTCCCCCTACTTGTCATCTGGGGGAACTCGGAACTTCCAAGGATGAGCTTTGGTAGTTCCTCTTGGATCCAGCTCTAGGAACAACTTACTTGAAAACTAGACATATATGTTTGCTCCAGAGAATATATGATGTTGGAGAAAAGTATAATTCCCTAAATCACTAGGTGTCGTCACATGTGCTGTATAAGCTAGGTGGGTGCTAAATTGTGCGAAGTTCCATGGAAGGGTGGGCTCCAGGGAGTCTGTCTGTAGTGTCTGCAAAACTTTCAAATGGGGCTTAAGTCATCCAATGCTATGATCCCAACAGTGGCATTGTTCTCACAACATACAAAATATTTTAAAATCCTTTGCTGAACTTTATCCCAGCAGGGCTCCAAAAGGCAAAAGAGGAAATGTAAATGTGGCGTTTCCAGGGTCCTTTTCTTAGGCTACTATTTGACAGCTAACTCATTCTGCCAAGCAAAGAATATGAAAGGCTGCCTCTAAAAAAAAAAAAAAAAAATCTGAGTCTCAAGATTTCCTGGGCTGGGGGGAGGCTTCCAAATGTTTTCCTTCCCCCGGGAGGAATCACATCTGAATTGCTCCATCATCTCAAGGGGCTTCTGTGCTATAGAACTTGCCTGCCTAAAAATATTTTCTGAAGGGTGGCTATTGACTGCCCTCATGCAGCCTCAAACAATATGACAGACCATGGCCTCTTACCAGTGACACTTCACTTCGTGGCACCCAGTCAAAAAATGCCCCACGTCACCCTCCTATACTGTTGGTGGGAATGTAAACTGGTGCAGCCCCTCTGGAAAACAGTGTGGAGGTTCCTTAAAATATTAACAGAACTCCCCTATGACCCAGCAGTAGGACTGCTAGGAATTTACCCAAGGACACAGGAGTGCTGATGCATAGGGGCACATGTACCCCAATGTTCATAGCAGCACTCTCCACAATAGCTAAAACATGGAAAGAGCCTAAGTGTCCATCAACAGATGAATGGATCAAGAAGATGTGGTTTATCTATACAATGGAATACTACATGGCAATGAGAAAGAATGAAATCTGGCCATTTGTAGCAACATGGATGGACCTTGAGGGTGTTATGCTGAGTGAAATAAGTTAGGCAGAGAAGGACAGACACCATATGTTTGCACATATAGGTGGATCAGGAGGAACTTAATGGAGGATCATGGGGGAAGAGAAGGGGAAAAATAGTTGGGGAGAGGGAGGTAAACCATGAGGGACTATTGAATGCTGAGAACAAACTGAGGGTTGATGGGGTGGGGAGAGGGGAAGGGGGGTGATGGGCATGGAGGAGGGCACTTGTTGGGATGAGCACTAGGTGTTGTATGGAAACCAACTTGACAATAAACTATTTAAGAAAAAAAAATGCCCCATGTGACCAGTGGATTCCTAGCCAGTAACAAAGGCACACCCAGACAAGGGGGGAAGTGCAGTGTAAACATCATTCACTATTTGTATGGAGTGCATTTAGCAAAAAGCACTGCTCTTCTACAAGCTGATCCTCTTAACAATTTCCCCTCCTCCTGCCCACCAACATGACTGTCCAGGGACTGCCTCAAGCCGGCCTCCCTGGGGCTCCAGCTTTCCATGACTGGCCCTGCCATGTCTAGGCCCCTCAGAGGCAGGGAAATGATTCATTCCTCCCAACCCTTGCTCCACATCTTGTGTTCCAGAGCTCCCAGTAGTTGGCCTTCCTGCTCCGAATGGGAAGCATCACATAAACGATGACAGTACCACTCCCCAGTTACAAGCAGTGGCCCACGATGCAAAGGGCGCTTGCTCAGTGTTCGTTGAACAGCGGAGCACAGAACTCAGTGGAATTCTTTCACCCAGACAGAACGCTCCACTTAACATCTCTGCCAGATGTCGGCATTCAGATACCGGGTCAAGGGGTGGGGTGGGGGCTGTCTCCTTCATCAGACCCTCACCGCCAGGGATTTCTGCTGGGTCAGCAGGACTGATGAATGGTTCTCATTCACGGCCCAGAGCGCACCGCGGGGAGGCTACCCCAGCTGTGGTCCGGGTGCTGCTTCTGGCGCCACACGGAACACATTCCTTTGTGGAAGAAGGCTGCCTTTGGTGAATGGGGTGTGCTCAAAGAATGAGGGCAGCGGTGGGGGACGATGGGGCCTTTCTGAACCACCTCAGACAAGAATGCAGACTTTGACACCAGGCTTGGCCAGGGCTGGTCCATTTGGCCCCTGGCCAAAGATTCCACCTCAGCTCTGTCTATTTCTGGCCACGGGACAGGAATGTTCAGGGCACAGGGAAATGGTGAGAAGGTAAGCATATAAAGCTGAATTTTTTTTTTTAGCCTTCAGAAAGAGGCCTTTGTCAGGTGTAATTTGTTGTGATCAACTAGGGTTCCCCACAGTCCATCTCTGGTTCTGGATGGAATCTCATTTTAACCAGGCTGTTTCTTGGGGAGGCTAAAGGTACAGGTTCAAACTCTTAAAAGCATGCCTAATGAAGACTGTCGGACTGGATCAGAAAGGTAAAGTCAAATATATATAGCATCCGTAAGAGACACATTTTATCTCTATAGCACATAGCCCATAAAGAGAGGGAGAGAAAATCCAAAAATCAGTGCTGCTGCTTGAAGGCAATACCATTGTAATGGCAGTGGGAACAGAGTGGGCAAAGATGCCCATCAGATTCAAATCAACCAACCCCTAACTCCTAAAAAAATGAAGACCTACTTTGACTACGGGATAACATACAGTAATTAAAAGAACATCTGAGAGTGGTGTCAGGTTCAGATCTGGCTTCTGCAACTAGAGAAGGGTCTTACTATCTTAGTGAGTTACATAAGAAGTGTCAAGGGCCCAGGGCACCTGGGTGGCTCAGTTGGTTAAGTGTTGGACTTCAGCTCAGGTCATGATCTCACAGTTTGTGGGTTCGAGCCCCTCGTCGGGCTCCGTGCTGATAGCTCAGAGCCTGGAGCCTGCTTCAGAGTCTGTGATTGGCTCTCTCTCTGCCCCTCTCCCACTCATGTTCCATCTCTCTCTCAAAAAAAAAAAAAAAAGAGAAGTATCAAGGGCCCAGTAGAGTGACTGGCTCATAGCAATGCTCAATGAGTGGTAACTATTATAATTATAAAACTCAGCAAGAACCTGGAAAAATCCCAGGAGGGGTGTCACTTCACCCACTGACCACTCTTAACACACCACCTCCCCTACTCGGCACACACACTCCACACACACTGTTTCCCAGAGTTACAATCGGTAGCCAAATTGGTCTGAGTTTTTGCACTTTAGGGGGAGGAAAACAGAAGCCGGAGCCAGAATGGTGTCCAAACTTGGTCAGCAATCCAATCACTGTAAACAAGTCGTGTTTTTAGGGCAGGAAGTGTAGTTAGGGATGAGACCCACCGCATGCAAATTCCTGGAGTGCTGGTCCAGGAACAGACAGGTACGGAAGGGCTTGGCCGTGCCCATAAAAGGACTACACTGGGTGGGTAGTGGAGGGAATTCTGCGTTAGAAGGAGGAAAAAATCAGTTTTTCAAAGAGATGGCTCCTCAAAAGTGGCCAAGGACGTACTGGTTAGCTTTCCTTGTGCCTCAGGTAGAGCTATTCCTAGCAGGACTCATCTTGGCTTTGTACACGGTGTCTCCACTAGTTTTCAGGCCAAGCGTGCATCCAAGTGATGCAACCTCAGCCAAAAGTCAGTTCTTCGGGCCTAAGCCCCTCAGATGGGAACTAGACCCAGGGGGCCCAGCAAAGGAAGGAGCAGCTGGTACAGAGACCACAGCCACATCTTTGCCTTGTCTGGAAATGTCTGGCTACACTGAGGAGGGGGTAGGAGTGCTGGTGTCAAGTTTGTTAAAAGCCTGTGATCTGGGTTTCTGCTGTGAATTAGAAGCAGTGGGTTCCTTCCAGAAGCCCGGTGAGTAATAGCAGCAGGCACCGACCGCCACATCACCAATGCTGGCTGGGCTTGGCTGCACAATGCCAGCTGGTACTGTGTCACTGCTGATCATTCCTAGAGATAATGGCATCTGCAGAGTAGTGGCATACACACACGTACCTACAAGTCCCTGCTCTTCCTGGGGGAGGCAGACTTCCTCAGCTACCTTTGGACCTCATCAGTGTCAGTGGTGCTGATCACAAGTCTTTTCTGGGCCTCCTTCTAAGAATGATTCTAATATTCTCAGTGCATTTTTAGCATGACACGCACTAGCTTCAACCCACAACCCTAGGTTTAACCGCTCTGATCTGGGTGCATGTGATTTCCAGAAGATACCTTCTTCCACACTTCCCTAACTTTGGTCTTGCTGTTCTCTGTTCTAGGACACCACATACCTATCGCCTGAACACCTGTTACTCTATGTTTAGGAATCTACCCACAGGTATATATAAAAGATCTTAAGGAATCTATTGAAAGACTATAAGAACTGATAAGAGTTTAACAAGGTTGCAGGATACAAGATCAATATACAAAGGTTAACTGTTTCTATTCACTTTCAAAGAACAATCCAAAAAGGAAATGACAAAACAAATTCCATTTACAATAGCATCAAAAAGAATAAAATATTTAGGGGAGGTGGGTGGCTCAGTTGGTTAAGCATTTGACTTTGGCTCAGGTCACAATCTCATGGCTCATGGGTTCAAGCCCTGTGTCGGGCTCAATACTGACAGCTCAGAGCCTGGAGCCTGCTCCAGATTCTGTGTCTTCCTTTCTTTCTGCCCCTCCCCTGCTCTTCTCTTTCTCTCTTCCTTTCTCTCCCAAAAACAAATGTTTAAAAAAGATTTTTAATGTAATATTTAGAAATATATTTAACAAAAAACACGCAGAATTTATCCTCAGAAAGCTACAGAACATTTTTGAAAGAAATTAAAGATCTAAATAAATGGGAAAACATCCCATGTTCATGGATTGGAAGACTTAACGTCATTAAGATAGGAATACAAATTCATCAAAATCTTTATTAGAATCCCAACTGACTTTTTCATGGAAATTGAAACACGGATTCTTTTTTTTCTTAAATAGTTTATTGTCAAGTTGGTTGAAACACTGATTCTAAAATTTATGTGGAATTGTAAGGGGTCCAGAATCGCCAAGACAATTCTGAGAAAGGAGAACCAAGTGGTTCTCACACTTCCCAATTTCAAAAGGGCAAAAGGTTAATACAAAGCAACAGTTATCAAGACAGTATGGTACAGGCGCAAGGACAGACATATATATCAATGGGGTAGAAGTGAGAGTCTAGTAGTAAACTCATATATTTATCATTAATTGCTTTGACGAGAGTACCAAGACCCTTGTCTTTCTCTTGGGGAAAGACTAGTGTTTGTAAAAAGAATGGTGATGGAATAACTAGACAGCCACAAATAAAAGAAGCTGGACTCCTCTTCCACACTATTTACAAAAAATAATCTAAAATGGATCAAACACATGCATCTAAAAGCCAAACTATAAAACTCATAGAAGAAAACACAGGAATAAATCTTCATGACTTTGAATTTGGCGATGGTTTCTAAAATATGACACCAAAGCACAGGCAACAGATTAAAAATTTGTATACTGGACTTCATCAAAATTAAAAATTTTGTGCATCAAAAGGCATTATCAAGATGCTTCATGAACCAGGGTGGCCATAGGATGGGTAGAAAAAAAGCATAGTGATCAAGTATTTATTGTACTATTTGCATGCCTACCTCCCTTTCAAGCCTGTGAATCCCCTTGAAGGCACATAATCTTAGTATCTGCTGAATCCATTATAGTATAAATGCTGAGTACATGTGATGTGAACTGAGAAACAAGGAGACACTAAGAAGGTGAAAAGACAACTCACAGAATGGGAGTAAATATTTGTAAATCATATATCTGAAAAGGGTCTAGTTATCCAGAACATATAAAATCTCCTAGAATTCAGGGTGCCTCAGTGGCTCAGTCAGTGAAGTGTCCGACTTCTGATTTTGGCTCAGATCATGATCTCATGGTTCATAAAATCGAGCCCTGCATCGGGCTCTGTGCTGACGGTATGGAGCCTACTTGGGATTCTCTCTCTCTCCATCCCCCCGCCTCCGTCTCTTCCTCCTCCTCCCCCAGTTGCACACACACACACAAGTCCTCTCTCTGTCTGAAAATAAACATTAAAAAAACCTCCTACAATTCAATAAGAATAACCAAGCCAGTTTAAAAATGGGCACCAGACTTGAACAGATATTTCCCCAAGGAAGATATGCAAGTCTCCAACAAACACCTGAAAAGATGCTCAATATCATTAGTTACCAGGGAAAGGGGAAATCACAACCTCAGCAAAATACCACTTTGCACACACAAGGATGGCTATAATTTTTTTTAAGTGGGAAAAAGTAGGTGTTGGTGAGGATTTTGAGAAATTGGAACCTCCATGCATTGCTGGTAGTAATGGTACAACTGTTGTGACAAAGTATGGCAATTCTTCAGAAAGATAAACATAGAATTACCATATGACCCAGAAATTCCACTCCTATTTATATACCTAAAAGAATTAAAAACAGATGTTCAACCAAAGCTTATATACAAATGTTTACAGCAGCTCTATTGATAATAGCCAAAAGGTGGAAACAAGCCAAATGTCCATCAACAATGAACAGATAGGGGCGCCTGGGTGGCTCGATAGGTTGAGCCTCTGACTCTTGGTTTCAGCCCAGGTCATGATCTCATGGGTTTGAGCCCCACATAGGGCTGCACAGCAGGCAGTGCAGAGCTTGCTTGGGATTCTCTCTCTTCCTCGTTCTCTGTCCCTCCCCTACTGTCACTAACTCTTTCTCTCTAAATAAATAAACTTTTTTTAAAAAATGAACAGGTAAACAAAATGTAGTATATCCATATAGTGGCATATTATTTGGCCATAATAAGGTACGTAGTATGCATACATATCACAACATAAAGGCTTGGAAACCTGTAAAGTGAAAGACGACTTATATTTGATTCCATTTATATGAAGTATCCAGAATTGGCTGTATATATGCAGAAAGTAGATTAGTAGGTGTGGATGTGGGGAGTAGGGGTTGTGGGGGGAGAAGGAGGTGATAGGTAAAGGGCACAGGCTTCTCTTTCCGGTAATGAAATGTTCTAAAATTGACTGTGGTGATGGTCATACATGTCTGTGGATATACTAACATCCATTGCCTTGAACATCCATTGTAAATGGGTGAATTATACAGCATGTGAATTACATATCAACTAAGCTATTAGAAAAGAAAAATCTACTTAAATGACACTTTGTGTTAAGAGTATATATTTATGGGGGCACCTGGGTGGCTTAGTCGGTTAAGCGCCCGACTTTCGCTTAGGTCATGATCTCGCGGTTCGTGGATTCGAGCCCCGCGTCGGGCTCTGTGCTGACTGCCAGCTCGGAGCCTGGAGCCTGTTTCAGTCTGTGACTCCCTCTCTCTCTGACCCTCCCCTGCTCATGCTGTCTCTCTCTCTCTCCTAGAAATAAATAAAAACATTAAAAAAAAATTAAAAAAAATTTAAAAATAAAAAATAAAAAAAAGAGTATATATTTATGAAGATTCTGCTACATGATAAACACTGTATGAGGCACTGGGAATTCAAAGATGACTCTGACGTGGGTTCTGCCCTCAAGGAGTTCACACAATACTTAGAGAAGCAATAACAGTGTAGAACTAGATACAGGAATGAAAAGGGGAGGCAGTGATCACACCTGATGATGAGGGACAGGAAAAGCCTTAGACAGTTGACACTGAGGTTTCGGAGGAAAGTTTGAGTTTGACAGGTTGGGGGTGGGGAGGTCTTCCCAGGCAGTGGGAAGGGCAGGTCTGAAATAACACAGAGTATTTTGGGAGCCATGTGTGGTGCAAATTGCAAGATGAAAAAGTAGAGGCGCTGGGGGATGGGGATGCCGAGAAGTGGGAGCGATGAGGGTAGAGAAGCAAGCAGAGGGCCGGCCGAGAGGGACTGTGAATGCCATGCCAAGAAATGCTGAGTTTTCCTTTTGGGAATAAGGAGCCAATGGACGATAAGCAAGGGGGTGAGGGGGACAGATTTGTGATCTAGAGCAGGAGTCAGCAAACTGCAGCCCACGGACCAAATCTATAAATAAAGCTTTTGGAAATGAAACTTTATTGGAATGCAGCCATAGTGATTGCTTTCCTTGTTATCTGTGGCTACTCTTCCACTAAAACAGCAGAGTTGACCAACAGCAACACAGAGCATAGGGCCCATAAAGTCCAAAATATTTGCAATCCATCCTTAGAGAAAAAGCTTACCACCCCCTGCTCTGGAAAGATCCCTGTGGCTATTGCATCAAGAAGGGTTTTGCATGGGTTAAGACCAAGGGAAAGGAGGCCAGTTAGGAGACAAGCAACTCACCCACCACTGGGGAATGTGACGATGTTGGTGATGGTGATGTTGGTGTAAGTTGTGGGTGGAGAGATGGGCCTGCCTTTGTGAGCTGTGGGGAAGGAAAAACAGCTGGGGAGTATCAGTTCAAGAAAATCCAAGTGCCTGAGTTTCTGAAAAGGATTAGAGACCCCACTTCGCTAATGTATAAACTTTAGTGTTTTTCTCTTCATCATTAAAATGTCTCCTAACATTTTTAGAAGAATGCTCTCAAACAGAGCATCTGAATTCAAGGCAGCTTAAAAGTTTTATTTTATTATTTTTAAATTATTTTATTTTATTTTAGTAATCTCTGCACCCAACGTGGGGCTTAAACTCAAGAGTCAATGCTCTACTGACTCAGCCAGCCAGGTACCCCTACCTTAAAGGTGTTTTTAAAAAACTTATTCTTACCATTTGGTTATGGGCATGCCAGAGCAGTTCTAGGTAACCTGGTGGATACAGTCTTCCTCTCTTCATGCGTTACAACACGCCAAAGTCCACAAACTCTTTGGCTCTGCTCTAAGGCTGCTGTTGGCACTCGGTGGGCACCAAGGGGTTGGCTGCCGGCCATCAGAATAGTATTCCTGATCAACGATTCTATTTTAAATACACATGTCAGATATCGTGTCTTACTCATTAGTGTGTCTCCTACAGTGACGGGCAGAGTGTCCGGCACATAGAAGTCCACTAATGAATCATTTCAGTTAAGGAGAGAGAGGACCAGGTGGGAGGAGAAGGAGGAAGGAAAGGAAGACAGGAAGGCAAGACATGGCCACAAAATTGTCCCCCAAGGTTTAAAACTCATTCTCCAGCAGAAGCTGATAAAAGGACCGTTCTCCAGGTGGATGGGAGCCCCTTCTTGCAGCGGGAGCCTAGAGGGACTGTACTTAGCGGTCATGTGTTAATACAGCTGCAACCGCAAACCCCAAATACGCTGTACTATCTTCCCCAGATATTTTAAGGAAATAAGCTGCTTAAATCTCACAGCTAATCTTGTGGCCTTTCACATTACACATGTGTTTTTCAAACATCCTTCCCAACTGTCTCACGTAGAGAAAATGAGCGTCCAATCCCAAGACCCCGAGGTGTAGCTGAAGCAGCCACACGCAGCCGTGAAATGTAATCGAAACTTCCTGCTCTCCCTCTAACTCTGTGCACTCTAGTCCATTCTTGATCTATGTGGTAGTTACAAGGGCATGTTCATTTTGTAAAGAAACATCCAGAACAGGGAGCTGTCCAAGAGTGCTCACAGCAGCATTATTCCTAGTAACCCAAAGGTGGAAGCAAGTCACCGATAAATGGACGGGCACACAAAATGTGGTCTATCCCTTCAATGGAATATCATTCCCTTAAAAAGGAAGGAAACTTGGACATGCTACAAGATGGATGAAACTTGACGACACAGAGGTTAAGCGACAGAAGTCAGTCACCAAAAGACAAAGTACCACATGATTCCACTCACATGAGGTGCCCAGAGCTGTCAAATTCACAGAGACGGAAAGTAGGATGTTGGTGTCCAGGAGATGAGGAGGTGGGGGGATAGGGAGTTAGGATTTAATAGGAACAGAGTTTCAGTTTGGGGAGACGGGAAAAGCTCTGGAGGTGGATGGTGGGGACATCCCACAACAACGTGAATGTGCCTATAGCTGCTGAGCTACACACTTAAAAATGGTTAAAATGGTGAGTTTTAAGTTATGGATATTTTAGCACATTAAAAACAAACCCAAAAGTGTATACCTGTGTATGCTTAGAACCAGTGCCATTTTGCCTACATGTGCTCTTCTTGGTGGGGGTAGGGTGGGGTGGGGGAGAAAGCTGGCTTTAAAAATGTACTCAATTTTATGTGTATATATAGAATGTACTCAATTTTATGTGTATATATCAAATATATATATATTTGATTTAGGAACATATTTAGGAAAAGATCTTTCTTACTAGATCTTTGGGTCATGTGGGCACTTTGAAAAGCTGTGCTTATGTTTATCCCGCTACTCATTGGTGCCCCAGGACAAGCCTGGGTGTGGGGGATCTCATGGGTCTAAGTTCATGGACAGTGTAAAGAAACTGAGCAAAGTAAGCTGTTCACAAGCCACCAGCATCATGTTCTCATTAAGCGTATCCTTTCGAGGCAAGCAGCACTATCTTCCCATAAGATCCTCTAAGCATTGTGCTGGGGCACATCAAGGAGGGCATATGGTAGCTGGCACAAAACCTCCATGGAGTCACCTGGGTCTGCTTGTATAACAGAGATTCTGACAATGAAAAAACAAAAAAATGTCTCATCATTAGCAGGTGATAATATGAAGTTAAAGATATTCCACATGAAGGCATCAAAAGCCTTGGGTAAGAAGAAATGATCCACTGTGGTCCTAATTATATCCTCATTATCTGTTGAGTCTGTTCACACTCTACACCTGGTCTTGGCACACACCACTTACCTGGGTGTGTCATTTTTGCCAAGAAAAGTGCCAAAGATTTTTTGGGACTCTGGGCAGAAATCTTATCTAAACTGTCACCATCACGCTTTTATCACCCTCAAACAAGTGGCTATTCTGAAGGGATGGTCCTGGTGCCAAAAGAATTCTCAGATACAGGTGGCGGGGAAGACTGACCAGCACACCTGGCCAGGCTGTGTTCTCTGCCAACCATGCACCATGCTCGACAGCAGGCACACAGCTAGAATTACTCAGATAAGAAGGTCTGAAGACTCATTCCAAACCTAGACACGGCTGGAGAACGGAAGATACACAGCGCATGGCTGCAGGCACGTGTCTGTGGAATCTGCTTGGTCGTCCCAGTCCTGGCCCACGGATGCCAATTCTGCTGGTTCTGTGGGCCTGGAGTGGGATAGGCTGTGGCCACTTCATCTGAGGCCTCATGGCCCACTCAGGGTCTGCAGTGCAGGTGGGTTTATGTGACACAGTCACGTGGATGCACCTTGAAGACCATTCTCCAGAAGGGAATGAACAATAGTATTTACAGGCTGTTCAGAATCCAGGCAGCCCCAGGAGTGGGGGACTCCACCTCCAAATGCTCCTGGAGCTGTAAAAGAAGTGACTGCCACAGCTGATATGGAATCATCTAGAAATTCTGCCCCCATGGAGACAGTCTATCAGCTAAGGGGAAAGAGAATTTATGACTGCCAGCAGACAGGGTGATTCAAGGTTAATGCTTTGCCCCTTCGAGTTCCTACAGTTTGGATAATGGGATTGAGCAACCAGTTTCTCTGTCCCTGACTGGCTGTTTTACGGAAGGTGTGTTCACTCAATGGCTATTTCCGGCAATGAATATAAGAGCAGAAAATCTAGGAGTCAAGAAATAAGAGATTCCCTTTTCCCACATGGCCAGCCAAGGAAGAATTCCAAATCATGAGTCTTAACTAATAAGATGTAGAAATGATTTATTACCCCACTTCAGAGCAAATAAACACAAGTAATGAAAATGCTAAAAGTAAAAAATTCTGGTGTTCTAGATCTTCATCAGACCAAGGCAGAATACACAAAGCTGTCCATAAATGAAAGACTTCAGAGGGAAACCTCTTCTGTGTCATGCAATGTAGGAATCTCCGACTAAAGACACCAGCTGCCAAACTACTACTCGGGTGATCCGGGGGCCGGGGGGGTGTGGGGGGGGGCGAGGGTAATGGTTCTCAGTGAGGTTTCTTTCCACGGCCTTGGTCTTGTCCACGAACTCCAGCGACAACACTTTCACTCATCCTACTCCCAGCCCTAGGAGCCAGAGAATAGGGGGGAAATGCTGCTTCATAGTGCACAGAGGCCCGCCCCGAGTCCTCAAGAGAGCAGTCGCTTTTTTTTTTTTTTTAATGTTTTATTTATTTTTAGGAGAGAGAAAGAGAGACAGCGTGAGCAGGGAGGGTCAGAGAGAGAGGGAGTCACAGACCAAACAGGCTCCAGGCTCCGAGCTGGCAGTCAGCACAGAGCCCGACGCGGGGCTCGAACCCACAAACCGCGAGATCATGACCTAAGTGAAAGTCGGACGCTGAACCGACTAAGCCACCCAGGCGCCCCGGGCAGTCGCTTTCATACAGTTCTACAATAAGCTGGGAAATAAGCCCAGGCTTCCTGACCTTGCAGCTGATTTACCTCAAGCGCCAAATGGCCAATTACTAAATATTTACACACGGATTTCTAATCACAGGTATATAGGAAGTGATAAACTCAGGATGCAGCAAGAGCCAAGAGGAACATTTCAGAGGACAGCTAATAATCCATGAGCAGCACTGAGAAACAGAACCACCACATCCCAGGAATGAGGAGGTTGGGTCAGGTCCTGGCTCTGCCAATCACCAGCCCTGCCACCTGGACAGCTTATCTGCTTGCCAGTTTCCTCAGCTGTAAAATGAATTTAGTACCCATCTTGCTCTTTAGTGGGATGTTGTAATAACCAAATGACACAGTGGATAGAAAACTGGCTTGAAAGGAGTAACGTACAAGATGAACGTAGACTACAAAAACTGGAAGAATTCGGATCAACTTTACAAAGGCATTTCGGGGAAAAGTGGGAAATTTTTGTTTTTGTTTCTGTCTTGTTTTAATTTTTAAAAATATTTATTTTTGAAAGACAGAGAGAGAAAGAGCATGAGCGGAGGAGGGGCAGGGAGAGGGGAAGACACAGAATCCAAAGCAGGCTCCAGGCTCTGACCTGTCTGCACAGAGCCCGACATAGGGCTCAAACTCACGAACCGTGAGATCATGACCTGAGCCAAAGTCAGATGCTTAACCAACTGAGCCGCCCAGGTGCCCCAAAAGTGGGAAATTTTTGAATATGAGCTAAGTATTAGATGATAGTAAAGAATTATTCTTAACTTTCTTAGGCATAACAATGGTGAAATGGTTATTTAATACTTTTCAGGATTACACTGAAATACATAGGGATGGAATTATTATCAAATTTGAAATCTGGAATTTGCTTTAAAATACTTCAATGAGAAAAGAAAGAGCAATAGGATAGAAAGGAGGGAGTATGGCAAAATATGGATAACTGTTGAAGCTGGGGGAGAAAATATGGGAGCCTTCTTTTATGCATATATGCAATTTTTCAGAAAACAAAACAATTTTTAAATGTATTATTATTTTTTATCTTAGTAAGAGAGAGCTTGAGCAGAAGGGGGAGGGGGAGAGGGGGAGAGAGAGAATCTTAAGCAGGGTCCACACTCAGGCGCGGAGCTTGATCCTGGGACCTGGGGATCATGACCTGAGCTGAAATCAGGTGTCTGAGGCTCAACCCCATGAGCCACCTAGGTGCCCCAAATACAAAATAATTTTTAAATAAACATTGCAGAATTTGGGGGGGGGGGAGGACAGCACAAAGCTTCACTGAAGGTCATCCCCTGAGCACAGAAAATCTGTTTCCTTCACAAGACCCTTCCACACTGGTTATCCAGAGATCAGAGAACAAGGACATGGCAAAAGGCCAGGAGAAGCCAGGCCAGGAACCCAGGTGGAAAGGAGATAGATGGAAGCCTCTATCAGAAGTTTCTGTCTGCTATGCATCCAAACGTCAGCCAACCTGCAATGTCAAGTGCACTTTGTCTTCAGACCTAGGTTTCACATTCACCTTAGACCATGTCATTTTGTAACACAAAGTCACAGGGAGACAAACAGATTCCTGCATACCCACACACCCCACTGAGACTCAATCCCTTTGGGCTCCAAGAACCCCAGGGCCAAATGGGGGCATGCACTTTGCCGTGGGTTTGAATGGTCATTCCAGGGCAGATACTGGGTAACAGGACAAAAGGGACAGGGAGATGAATAATGAGCTAAGGCAGGGTCTACGGAGTCAGTCATTCCTCCGGGTACTGACCAGGGAAATGAACACTTCTTCCTCCTAAGCCTCATCCCTGACCATCTTAAGTACAGAATACACCTAATAACTACATAACTTAGAATAACTAAAAAATGTCAGCAAAGGTGACAAAGGCTTTGGAGGTTCCTGGGCAGACAGGCTCGCGGTGGCATGAGGGAGGAGCTGGAGTATAGGAAAGGGATGCGAGTGTCCACACGGACTAGCTCCGTGGCCTTGAGGTTCAGCGCTTTAACTTCTCTGCAAAAAGAAACGACTGGGCTAATTTTAAGAACTGTGCGGTTCAAAGATTTTAGGGCGCGAAATTAATTTGGGGGCATGTTTCCGACTTTCATGAACATCGTTCTTCTCACCTGGACCTGAGGTTTCCTACATTTTGAGTAGTTCAGTGCTTCCCACCCCCACCGCGCCAAGTTCTGCCGCGTTCCCTCACCCCACCCGCGCTGTTTTTTGGTGGTCTTCGCTTGTTTCTTCCAATCATTTCTATTTCGGCGCTGATTTACAGCGACACCTCCAGCAGGCAGCTACAGTTAGGAGGCTCCCAGATTTGGAGTTGGGGGAGGGTGTGCAGCGCGCAGTGGCCAAAGCGCCTGCGTAAAAACTGCAGGCACGGAGGACCGCGGGATACATACATACAGGACTAGGATTTGCTCTACCCCTGGGGCGATCCTGCAAGTACGACCCCCGGGCTAGCTTGTGCTAGTTCTTTCCTACTCCAGGGCCTCTCTGTGATAACGACGGGAGACGTTCCCCGGTTCCAGCACGACGTGGGAGGGAATACCTTGGGTGCGGACCGCGCCTGCCCTCCCGAACAGGACTTGGCACTCCTGCGCCCAGCCGAGCGTTTCCAGCAGGGTGGGGAGAAAACCCAATTCCGAGGCAGCGGACGCTGGAGCACCCAGGCGCACCCCAGGTGGCACCCACTCTGCACCAGCCCTGTGCACTCCGTATCCCCAAAGCCACAGCTCCGGGACGCCCCAGGGCACCCCCCCGTCCCCCCGCGCTCCCCACATCCTCAAAAGCCAGAACTCCGGGTAACCCTGGCCCCACCCCGCACCTAGCGAGCACAGAGCCACGAGGGGCTGCGTCCTGCCGGGTCGCAGGAGCCCCCAGTAAGCCAGGAACACAGCGCCCTGATCCCCGGGGCGCGCCAGCTGCAAAGCTTGCCAGGCTCAGGGAGAGGTGGGGCTGGAGCGGTCCGCCCGAGTGGGAAGAAGCACCCGTTAGCCGGCAGGTCCTGGCATCACTCCGAGCAAGCAGCCTTCGCTCTAAGTGGCCGCCACCCAGGTCCGGGGAGCCCGCAGCATGGCCGAGAGGCAGCTCCGCAGGGAGCGGACCCTGGAAACCCCACCAGGACGCTCCCGCTTCCCTGCCTACAGCTGTGCGCAGGGGAGGAGCAGGGAGCGCTCTTACTTGGCAACAGGCGCCGGCACTGGCTGGGCCGGGACCAGCTTTCCACGGTGGCCCCTTCCGCGCGCGTCGCCGCTGAGCCCCTTTCCCGAGCAGAGGGGGCGAGCCGACTTCTCCGGCCGCTGAAGGAAGCGGGATCCAAGTTGAGGAAGCCGCGGGCTGGAGTCGCTCCTTTACGCTTTTCCCGGTACTTTTAACGCTAGTCGGACGGCAAACCCCTCCCCGGACCCACCCCCTTCCCGGGAGGTGGCCACCGCAGCTGGGCCGGCCTCCGGCCCCTTTTGTTGTAATTCGAGAGCGGCCCCTCCCCGGGCCTGGGCTGGCTTGCGGGGGAGGCCGTGAGCCAGACGGGCAGCGCTTCCCAGGCTCTTCGCGCCCAGGTTTCCGGAGTCTGAGCAGTTCCAGAGGGGGCCCTTTCCTCGGGGAGATTCCTCTGCCCACCCCCACCCTCAGTAGCTCCCGGATGTTAACCCTTCGATGCCCTTATCCACCAGCTTTAGGGTCCACGCATAATCCACCTCGGTTTCCAGAGAACTCCGAGCTGCCTGGCACATAGTAGAAGTTCAATAAAAACTGATCGGTGAAGGAGTTTAAAAACCCATCCATCTCGCCTGGGTTTCTTCTCTATGGGGAAAGTGGATTCCGAGCGTGAAAACAAACAGCCCCCTTTCTTCCAGCGGGTCACATCTATGGCCTTTGCAAAGCCTCCCTCTCTGAGCACTGGGTTTCTCCCTTGTAATTAAAGGCTTTGGATTCAGTGACCTTTAAGGTCCTTCCCTGCACGGCAGGGCCAGGTTTAACAAGCGCTGCGCTCAGGGAACCCAACAGGACACAGCGAAGGGGGTGCATATTTTGCAGTGGGGCATTCCAAGCCTGGCTCTGAGGCTCACACGGGGAGGCAAAGTGAGGGCGTCCTACAAGTAGGGGGAGCCCTCCATGCCATTTCCCGGGGCTCCTTAAGCAAGAGAAAGGCTTTGCCAGACTGGAGGCAGCCAGCAGCTGTAAAACAAGGCAAAGTCCGTGGGCCTCTGTGCGGGACTGTCTGCAGCTGTCTGTTAACATGAAGGGTGGCCACCCTCCTCTTGCCCTGCTCCCTCCCAGCAAACCCACAGCACCAGCCATGACAGGTGATGACTCCCACACTCACCTCCAGCCCAGACCTCTCTCTTCACTGTGGATTTGTAAATCCACTGGTCTCCAGAACATCCCCTCCATGGCCCTCTAGACATTTCCCATGGCCACGGCTAACTTAGCATGCTAGCCCCAAACTCGGTCCCTAAGTCACAGCTCACCCCAGTCCCTGTGAGCTCTGCCAGACAGAAATGGGGTCTCTGTAGGCCCTCCTCCTTCCCCTCCCCTCTGAATCAGTCCCCTTGTTTGATGAGCTGGAGAGGAGGGGGCTGGAGGGAGTTGGGTGTGGTTATCAAAGGGCAGCAGGAGCCCCTGCGGTGCTGGAATTGTTTTGTATCTTGACTGTGGTGGTGGATATGAGAACCTATGCAGGTGATGAAATTGTATGGAACTCGATAAGTGCAGGTGCGTGCATGTCCAGGTAAAGCTGGGAAAATCTGAACAAGATCAGCAGATTGTATCAATGCCGATACCCTGGTTGTGATATTGCACTATGGTTTTGCAAAATGTTGAGGGAAACTGGACAAAGTGTACCAGGCATCTCTCTGTATTCTTCCTTACAAGTGCATGTGAATTTATAATTATCTCAATAACATTTTTTTAACTGAAAATAAAACAAACACCCCAAGGAGCTTCAGGGCCCTCTGAATGCAGTCTGAACCCCTTCATACAGCTAATAGGAACCCCAGGGGCATTTCCAGCTTGCCCATCCCTCAGCCACATTCTTTCCTCTCCTCCACAGACCCTGCTTGCTGTTCAACATGCCTGCTGCTTCACACCCCAGAGCCTTCGCACATGCCATCCCCTTGCCTTGTCTGCCTGGCAATGACCAGCTCTTTGAGATTTCACTCAGTTGGCACAGTTAACACAGTGCCTGAAACCTAGTGGATTCTCAATAAACGCCGCTGAAAGTGAGCACTCTCCTCCCCCCTTACCTTTTTCTCTGATCTCTCTGTTTCTGCTCTTGCTCTTTGTGTTAAAGCATTAACCAGCATGGTATAAAATGAAAGGAAGTTAAATTTGCAAACAATGTGTTGCTTGGTTGTGGAAAAAAAAAAGCAAACTCCTTGTTGGAACATTTAAAAAATACAAAAAAGTATAATAAAGACACTCGTCATCCTGGTGTTCTATCACCCAGAGTGAGGTGCCTAACATTTGGCAGTATTTCCTTCACGATATTTTTCAAATCCATTCTACATTTTGTTCTTGTACCCAGCATTGTTTTTTTTACTGTATTTTTTGTGTATTTTTAAATGTACTGGTTTTTTTTTTAAGGAGTTTAGACTCTTCCAGTGTCTAAAACTACCATGTTCAATGCCAGCATCTCTCTTGTTGGATATAAAGTTGTTTCCAACTTTTTACTAGTTGAGATTATACCGTGACAGTTATCCTGGGGAAAGTAATATTTATTGAGCAGCTACTGTGTGGTTCCTGCTAACTGTTACACATGAGAAAGTGGAGGCTCAGCAAGGCTTTGTCATTTCCCAAGACTCACAGAGCTGACAAGTGGCAAGCTGTGATAACTGAAGTATACCGAACCCCTCCTGCAAGTCCATCACTGCCTCATCACGCCCCCACTCCCAAGAGAAAATGAGTATTTGAAGCTTGCAGAGTCTTCGCTGATGCACTTTTGTGAACCGGACCAAAGGTCTGTGAGACCAGGAAGGCTGTAGACCTCAGTTCTAGATGAAACAAAATGCTTTCTGTCCATATGTCATCCATACAGTCCCTATGTGTCACCCCCATGTCCCAGGCCCCGTGTGCCCCAGAGGCTGAGCCATGTGATGGACTCAGAGGATGTGTCTGCAGTTAGAGGACCTAGGGTCACATCCTGACTTCTAGAGGGGTAAAAGGGCCTATGCCCATGGGTGTGTAGAACAGTTCCTGCCACGTGGGGTTGCGCCCAAATTGCTGCTTGGCCTCTGCTCTGGCAGTGCTGCCTGGATGCCAGGCAGGAGCACACAGCGCTGCTGAGGAGCCTCCCCTCCTCCCCCCTCCAGTCAGAGCTGCAGACCTCAGCTCCGGAAGCTGGGAGAGGCAAGGAAGACAGCACCTTCCTGCCCCCTGCAGGGACCACAGCGATGGCATCCTTAGAACACCTTCCCAGGACGTGCTGGCTGAGTCCAAGGGTGTGCACTGTTCTTGCTCTTTTTCCTTGGCTCTTGAGTTCTGTGGCCAAATCACCTTCCTAAGTCTGGGCGTGTCCCAGGAAGCACAAGCAGGGGCTGGGGAGAGGCTTTGCCCGCATGGGGCTTACGCACCAGTGTGGGGAGGCGGACAAGACACAGACTGACAAACGGACACAGTGAAATGGGGGAGAAGCCAGTGGCAGGCACGGGGGGCCTGGGAAGGCCCTGTCTGACAAGGTAGCAGGGGCTCTGCAAGGGAGGGCCATGTGGACATTTGGGGTGGCAAGTCTCACCTTCCTCTGGGGTCCACAGCACTTAACTTGTATCACCTTTGAGCCATGTTATCACTTCCTACTTGAGTTACAGTTGGTTATGTATTGGATTCATCTCTTTGTATCTGCCTTTGCACAGGAATTGTGAATGAAAGTGACCTTAGCCTCTGTAGCCACCTTGGGGAGCCAGCAGCATGCTTGCACTTATCATGGGCATCAGTGTGTGTGTGTGTGTGTGTGTGTGTGTGTGTGTGTGTTAAAATTTTTTTATTTTTGAGAGAGAGAGAGAGAGAGAGACAGTGCAAGTGGGGGAGGGGCAGAGAGAGAGGAAGATACAGAATCTGAAGTAGGCTCCAGGCTCCAAGCTGTCAGCACAGAGCCCAAGCAGGGGCTCCAACCCACCAACACTCGAGATTACACCCTGAGCCAAAGTCCGATGGCTTAACTGACTGAGCCACGTGGGTGCCCCGGGCATCGATGTTTCTTAACGTGAATCGGATTGAACTGAAAACATTCGAAAGCCTACATAATTAAGATGGAAATAATTGTAGTTTGTATTATGGATTACTCACAGTAATAAGAACGAGAAAACTAGTAGTTTAAATCTATACAGTCAAAGAAGAGACTCCAGCTTTCCCCCTTGTTCAAATAAAAGCAGAATCAACAAACCAAGCAAACACTGATTCCTTTGGGAAGATGATTTAAAAACGCATGTCACCTCCCAGGTAGTGGTCTGATCTGGTGCTCAGGGAGGGGACTGCTGTTAAAGTCAAGTTAGTCAAATAAATCACATATTTCAGTGTCCTATGTTAACCAGATATCTATCAGACCCAGCTGGCTGGCTTTCTCAGATTTAGAAATCTGTAGTGTTATCACGACCACTTTTACCGGGTGTGGACGGACGCTTTGTAGGAAGAGCTTGGGGGAAACTCTCGCTTCCTCCTGGCCGGCAGCGCCCCCTAGTGTCCACATCTCACACGGAATTGAGCGCTTGTGCTCTTCACGGCCAAGCTATAAACCAAGGGGATTTAGAGTCCTAGCATCTTGCTTATGGATGAACTGTTGGAAACCCAGAGAGCTGTTGACTGGACATAGTGCCTCCGGCAGGTTAGCAGCAGCTCTGAAAGATCTAGATCGAGGTGTTCTAAACCCGAGGAGAACCAAAGATCTCAGAAAGCACAAGCTGCACGTGTGTGTGTGTGTGTGTGTGTGTGTGTGTGTGTGTGTTTGTATGTGTGTAGGTCAGCGGCACTTAGGATGCCTCTGCCTTTTCTCCAGAGACCACGTGGTTTTATATCTGAAGCATATAATTTCATTCATATAATCTATTTTCTAGGATGTATAATTATTCTTTTAAAGATCTTATTTTTTAATTTTTTAAAATGTTCTATTTATTTCTGAGAGAGAGAGAGCGAGGAGAAGGTCATAGAGACAGGGAGACACAGAATCCGAAACAGGCTCCAGACTCTGAGCTAGCTGTCAGCACAGAGCCGGATGCGGGGCTCCAGCCCACTAACTGTGAGATAATGACCTGGGCCAAAGTCGGATGCTTAACCAACTGAGCCACCCAGGCACCCCTAATTTTTTTAAAATGTTTATTTATTTGAGAGAGAGCTGGTGCGCATGAGCAGGGGAGGGGCAGAGAGAGAGAATCTGAATCTGAAGCATATTCCAGGCTCCAAGCTGTCAGCACAGAGCTGGGTGTGGGGCTCGAACTCACAACTGTGACGTCATGATCTGAGCTTCAGTCAGACGCTAAACCCACTGAGCCACCCAGGCACCCTAGGATGTATACTCATTCTTTGTCACATACCTGGGGGCTAAGCTTCTTCCCCCATCTCTTTCCTTTCCCTTTTCTTAATCATTAATCATTATAACAGCATGTTAGGGGGTGCAAAATAATTTTTTTTCTGGGAATCAAAGCTTTTCAAAGCCTTCTCTAATGAAGAAAGCAGGGCAAGGCAATCCTTTATGTTCTTCAAACAAGAAAATTAGGTCTAGAAGAGAGGAAAATCCATTTTCCATGACTACCCTGCCATTGGCTCCCAGAACTTGAGCTGGCGTCTCCTCGTCTCCTTGGAGAACTGCTGGCATTTGCATCCCCTCTGGGGTGGGTTCGGCTTAATGTGGCCCAGAGCCTCCCCTCCCTTGCAGACTGACCAGGATAGGTATAGTTTAAAGAACCTACATAAAAGCATGCATTCCTGGGTTGCTGGGTCTGAAGTCCTACCATTAGAAATTAATCTCTTATGGGGGCACCTGGGTGGGTCAGTCAGTTAAGCCTCTGACTTTGGCTTACGTCGTGGCTTAGGTTGTGATCTTATGGTTCATGAGTTCAGGCCCCGCGTGGGGCTCTGTGCTGACAACTCAGAGCCTGCAGCCTGCTTCGGATTCTGTGTCTCCATCCCCAACCCCCAGGCTTGTGTTCTGTCTCTCTCTCCCTCAAAAATAAACATTAAAAAAATAAAAAATAAAAAGAAATCAACCTCTTATGAAGTACTGATTCATGTAACCATATGGTTGAGTCTCAAAATTATCATGCTGAGCACCCCCACCCCTAAAAAGCCAGCTACAAACGAGTAAGATATTATGTGATTCCATTCACATGATGCTCTAGAAAAATCAACACTAAAGTATTGTGATAGGAAGCTGATCAGTGGTGGCCTGAAGCTGGAGGTGTTTATGGGGTTTGCCTGGGAAAGAGCATGAGAGAACAAACTTTCTGGGGTGATGGAATTTTTTCTTGATCATGGTGGTGGTTACATTGTATATGCATTCTTCTGAAATTCATGAAACTGAGCACTTAAACCAATTTTATTGGGAGAAGTTTATTTTCTTTTTTTTTTATTTTTTATTTTTTATTTATTTTTTTTTTACAGTTTTGCTTTCTTTTATTTTATTTATTTATTTATTTATTTATTTATTTATTTATTTTACAAATAGTTTATTGTCAAATTAGTTTCAACATAACACCCAGTGCTCATCCCCACAAGTGCCCTCCTCCATGCCCACCCCTCCTCCCCCCCCACATCCACCAGTCCTCAGTTTTTGTCAGCATTCAAGAGTCTCTCATGGTTTGCCTCTCTCCCTTTCCCCCACCATTTCCGCCCTTCTTCTCCCCCTTGTTCCTCAGTTAAGTTTCTCCTAATCCTCCTATATGTGCAAACATATGATATTTGTCCTTCTCTGCCTGACTTATTTCGCCCAGCATAACACCCTCAAGGTCCATCCATGTTGCTACACATGGCCAGATTTCAAGGTTTCTCATTGCCATGTAGTACTCCATGGTATAGATAAAACCACATCTTCTTGATCCATTCATCTGTTGATGGACACTTCGGCTCTTTCCATGTTTTAGCTATTGTGGAGAGTGCTGCTATGAACATTGGGGTACATGTGCTCCTATGCATCAGCATTTCTGTATCCCTTGGGTAAATTCCTAGCAGTGCTATTGCTGGGTCATAGGGGAGTTCTATTGTTAGTTTCCTGAAGGAACCTCCACACTGTTTTCCAGAGGGGCTGTACCAGTTTACATTCCCACCAACAGTGTAGGAGGGTGCCCGTTGGGAGAAGTTTATTTTCTACAAGCTATTCCAGAATAAGTGTATTTAAAACTTATTTTAATAAGTCTTTTGGGGCTCCCCATTCTGGTATCCCCTTTAAAATGAAAGCAGTTTGGAGAAAGGCAACCCAGGGTGATGTGTGGTAGGAGTATGGTAGCTAGAGCCACGCTGTGAGGGTTTGGATCCTAACTCCACTACTTACTAGTCATGTGAACTGAGCATATCATTTAATCTCTCTCATTCTTCGTTTCTTCTTTTGTAAAATGCATGCGCATTTTACCGCACAGAATTCTTATTTTATTTTTAATTTTTTAGTTTATTTATTTTGAGCGAGAGAGGGAGAGCACAAGCATGGGAGGGGCAGAGAGAAGGAGAGACAGAATCTCAAGCAGGCTCTGCACAGAGCCCAATGAAGGGCTCAAACTCACGCAAGATCATGACCTGAGCTGAGATCAAGAGTCAGATGCTTAACCGACCGAGCCACACAGATGGCCCCACACAGAATTCTTAGAAGGCTGAAATGAGTTCATAAATGTGAAATGCCTGGAGTAAAGCATCTGGCGCATGGCCAGTGCCAGATAGCTTTTAACCAATTTATCATGGAGGTATAAATGTCCCTTCAAGTTGTCTGCTTTTTTTTCTAGTTACTGTTTTTTTTTTAGGGTAGTGTTTTGTTTACAGAAATATTGAGCAGCAAATATAGACAGTTCCCACATACCCACCTTCACGCAGTAACTTTCCCCTCCTATTAACATCTTGCATGAGGGTGGTACGTTTGTTACAATGGATGAGCCAGTATTGATACATCATTATTAACTACGGCTCATAATTTACATTAGGGTGCATTCTTTGTGTTGTACCTTCTGTGGATTTTGAGGAATGTATAATGACTTGTGTTAACCATCATAATATCATACAGAAGAGTTTCTCTGTATGCTCTGTGCTTTGCCTGTTCATCTTTCCCTTCCCTCAATTCCTGGCAACCCCTGATCCTTTTATGGTCTCCATAGTTTTGCCCTCTTCAGAATGTCATATAATTGGAATCCTACAGTATGTGAACTTTTCAGATTGGCCTCTTTCACATGGTAGTAGGCATTTAAGTTTCCCCTGTGTCTGATAGGTCCTTTCTTTTAAGTGCTGAGTATTCCATTGTCTGGATGTACCAGTCTGTCCATTACCTACTGAAGGACATCTTGGTTGCTTCCAAATGTAGGCAATTATGAATAAAGCTGCTGTAAACATCCATGGGCGGGTTTCTGTGTGGTCCTAAGTTTTCATCACATTTGGGTAAATATCCAGGAGTGAGACTGCTGCATCATATGGTACAACTGTTTTATTTACATGGTGCAGTCACACAACGGAATATTATACAGCCCTAAAAAGGAAAGAAATCCCGACACATGCTAAAATGTAGATGAACCTGGGGACGTTATGCTAACCGAAACAAGCCAGAGACAAAAGGACAAATACTGTGTGAGTCCACGTGTAAGGATTACTTTCAGAGCCGTCAAAATAATAGAAAAAGAATGTAGAATGGTGGTCGACTCTGTGTCTCCCTCTCTCCCTGCCCATCCCCCGCTCGTGTGCCCGTGCTTGCTGGCTCCCTCTCTCTTCCTCTCTCAAAAATAAGCATTAAAAACTTGTTTTAAAAAGGCAGAGAAATTGTGTGTGTGGAGGGGAAGAGTATCTTTAAAACCATCTTTCAAAGTAGTGGTCCCATTTTGCGTTCCCACCAGCAATGAATGGGAGTTCCTGTGACTCCCCATCTTCCCCAGCTCTGGACTCTGGCCATTCCAATAGGTCCGTAGTGAGGTATCACTGTTCTTTGCATTTGCCTTTCTCTGATGACATACAATGTGGGGCATCATTTCACATGTTTATTTGCCATCTGCTTATCTTTTTTTGGTGAGGTGTCTTTTCAGGTATTTTCTCCCTTTTTTAATTGGGTTGTTTGTTTTCTCATTGTTGAGTTTTGAGTTCTTTGTATATTTCAGATACAGTCCTTTATCCTATATGTGTTTTTGCAAAGAATTTCCCTCAGTCTGTGGTTGGGAGTTTTCACCAAGTACCTGGGGTATCATCATACCTTCCTGTCTCCGTGTGTGTGTGTGTGTGTGTGTGTGTGTGTGTGTGTGTGTGTGTGTAGCCGACAGGATTTGGAGGCGGTTGGGTACTAGGAGTAAATACAACTTGATGGCAGTCCTCAAGAGGCTTACACTGTGATTTAGGAGAGAAAGTGACATAGACATTAAGACAAGACAGTATAAGATCCGGTACAAAGTGGCAGGCACCATGCAGTGAATAAAGATCAGAGGGACTGGAGACTCCAGGGGGCTGTGTGGTGTCTGGGGAGGGTGCATGGGTGGGGGTGAAAAGGAGCAGTGCCTTCCAGGCCAGGCCAGCTGGGAGTGGCCGGAGAAAGACACTCCTGGGAAAAAGCAGCTTCACCCTCGCTCAGGGGGCGCCCCTGGGACATCTGGGAACAGGTGGGATGTGGCTGGGCATAGAGCGGCCCCTGGAAATTTGGCAAAGGCACAGATCATGGGGTGACAGGTTCTGGAGACAAGCTTCGCCCACGTTATAATTTTGCTGCTCTCTTCACTTCCCTCTTGACCGCTCCGCCCGGCAAGTCTCCAGATGCAGGAAGAGGGAGACGCTTACCTCGCAGAGTCATTTAGAGCAGGGTGAGGGGGAACCAGTTCCAAATCTCATTCCCAGACACCTGGCTTCTGCCAGCTCTGACCACCTTGTCACAAAGATGCAGCTAAAAGAGGGAGGGGCAGGGCCAGACAAAAATGGGGGCTTTTCTCCAGAGCGATGGGCTGGCATCTGGCGGGGCCGCGCTCCAGGCCACAGCCCAGCAAAGCCTTGCCGCCTCCCAGAAAGCATGTGAGCTGCCTGGCCAGGTCACTCAGGGTTGGCTGAGGACACAGCCTGACTCTGCTCCACTCTGGCCACTGGCATTTCGGAGGCTCCTGCATGCCCAGACCCAGTTCGGCACTCTAGGGGAGGGAGAGGAGGCACGAATACTGCTTGGCCCATCGGCCGCTTGCTCCTGGGGGAGAAGACCCAGGACCAGTCCCCAGGGACAGCTGTCTTAGATTGGAAATATCTGGATGGGAGGATGGGAGCTTCAGAGGAAGGCACGGTTCCAGGAAAAAGCTCCCAGACCCCAACGGGGCTTGTTACCAAAACGGCGAGAACGCTGCCGCAACTGAACTGTGGCCCCCGACATTCACAGGCTGAAGACCTACCAGTGCGAGGGTATTCAGGGAAGCGAGGGGGTTAGATGAAGCCATAGGGTGGGGCTCATGTGGCTTCCTGAAGAGAGGGAGGTAGATCAGAGCTCCGCCTCTCCTCCCGCCAGGTGAGGACACAGCAAAGAGCCCACTGTCTGCGGGCGGGCAGGCGGGCCAGAAGCAGGTTCTCGCCAGGAACTACAACCGCCGGCGCTTTGATCTTGGGCTTCTGGCTCCCAGAGCTGCGAGAGATAAAGGTCTGCTGTTTAGGCTGCCCGGGTGTGACATTTTGTTGCGGCAGCCCGCGCTGACTCAGACAAACACACGGATGGCGCTTCCTTCCCAGGCCTCCCTGGCCACAGCCGACCCCTGGCAACGGTGTGCCCCCTGGGCTTTTGCTTCTCTGACCTTTCCCCTTCGCGACTGCTCTTCTGCAAACAGGCGCGCCCTGACTACCTCGGATGCGGGCGGCATACACTAAGGTGCCCCAAATGTGTGAACGATGGTCTCTCCAACAGCCCCTTCCCTCCGCGACGGCCCTAACTCTCCTCCGGGTCACCCCGCGTCCCGACTGGGCCCTCGTGCTCTAGGCCAGCAGTGCTTCTCAAAGTGTGGTGCAGGGACCACCGGCGGCTGCCACGACCTTTGCAAGGAGTCCATGAGGCCAAACTATTTTTTTTTGTTTTTAATAAAACTGAGATCTTACTTCCCTTTTTATTCTCATTTTCTGAGCTGGAGCTGGCAGTTTGCCAGGAGCAGCTAGCACCCCTTCCGCTTCCACTTCCTCCAGATTGACGAACCGGCGTTCTGGAGCGTTCCAGGAATGTCAGGCAACTTGGATTCCAGTTTCAGTTGCTCTCTTCAGGAAACAAGGGGTTGGATTAGACAATGCAGGCCCCTCCTAGCTATAAAAATAGCAGGGTTCTATTTTCTTTGAATCTTGGTGTTCTTTCTTGTAGACTGAGATGTAATTCTATATTCCCCACCTACTTCACAGAGCTATTGAGAAGGTGAAAGAGATTAAATGTGCATGTGCTCTGGACAGTAGCTCCATAATTAACCGGGGTGATTTTAAAGAGTGGAGCAACCCAAGAAACATCAGTGTAGTCAGAGGCCCATCCCCAGCTACCAGCCTCCTTGGTTGCTAGGAGACCATTGCAGGGAGGCTCAAGCCAATGCAGCCTGTGTCTCCAACAGCTTCTACTTGAGGATTTAGAACCATTTTTCCTTAAAGGAGCCCTCGAGCTCTTGACGTGAAGTAAAACAAACAAACACGAAAACATACAGGCAAACAAACAACCCCCACTGTCTGTGGCTCAACATAAATAATTTCTGACCATTCAATTTCATTCTTCTCATTTTACTTTTAGCCCATTATCTATCTGTCTATTTATCATCTCAAAACTTTTAAAGTGATGAAATATAACCTACATGCACAAAAATGTATAAAATACAAAAATGAGCATAATGAAACACCCATATAATTACTGCCCAGCTCAAGAACTAGAATATTACTGGATTCCCAGAAACATCCCCACAACACACATGTTCCTTCCCAAAACTGCCTCCCAGCCCTGAAAGTAAACACTCTCCTTTTTTTTTTTTTTTTTAATGGTAATGACTTTCCTGCTTGTCTCTTATTGTTAGAGGCTCCAGGGCTCAACGGTGGGTGGGTTATCCAGTTCAGGCCCCTGTCCTCAACTACTTCTAGATGCTCCCAATTCCTGAGTGTGCACCTCTAGCCTGCTCCTCTCTCAATTCAGATTCCTGTGTCCGACTGTATGCTATATGTCTCCCTGGGTATCTAAGTGACACCTCAGTTTTGCCATGTCCCAAACTCCACTCCTGATCCTTTCCCCCAAATCTGCCCACATCAGAAAGGGTAAGGCTATCTTTCCTGCTGAATCTTTCACTTTTAAGCTCCTATATTCACTCCAAATCCTTTACTGGATCTCCAGAATCCAGCCAGTCCTCACCTCCTGTACTCATCATCTCTCCTTTAGATGACTGACAGAGCCCAACTGATCACTTGGCTTCTATCTTTGCCTCAGCAGTTGATTTCAAGCCCACAGACCAAGTAAAGTATCAATCGAATTCCACCTCTGCTCTGACATCACCTTGTGATAACTTTCCATCACTCTGAGCCTGAAAGCCACAGTTCTTACAATTAACCCATGAACTCCTATAAGCTCCGCCCCCCCAAAGGCATGCCTTGCTGACTTCATCTCCCCTTTGATGTCTCTGCTCCAGTTCCACAGCCCTGTCTGCTGTTCCCAAATGCTCCAGGTCTGTTCCTGCCCCACGGCCTTTGCACAGGTGCCGACATGCTGGAACTCTCTTTCCCAGGGTCTCCTTGGGCTTCTTCCCTTGACTTCTGCAAGATTTTGTTCTAGTGCCGTGTGCTCTGAGAGAACATTCTTGACTGTAAGATTTTAACTTCCCTTCCCTTTGGCATTTTCTTTTTTCCATCGTAGCATATTTTTCCATGTAGCCTTTAAACCTTCTAGGATACCATATACATTATTCATTTATTTTCTTCTCCACTGGCATGGAAGCTCTATAGTGTCAGAGCTTGCTTTTTTTCTTTTTTTAATTTGCTTTCTTTTTTTCACTGCTGTTTCCAGTGCAATATTTGTGGAATAAATGGATGGGTTTCTCTGAGGACAGAGGAGCTGGAGGAGAAGATGCCAAGCTGGTCATGCTGTCCTGCTTGGCACCTTATGCTAGAACTCTCTCAATCACAGTCATCTCCTGACATCTCTCAGAAAATGAGAAGTTCACACCTCTCTAGGTTTTTATAACTTTACAGACATATTCACTTCTTCTCTACAAAGTCAGAAAAGTTATGTCCAGTTGGCTGAGGGAAAGCTGAGGAACAGAGAGGGTAAGCATGCCATTCATAGCTTGGCCGCATTGCAGTAGCCACGGATTTCTTCAGAGTGTGTGGGTGTTGGGGGCTCTTGTACAGGAAAGAATTTGTGTGGTCCTTGTCTTTGGTTCTGGAGAGTAAATCTCTAAACCTTTGGGATTTCCCCAGTGATGGGAGTGTGTGTTATTTATGGTAGGTCCCAGACCACACCTGAGTATGCTAGATGGGTCACAGTGAGCCCCTGGGTGGTTTCAGGATGGGGGCTGGCCATGCCACAAGATTAGAGAGCTAGAACTTGGGGCTGATATGTGGGGAGTGAAATTCACACAGAATACACCATGGTCTGTTTTCAGAGATCTCTTTTCTCTTTATCACCCCTGGCCCCTGCTGTGTTGGCTTCATTTCTCCAATGGCAAAAAAATTCTTTGTGAGTCTAAGGAAGATGGTGATTTTTTTTTTCAGTTATTGTAATTTTTGGCTCCAGAATTTTCTTCTGTTTTGTTTTTGTTTTTAGGTTTTCCCTTTTTTAATAGTTCCATTTTCTTCAAACATTGTTTTCTTGCCTTTCTCTACTTCTTCCTTTAGTTCTCTGAGCATCTTCAAGGCAGCTGTTTTAAAGTCTATGTCTAGTAGGTATTCCATCAGGTCTTTTTCAGGGAAGTTTTTGTTGATGTATATTTTTCCTTTGAACGGGCCATACTTTCATGTCTCTTTATATGCCTTCTGACTTTTTGTTGAAAGCTGGACATTTTGATCCAATAATGTCTAGAACTCAGGAAACTCTGGGAACCAGATTTTCACCTTTCCCTAGAGTTTGCTGGGCATTTTATTATTGTTTTTGTTTACTGGGTTTTTTTTTTTCATCGTTGTAGGCTGCCTCTGTGCCAGGGATCCTCCTAAGGTACAGACTGAAAGACTTCTTAGGTTTTTTCTAGGCAAGCACACTTCCCTGGCCCATGTCGTAACTTCCCAGTTTTCCTCAGGAATACACTGTATTATTATTTTTTGGCAGCTGTCAATGGAGTGCCACTCAAGACACAAACTCACTCAAATCTTGGTTGGAAAGGAGTGAACCTCAGAGGTACTCTTGCTTCTTATTGGGGACATACAGCCAATTAACGGATCCTATCAGAGCTGTTCTTTTTCATGAGATTCACTAGATCCTCATTATAAGCCTGTGAGATGCATAGAACAGGTCTCATTATTTCCATTTTATAAACAAAATGTAATGAGATGGAGAAATTCTTATTCACCAAAATTGCAGGTGGACGGAGGTGTATTTTGGAAATTCCAAGCTGCCTAGTGGCCTCTTTTCCATCAGAGAAGCAGTGGGGCAGGGAGATGGGGTCACGGTTCCCAAGGGCTGCCTGAGGCAGGGAGGGTCATGCTTCAAGTGCGGGCTTTGGAGGGTGTGCAGTGTGAGACGGTAGTTCTGTGTAATGGCACAGAGCTGTAGGCTCTCTCCCTGGGGCTATCTCATCATCTTCAGAAGAGGAACTGCTCCATGAAAATGTTAGGAGACACTGGATTTCTAGACAAGAACTTTTCTGTTGTGTTGTTTTGTTTTTGTTTTTGTTTTTTGTTTTTTGTCTCTCTTTTTTTTTTTTTTCCTCCTCAAGAACTTTGAAGGTCATGGCTTGGCATCTGAATGTGGTGTGGAAGGGATCAGAGACTGTAAGAAAGACTATAGGAAGTCACTCCAGAATGAACAGATGTGAGAGATACCACTGTAGCTTTGTTTCCCCTAAAGGGACAGGAGGAGCCCTAATGGACCCCTGTGCTGCATTTTATTGGCACATCAAGCTCATCATAAAAATTTGAACTTTATGGTTCTCTCCAAATCCTTCTCTGAAGTGAACAGTGTAAAATTTTTGTATCCTTCCATGTGTGTGTTTTAATTTGGACCTCAGGTGCCCAGAACCACACTCTTCGTAAGTCCTGGTTCATGACATACTCTCATCCTTGGGTCATTGTGCATGGCTGGGTTTATTTTATGTCATTACTTATTTATTTTTTAAATATAGTTTATTGTCAAGTTGGTTTCCATATAACACCCAGTGCTCATCCCAACAAGTGCCCTCCTCCATGCTATGTCATTATTTATTAATAAAAGGAATACTCACGAGTACAACATCCAGTCAAAGATCTGGCACATTATTAATAAATTAGATTTACCTACACACCCCTCATACTGTTATGCTCTCTACCTCCACAGAGGCAACGACTATTCTGACGTCTATTCTGAACTCTATTTGTCAGTTTATACTTTGCTTATGATATATATATATATATATGTGTGTGTGTGTGTGTATATATATGTCTATGTATATGTATACATATATATGTATACTATATATATGTATATATAGTTTTGTATATAGTATATGTATACATATATATGTATACTATATATGTATATATAGTTTTGGTTAGTTTTATGTTTCTCAATACTATTGTATGCAATGTTCTGGAACTTTCTTTTTCCATTCAATATTATGTTACTGAAATTCATCCTGTTGGATGTAAGTTGAAATACATTCATTTCCAATGTAGCACAATATTCAATTATGTGACTATGCCACAACTTATTTTTCTAGTCTTTCAATGGGTCTGGATTGTTTCTAGTTTAATACAATGAAAAAACAGTGCTGTTAGAAACATTCTGTGCCTATCTGTAGGGGGTATAGAGAACTAGACTGCATTTCTGAGTTCTAGATTGTATAAATATCAAGTTTATATGATAATATCAGGATGTTCACAAATTTCCCTCCTTTCAACAAGTTAGAAATGATGCACTTCTTCACCAAAATCTGTCAGGCATCTTAAATTTTGCCATTTGAATGAGTGTAGGATGGTATCTCATTGTGATCTTGATTTGCATTTCCCTGATTGCTAGATGCTTATTTGCAGATGGGGTTTTCTCCTGTGCCTATTCATTTTTCCTTTGTGGCTGTTGGCTCATGCTTTCCCTCAACTTTTTGTCATTTTTAAAAAATCTTTTATTTATTTCTGAGAGAGACAGCGTGAGTGGGGAGGGTCAGAGAGAGGGGGAGACATAGAATCCAAAACAGACTCCAGGCTCTGAGCTGGCCGTCAGCACAAAGCCTGACGTGGGACTCGAACCCACAAACCATGAGATCATGGCCTGAGCTGAAGTCGGATGCTTAACCGACTGAGCCACCCAGGCGCCCCAACTTTTTGCCATTTTTGAGACATCCCATGTTCATGGATTAGGAAGATAATCTCATAAAGATGCTGATTTTCCCCCAAGTTGCTCTATAAGTTTATTTCAATGTGGGTAAAAATTCTTCTGGGACTTTTACAATATGACATGGAAAAACAACAGATCAAGAATAGTGAAGATACCTCTGAAGAAAAAGAATAAAGTGGGAAGAATTGACTTCCCAGATTTAAAGATGTATTATAATGTATAAAATATATTAATTAAGGAAATGTGATGTTGGCATAGGTGTAGACATACTGACAATGAAACAAAACAGAGTGGCTGCAAACAATCCCACTTAAGTACAGATTTTTTATTTGTGACAAGTGTCAGGCAAATTACTGAGGGGAAAGGGACTATTGAATAAACAAAGATGAAAATTTAATTATCTATATGGAAGAAATGGAATCAGATTCCCAGTTATCACCATACACAAAATCAATCCCAGATTATTAATAACATGAATGTCAAAGTCAAAAATTGAAAACTTTTAGAAGATAGTAAAGGGGATTACTCTTCTAACCCTGGGGTGAGGAAGAATTTCTTAAACTGAAAACCAAAAGCATAAACAAACAAAAAAATGGATACATTTTATTGTGTTAAACTTCTGTCCATCAAAATACAGCTTTCAGAAAGTGAGAATACAAGCTACAAACTAGAAGATGTTTCTAACAAATACAGCCCTAAAATATTAATATTAATGACTTCATTATTTGATCTACTATACAAATATATAAAAATGGGTCATATAAAGAGTTTTTAAAATGGTTTAATAATATGTGAATTACCAGAAACTTGCTCACCTACATAAAAATGTATCAGGGGCAGCTTTCCAAGGTCTAAATGTTTTATTTATTTAAAATCAAAAGTTATAATGATTTTGAAAATTTTATTTAGGTATTTATGTATTTTTAAATTATAGCATAGTTACTATACAATGTTATATATTAGTTTCAGGTGTACAATATCATGATTTCATCAGTTCAGTACATCATCCAGTGCTCGTCATGACAAGTGTACTCCTTAATCCCTATCACATATTTAACTCATCCCACTACCCACCTCCCCTCTGGTACCATCAGTTTGTTCTCTATAGTTAAAAGTTTGTTTCTTGGTTTCTCTCTCTCTCTCTCTTTCTCTCTCTTTCTTCCTTAGCTCACTTGTTTTGTTTTTTAAATTCCACATGTGAATGAAATTATATGAGATTTGTCTTTCTATGATTGATTTACTTCACTTAGCATTACACTCTCTAGCTCCATGTTTTTGCAAATGGCCACATTTCATTTCATTTTTATTGCTGAGTAATATTCCATTGTATATATAAGTACATTGTATGTATATATGTATATGTATGTATGTATATATATATATACTACATCTTTTTTTTAAATTTAAATCCAAGTTAGTTAACATATAGTGTAATAATGATTTCAGGAATAGAATTTAGTGATTCATTATTTATATATAACACCCAGTGCTCATTCCAACAAGTGCCCTCCTTAGTGCCCATCACACATCACGCACGCCCTCCTTAAAACCCATCAGCCACCTCCCTTCAGCAACCCTCGGTTTGTTCTCTGTGTGAAAGAGTCTCTTATGGTTTGTCTCCCTTTCTGTTTTTATATTATTTTGTTTCCCTTCCCCTATGTTCATCTGTTTTGTTTCTTAAATTCCACAGATGAGTGAAATCATATGATATTTGTCTTTCTCTGACTTATTTTGCTCAGCATAATGCATTCTAGTTCCTAGTTCCATCCACGTTGTTGCAAATGGCAAGATTTCATTCTCTTTGATTTCTGAGCTGTACTCCATCGTATATCTATACCACATCTTCTTGACCTATTCATCAGTTGATGGATATTTGGGCTCTTTCCATACTTGGGCTATTGTCAATAGCACTGCTATACATATTGGGGTGCCTGTGTCCCTTCTAATCAGCACTCCTGTATCCTTTGGGTAAATACCTAGTAGTGCAATTGCTGGGTCATAGGGTAGTTTTATTTTTAATTTTTTGAGGAACCTCCACACTGTTTTCCAGAGTGGCTGCACCAGTTTGCATTCCCACCAGCAGTGCAAAAGATACCTCTTTCCCTGCATCCTCACCAATATCTGTTGTTGCCTGAGTTGTTAATTTTAGACCTTCTGACAGGTGTGAGGTGGTATCTCATTGTGGTTTTGATTTGTATTTCCCTGATGATGAGTGATGTTGAGCATTTTTTCATGTGTCTGTTAGTTATCTAGATGTCTTCTTTGGAAAATGTCTCTTCGTGTTTTTAGCCCAATAAATCTTCACTGGATTATTTGTGTCTTTGGGTGTTGAGTTGGATAAGTTCTTTATAGATTTTTGGATACTATCCCTTTATCTGATATGTCATTTGCGAATATCTTCTCCCATTCTGTCAGTTGCCTTTTAGTTTTGTTGTTTCCTTCACTGTGCAGAAGGTTTTATCTTGATGATGTCCCAATAGTTCATTTTTGCTTTTGTGTCCCTGGCTTCCAGTGACATGTCAAGTAATAAGTTGCTGCAGCTGAGGTCAAAGAGGTTGCTGCCTGTTTTATCCTCTAGGATTTTGATAGCTTCCTGTCTTATGTTTAGGTCTTTTATCCATTTTGAGATTATTTTTGTGTATGGTGTAAGAAAGTACTCCCACTTCATTCTTCTGCATGTCACTGTCCAGTTTTCCAAATACTATTTGCTGAAGAGACTGTCTTTTTTCCATTGGATATTCTTTCTTTTGTCAAAGACTAGTTGGCCATACATCTGTGGGTCCATTTCTGGGTTCTCTATTCTGTTCCATTTGTCTACGTGTCTATTTTGTGCCAGTGCCATACTGTCTTGGTGATTACATTCTGAAGTTCAGAATTTGGTTTTCTTTTTCAACATCACTTTGGCTATTCGGGGTCTTTTTGGGTTCTATACATATTTTAGAATTGTAGGGGGCACCTGGGTGGATCAGTCAGTTAAATGTCCGACTTCAGCTCAGGTCATGATCTCATTGTCTGTGGGTTTCGGCCCCACATCAGGCTCTGGGCTGACAGCTCAGAGCTTGGAGCCTACTTTGGATTCTGTGTCTCCCTGTCTCTCTCTGCCCCTCCCCAGCTTGTGCTCTCTCTCTCTTTCAAAAATTAATAAAACATTTAAAAAATTTTTAAAAGAATTGTTTGTTCTAGCTCTGTGAAGAATACTGGTGTTATTTTGATAGGGATTTTACTGAATGTGTAGATTGCTTTGGGTTGTAACGACATTTTAACAGTATTTGCTCTTCCAATCCATAAGCATGGAGTGTCTTTCCATTTTTGTGTGTCTTCTTCAATTTCTTTCATAAACTTCCTATGGCTTTCAGTGTATAGATTTTTGGTACCCCTCTTTGGTTAGGTTTATTCCTGGGTATTTTACGGGTTTGGTGCAATTGTAAGTGGGATCAAGTCTCTTTCTGCTGCTTCACTATTGCATTTTATAGACATGCAAACGATTTCTGTTAAGTGTATTATTTAGACCTAACTCACTTCTTTTAATAACTGTGTATTTTGTAGCATGTAGGTTTCATAATTTATTCAACCATTCATTCCACTGTGGATGAGCATTCAGATGATTCCATTTTTGTGATTATAAGCAATTCTGTATTTAGTAATGTTTGCCATGGTGACGGATTGCCTAGGTTGGAATCCCAGCTTCACTCTAGCTATGTGCTTTACCAAGCTGCTAGACTTAAGTTTCATTTCCTTATGTGGAATATGGGGGTAGTAATAACTCTTGCTTTGTGGGATTGTTATAGGAATTAAATGAGTTTATGCACCTAAGGAGGAGTGTAGAACCATGCCTGGCTACATTATGAAAGCTCATGAACGTCAGCTATATATCCTGCAATAAACACACATGTTTTTATTTCTATAGCATAGATTTCTAGTTGTGGGGTGATCTAGGATTATTTTAAATTTTAATCGATGCCATCAAATTACTTGTGCTAAAGATTGCAGCAATTCCTATTCCCACAAGGAAGTAGTACACATGAGAGTACCTGCCTGTTTTGCCATTCCCTCCCAGAACTGGAGGGTACCCAGTTTTGAATGTTTGGCAATCTGATGAGGAAAAAACCCAATCACTTAACCCAATTAATTGTCTTAATTTGTGCATCCTGCTGGATGTGTTCAAATTTAGCATGTTAACCAGCTGTGCTTCAGGGTCAGTGATCTCCTTAAAGTGACACTGAACTAGCAGATATCCCCACCTGCCAAGTGGTCACAGCCATAGGATGAGAAAGCACAAATGAGCCTTGGATGGAGCACAGTACCACCACTACACTTTCCTAAAGGATAGCAGAATATAACATGTAGTAACATTAAAATGAAAGTCTTACTTTTGTTTTTTTAAAGAGTGTTTTGACTATTCTTTTTTCTTTATTATTTTTATTTCAGAGAGAGAGTGAGCGAGTGAGCATGAGCCGGGGAGGGGTAGATGAAGAGAGAGAGAATCTTAAGCAGACTCAATGCTCAGACCAGGGCCTGATCCCATGACCCTGAGCAGAAATCAAGTGTCAGACTCTCAACCGACTGAGCCACCCAGGCGCCCCTGTTTTGGCTATTCTTGACCATTTGTTCCTGCATATACATTTTAGAATCAGCTTTTTAGAACCCTTTTAGAATTTTGGCTGGAATTACATCGAACCCATAGATCAGTTTGGGGAGAATTGATTTCTTATAACTGATATCTTAAACATCTTTGCCAAAGAATATGGCATATTTTTCCATTTTTGAACTTCCTTGCAGTTTCTCATTAAAATTGTATAATTTTCTCCATTAAAGGTCTTTCTCGTCTTTAGTTAGATTTATTCTAAGCAGTTCATATTTTTGTTGCTATTATAAGGGGCATTTTTCAAGTTAGTTTTCTAATTCTGTTGCCAATGTATAGAAATATAATTGGTCTTTTGATATTAAAACCTTACTGGCTTTCTTATTAATTCTAATAAGTGAAGATACTTTTATTAGAATCCATATAGGCAAACATATTATTTGTGAAAAATGATGCTTTTATCTCTTCCTTTCTAGTTCTTATAATTTTGTTTGTTTTCTTTGGCCTCACGCACAGGCTTGGTCATTCAGTAAGAGGCTGAATAGAGGTGCTTGTAGTGGGAATTCTAGTTTTGTTTCTGACTGTACAGAGAATGTGTAACTTTTCACCATGACAAATAGGCTGGTTGCAGGCTGTGGTACATAACCTTTATCGGTGTCAGGGAGCTCCCTTCTGTTCCTTGTTTGTAGAGTTTTATTATCATATGTATGTTGAATATTGTCACATACATTTCCTGTATCTACTGACATGATCATATGGTCTTTGTCTTTCATTAAGGTGTTCAACTACAGAAATACATTTCTTAGTTTTTCCTTTTCCTACTGTCTTTTTTTCTTTCTAGTTTTAGCATTCAACTAGCCTCATGGAAGGAGTTGGGGAGTGTTCCCTCTAGTTCACATTATCTGAAAGAGTTTGCATAAGATGGGAATTATCTGTTCTTTAAATATTGGTAGAATTTTCCTATAAAGTTACCTAACCCAATGAGAAGATTTTAGATAACTAACCCATTCTTTTCTGAATGTAGGACTATTCAAGTTCCTTATTTCTTCTTGAATAAACTTTGGAAAAGTTGTAATTGTATGGAATTTTATTCATTTTTATCCAAGTTTTTAAACTCAGTGGCATTAATATACTCATAATTTTCTCTTCCCTTTGCAATATCTGCTTTATTCATAGTCATATCTTTTATTTGTAAAATTATTTGTCCTTTCTTTTCTTTCATGAACAATTTTGCTAAAGTTTCATTCATGGTATCAGTGTTTTCCAAGCAAAAACTTTTGACTTTGCTGATTGTCTATTTCTATGCTTTATTTTTTTCATTGTTATTCTTTTTTCTACTTAGTTTATTACATTTTACCATTTATGCTTTTCTAATATGTACACTTTAAAGCTATAAATGTTCTTCTCAAGCACATTAGCTGCACCCAGAAGTTTTCAGATGTAGTATTTAATCAATGGTCAGTTCTAATTATTCTCTAATTCTCAATATGGTTTCTTCTTTAGCATACAAGTTGCTTAGAAATGTGTTTTTTCTTTTTTTTAAACTTTATTTTGAATGAGTGAGAGAGAGCACACATGCAGAGGAGAGGCAGAAAGATAGGGAGAGAGAGAATCTCAAGTAGGCTCTGTGCTCTCAGCTCAGAGCCCAACTTGGGGTTCAAACCCATGAACTGTGAGATCATGATCTGGGCTGAAATCAAGAGTCAGACCAACAGATTAAGCCACCCAGGTGCCCTGTGTTTTAATTTTTCAAATAGTAAGAGCTTTAAAAAATTATCTTTTGTTATTAATCTGATGTAATGATTTTGTGGTCAGAAAATACGGTCAGTGTGAAATGAATTGTGCAAACTTTGTTGGGCTTAAATTATAAAATTTTTTAAATTTATTTGCCTAGTTGGTGAGAGGAATGGAGTGGGGGAAGTGCAGAGAGAGGGTGGGGGAGAGAATTCCAAGCAGCTCCAAGATGTCAGCATAGAGCCTGACACAGGGCTTGAACTCATGAACCATGAACAAAAGCAAGAGTCAGATGCTTAACTGACTGAGCCACCCAGATGCTCCTGTTAGGCTTAAATTTTTTAAATGCTCTACCTGTGCTTAAAAAGTGTGTCCTCTATAAATGTTCAGTTATTAAGTTTGCTTAGTATGTTATTCAAGTGTAGTAAGCTGATTTTTGCTACTTGATCTATTAATAACTAGGAAATGTGTGTTAAAATCTACTGCAGTAGTGAATTTGCCCATTTCTCCCACTGGCTTCCCTACATTTCTGAGGAGTCCAATGAACCATGTCATCTCAAGAACCATTTCTTTCTAGAAGATGCTTAATAAATGATCCCCTGCTGTTGTGGGTTGTGTTCCGTCCACTGAAAAGATATGAAGTCCTAACACCAGGACCTGTCAACATGACCTTGTTTAGAAATCAGGTCTTGGAGGTTATGATGGATAAAATGGGATTGTATTGGGCTAGGGTGGGCCCTAAATTCGATGATAAGTGTCCTTCTAAGGAGAGATCTGAAGACACAGAAGAGACCCAGAGAAGAAGGCCATGTGAAGACGGAAGCAGGGCTGGAGTAAGGCCTGCCACAGCCAAGGGCACCAGGGACTGTGGGCAACCGCCAGAAGCTAGGGAGAAGGCCCTTCTCCAGAGCCTTGGCAGGGAGCACGGCTCTGTGAGCACTTCGCACTTTCGGCCTCTGCAACCATGAGAGAAAATTTCTGTTGTTTGAAGCCACCTGGATTTGTGGTAATTTGTTAGGGCAGCCGCTGGACTCTAAGGTGGCTGCTCTTCCAGTGTGTTGATCTGAGGTGACTTTCTTGCGGGCCTCACCACCTCACACCTCACCACCACGGTTAGGACTTGTTTGTGTGAGTGAGGGGTGAGCTCAGCCTCAGCTCTCCAGATCTTCTCAGGCCAGCTTCCGCTCCGGTGAGGTAGCAGTGAAAACACTCAGTGTGGGGGCGCCTGGGTGCCTCAGTCCGTTGGCATCCGACTGGTGATTTCAGCTGGCGGTTATGATCCCAGGGTCATGGAACTGAGTCCTGCATTCAGCTCCGCACGGAGTGTGGAATCTGCTTATAATTCTCTTTCTTTCTCCCTCAGCCTTTCTCCCCTGCTCGTGTTCTCTCTTTCTCAAGTTAAAAAAAAAAAAAGAAAGAAAGAAAGAAAAAGAAAAAAAGAAGCTCCCCAGCGTTCTCCCCGGGGAACTCAGGAACTACCTGGTCACATCTCTTTTGGCTCCCTACTCACAGTGGAGTCAATGCAAGAACCTGGAAAGCTTCATATTTATGATCTCTATCACTTTGTACAATTCACACATTTCTGGATTTCCACTGATAGAATGAGTACTTTGGGGTGATTATGTAGCAAAGGATACAGAGCTTCTTCAGTGGGGAAGTCCAGGGTCTCACAGAGAGAACGTGGGAGTTAGAGCAGCCACCAGGGGGCGACATGTCTTTCTGCAGCTGGTCCGTAGGCAGACTCTGCCTCTGGTCAAAGGGATGCCCCAGACCTGCCACTCAGACCCCTCATCAGCTCTAGGGGGAAACTATCCAGATGAGATGACTGAGGTTGCACCTGGAAACTTCTCCAAGAAAAATGGTGGATCTGATACTTGATTGGTGACTGATTAGATGGAGACAGTGCATGGTAAGAAATTGTGTAGAATGTTTCCAGGTTTCTAGTCTGAATTACCAGGTGGTGCATAGAGAGAGGAGGGACAGGGGGGCCTCATATTCATGTTCATAGTCGGATCCTGTGGGGCATGTAAGTAGTAGTATCTGGTAGGAAGCACGAATCAGGGGCTGTAACTCTCAAGCAGAGTCTGGAGGGAAGTGAAAGGCAGAGAATGGGATCTTAAAGGCGGGATGTGATTTCTTAATATTAGCCTGAGCACAGCATAGGGTCTAAAGTAGGGGCTGGAAAACTACAGCCCATGGGAAGAATTGGCCTGCCACTGCCGTTTTGTAAAGAAAGAAAATTACTGGAGCAAATCCACACCTGTTCACTTACGTATGGTGTGTGACACATTTCCCACTACAGAAGCAGAGTGAAGTAAGTTTTGGACACAGGTCCTGTGGTCTGTAAAGCCTAAGTATTTACTATATGGCCTTTTGGTGAGGAACTGTGCTGACTCCTAGTCTAGAGTAGCACTTCTCAACCTTCAACATGCGTTACCAATGACCCGGAGACCTTGTCAAATGAAGAATCTGGTTCCGGAAGTCTGAGTCCAGCCCTGAGATTTGGCACGTCTATCGGGCCTCTGTGATACTGATGCTACTGCTGGTCCAATTTAAGTTTCTGGCGTCCCTAATAAAAAAGTAAAAATAGGTGGCATTAATCTAATATTTTATTTAACTCAATATAGCCAAACGATTATCATGTCTTATGTAATCCATATAAACAGATTGAGGCCTTTTACTTTATTTTTTTGGTGCTAAGGTCTTTGAAATCGGTGTATATTTTGCACATCCAGACCCACTCAGTGAAGCCCAGCCACAGTTCACGTGGTGAGTGGCTGCCGTCCTGGCCAGTGGAACTCGAGAGTAGACAGGAGCCTGTGCCAGATTTCAAATCCCAGCCCCAAGAACTGGGTAGCTGGGTAGCCATGGGCAAGTTATGTAACCTCTCCCTGTCTGTTTCTCCACCTATAAAATGAGAATAATAAATGCACCTCCTTATGAGGTTGCCTTCAGGATTACGTCAACTAATAGCGTTTAAACAGCCTGCCGGGCACATCGTAGACCGTTATTGTGCTTTTAGGATTCCATACAGGAAGCACATTCTTTCCCTCCCATAAAGGAGGAGTCTGAGACCTGCTGCCTGCCTCACACCCTAGGGGCAGAAGGTGGAGGTTAACATACGCCTCAGTTCTCAGCCCACAGTTCCCCCTTCCCGCGAAGATCTTTTTTTCTTTCGTTCCACAAATATTTATTGAGCCTTTATTGTGTATCAGACCCTATGTCAAGCACCAGGGATATAACACCAATATGAGCACAAAAACTCTCTTTCCCTGTGGATTACGCTCTAGTGGAGAGGTTCACAATGCATATAATGAATGTAGAGTATGCTAGAAGGTGGCACCATGGGGGGTAAATACAAGCAGGCTGGAAAGTGCGGGGGAGGGAAGAAGTATCAGTTTTAAGTAGGTGGCCAGGTGGGTCTTCACGGGGCAGAAAGTCACGGGAAGTCCTGAGGCCAGTGAGGCTGGAGCGGAGTCTGGGAGAGAACTTACAGTGGTCAGGGAGGTGGGGGGTTGGGGCAAGCATACCGTGTAGCTTAAGGCCAGTATGAACATTTTGGTTCTTCCCAGTGAAATGGAGAGCCAACTGGTTGGATTGCACGGAACAAGAGTCCTCATCTGGACAAAGTTGTTTTGAGGCCGCCATGTTGAAGGGAGGAGCCTAAAATGAAGTCCTCCATTCGAAACAACCTCAGGCTGCACGTAGTCCCAGTTCCAGGAAAAGCCTCAGCTGAAGCTCCCCTCGGACCGCCCTTGGATCTGCCAATCAAAAGAAATGTGTAACATTCCTGTAGTCTTGGAGACGAATCAGGGCTGGGAACTGCAGGTAGTTACTTTGTACAAACTTGCCAATCAATCAAGGCTTGCAGAAGCCCCACGTAGATTCTCTGAGCCCACCTCATAATTGGTCATTTTAAAAGACTCTCAAAGGTCATGATTGGGTCCCGCCAAATGTAACGGATGCCTCGCAGATACTGAATGGTCAAAACTGTTACTATGCTGTTACTATGGGCACTATACAATTATGATTGGTGCTTATGTAATGATGCAAAATGTACAATGTGTGCATGGTAACACCCCCGCCCCTCCCCCTTACAAACCTGCTTGCCACTGTTCGGAGCTCCACCTTGTTGCTGCTGGGCCGGGAGACGGGTGAGCCCCTGCTCGAGCTTGTAATAAAGACCCTTTTGTTCATGCATCGGTGCCGGCTCCTTGGAGGTCTCTGGGGACTCGCGATTCGGGCATAACAGAAGGACAGTGTGGGAGCAGGATAAGTGACCATCCGCGTTGGCCCTGATCTGAGGCTTTCCTGGGAGGTGTGGCTCCAGGAACCACCTGGGCAAACAGGTGTGGTTGGTCAGCTAAAACCGAGACCGGTTTTATTCTTTGTCCTCCTTCCATAACCAGTCTGTGTTCTCACAACATCCATGTCAGTGTTGTACAGTCACAATAGGTGTACCCTCACGACACAGTACTGTGTGCCATAGTCACATAAATGGCATTATGCTACAAATTTCATTTGTCAAGTGCTCAACACTATTTTTACGATCCCCTCCATGTTGCTGTACTTAACCTCTGGTTCACTGTTTAGGTTTTTAGAGAAAGAGAGTGCGAGTTGTGGGGGGGTGGGGAGAGGGAGAGAAAGAATCCCAAGGGGCTCCGTGTTGAGCATCCGACTCTTGACTCAATGGGGGCTCAATCCCACAACCCTGGAGCATGACCTGATCTGAAATCAAGAGGCGGAAGCTTAACCAACTGAGTCACCCAGGTGCCCCTAGTTCATTGTTTTTAACAGCTGCACAGGATTCCATAGTAGGCACCTGCCGCTTTCACTTATCCAAGACCTTGCCTGCCTCCAACAAGAGCAGCTTGAGCGACACCACCGAAAGCATCCATTTGTAGCTCCCTCCCAGTGCCAGGGGGACATTTTCCTGGGGAGCACTGGCACTTGGACGTACACACCGCCAACGTTAGGGTGCCTCCAGCTCTCTTTCTAGAGCGCCTGCAGTGGTTTACCCTGCTACCAGCAATACCTAAGTCACAGTCCCCACATCCCTGCTGACACTTAAAGTTTGGCATTTGAGGGGCTCTTGATTTTCATTTGATTTCCTCTGGCTCCTTTGTTGATCTCTCCTTGTTAACCATTCCAACCTGCCCTTCTGTTAAGAAGGTTCTATTAAGGGGCACCTGGGTGGCTCAGTCTGTTAAGCATCCGACTTCGGCTCAGGTCATGATCTCACGGCTCATAGGTTCGAGCCCTGCATCGGGCTCTGTGCTGACAGCTAGCTCAGAACCTGGAGCCTGCTTCAGATTCTGTGTGTGTGTGTCTCTCTCTGCCCCCACCCCTCCCACCCCCACTCGTGCTGTCTCTATCTCTCAAAAATAAATTTAAAAAAATTTAAAAAATAGAAGGTTTTATTAAGACCCACAGCCCATTGCTCTTCTTCCTTTTTTTCTTGTTGACTTGCAAGAAATCTTGTAAATATATATTAACCCCTTGTCAATTTTAGTCACTGAAAATACCTTCTCACTCTGCCATCTGTTAGCTTTGACTGTGACGGCTGAACAGAAATCTGATGTTTCTAAATCTATCCTTTCTCCCTTACATTTGGTACTCTGCGGGGGAGGGGAGGGTTAAAAAGGTGACTTGCCTTTAAAGATAATTTAGAGTAAAAAAATATTTTGAAGTTATGCTTAGAATAAGATCAATATACAGAAATTACCTTCCTCTATGCTGGGCTTTGGGAAACATCCATCTAACTTAGCTTCTATTCATTTCTACCTGATTCTGGAGTTTCTTTTTCCTTTCCTTCAGGACCAAGTGAGTTAAGAAGAAAGGAAGCCACTTGAAGTAAATTTGGTTTTCCTAAGTTTTGCTAAACATAGCCGTAAAATGCAACACTCCCTTAGCAAACTTCATGGTGGGAGGGAGGAAGCGGAACCTGTCCATTTCACCCTGCCCATCACTGCATGTGGCTGAAACTGTGCAGAGCCCGGAATCCTGAAAGAAGAACGCAGACTGAGAACAAAAGCTTTGCAAAAAGATTTGCTTCACAAACCATAGAAACATAAGAGTGGTAACGTGACCAAGAAACCAGGTTTTGATTAAAACAAATACTGAGGAAGAACTATATGCCACAAATATTGAGGAAGAACTATATGCCACAAAGTATTTCTTCATTGAATTAGTCTGAAATATACACAAAATATTTCTTCATTGGATTAGTTCGAAATCTACAAATACATGAAGTAAACACATTATGGTCCATGTTCAAGTAGGGTCGTCAGGATGGAAGAGACACACTACACACCACAGGGCCACACAAGGTGGAAGGTAATTTGAATGTTATTTGAAGAGAATGGAGAATGGCCGGGAAGTTCCAGAAAATCCTCTTGTGGTCCCATGACCAAAATAAAACAACTTAACAAGGCTAAGTAGAAGCCCATTAAACATTTAACTGTCTTGGGGTACCTGGGTGGCTCAGTCTGTTAAGTGTCTGACTCTTGATTTCAGCTCAGGTCATGATCCCCTGGTTCATGGGATCAAGCCCCGCATGGGGCTCTGTGCAGTGAGAAGCCTGCTTGGTATTCTCTCTCTCTCTCTGCCCCTTCCTCGCTCACGCTCTCTCTCTCTCAAAATAAATAAACTTAAAAAAAAAAAGACACATTTAAGTGTCTCAGTTTTATTGAATCTCAGGTCTAAATAAAAAAACTTATGCCAGGTGGAAAAGATGGAATTTAAGGACAAAGTGTGGGATGTGGTTTCTGGAGTTGAAGCCATGAAATCACAGGTAAGAAGAGCATGATTCATCTTTCCAAATTGCCCACTTCAAATTCTGATTACCACGGGGCCAGAAACGGTGAAAGGTGGTGTCAAAACTGCCAATTATAGGGGCGCCTCAGTGGCTCAGTCAGGTAAGTGTCCAACTCTCATTTTCAGCATAGGTCATGGTCTCATGGTTCGTGGGATTGAAACCCGAAATTGGGCTCTGTGCTGACATTTGGGATTCTCTCTCTCTCCCTCTCTTCTCTGCCCCTCCCGCCTGTGTTCATGCTCTTTCAAAATGTATTTTAATTACAAAACCCTACCAATTATAAACCTGTGAGAACAGACCTGGTTACTTTCTAGAAATCATCCTACAGTGACAGAGTAAGTCCCACACCAGGAATAAGGAGGACACTGATGACCTGGGCCACAGACAAACTCTTCCCCTTCTCCTTTTTTTTAGGAGAGAAAAAGGTGTGTCCTTTTCCCTCCATTTAGTTGAGTTTATGTATTTAGACAAGATGCCTGTCTTTTGTGACTATCCCCATTATGTTGTGAGGGTCTTTGAGCATTTTTCTCAGGGCAGAAATCCTTCTGAAGGCTGGGCTTTCTTGTTTAGGTCTCTTATTCGGGTCTCCTACACGGCAGGCTGTTGACAGAAACGTTTAAGTGGCCGTGAAGTCTGGAGCCCAGAGGTAATTCACCTAAGAGGATCAAGGGTGAAGGGCAAAGAGAGGAGGCCAAAGGGCTCCAGTCTCCGCCAGGCAGGGCTTAGTCGACCTTAATGGATATGCTGATAGAAAGAGGCCACTCTACTCAGGGCTGGGCGGGAGGAACCAACGCGCTGTTAGGAACAAATGGCAACGCCTCAGCAAGGCAGGCTGAGGCCTCAGGCTCTCTGACAAGGCAGGGCTTGGAGGACACTTCAAGGTGTTTGGTTTCACGCTGATGCTCCCGGCAAATCACAGAACCTGCCACGTGGGCCTCGGGGGTGAAGGGGCACTCCTTTGTCCTCTGACGACCTTTCAGTAAGAAGAGAGTCTGACTCAGATGACTGACGCTCAGTCTCTGCTCCCAGACCAGTGTGAGCACCAGAACCCCTCTGTGCAAACCATTAGCATTTCAGGATCACAAAAAAAAAAAAAAAAAAAAAAAGAGCCTCTTGTGCATTCCAGATTCGTGGGACAAATGGAAACAGATGACAAACAAAAATCCCAAACCGCTGCCTTTGAGCCCTGTTGACATGGGCAGCTGTTGGACACAGGTACTTATTTCTCTTCAATCAAGTGGAGTAAAATTTAGACATCTTTAGAGGCCTTAAATATTTTATTTACCCTTAGGTCCCAAAGACCTGTATTTATTGCACTACCTCAGAAATTATTTAAGCAAGTTCTCATTCCGCGTCATCATCCCATTCTTTGTGCCTTCCAAGTCGGATGCTTCTGTGCTCGTGCCCATTCTTCTCGTGCTCTGCTACTCCCTCACTCCTCTCCGGACACGTTTCTTAGGCTCTTCTTTTTGTTAACAGCTGGACCCTTCCCTCTCCACCTGTCTCTAACATCTGCTTCTGGGTTATAGCTCAGGTTCACCCCGCCCCCCTCCCCCCCCCCCCCCCAGGGTAAACCTCTATACAGTCTCACATAGCTGAAAGAACTGTACTTTCTCATGGTTATTAGTAACATAAATACAGAGATTCACATTTCTCTGGAAATAAGCCCATGCCTTTAAGCTTAAGTCTAATTGCAGAATCGTGTAATATAAACTTAGCATTTGATTTCACTATTTATAAGAAAAAAATACATAAAAGTTCGTTAATTTTAATTTTCTGATCTATATTTATAGTTAATATTTTATCTTTTTTTAATGTTTTTATTTCTAGGAGAGAGAGAGAGAGAGACAGCGTGAGCAGGGGAGGGTCAGAGAGAGAGGGAGTCACAGACTGAAACAGGCTCCAGGCTCTGAGCTGGCAGTCAGCACAGAGCCCGACGCGGGGCTCGAACCCACGAACCGCGAGATCATGACCTAAGCGAAAGTCAGACGCTTAACCGACTAAGCCACCCAGGCGCCCCAATATTTTATCTTTTTTTAAAAGTAGGCTTCATGCCCAGCACGGGGCTTGAACTCACAACCCTGAGATCAAGACCTGAGCTGAGATCAAGAGTTGGGATGCCTAAACGATGGAGACACCCAGGTGCCCCTATAGTTAGCATCTTAAAATGATAACCTTACCAACAGCTGTCTCTGAATGGCCTTGACGGCCGATGCACAGGTTGATGTTACACCTTGGTAAATATTTCTCCTTGTGAAATATATGGCTTGTGAGCTGCCAGATACAGAGAACCCTCCTTCCAGAACACAGACCGGGTGTGCTTCATTACATGCACGTAAGTACAGCAAATGCAGGGTGTCCAGTCAGATTCAGACAATTTATTGTACCGAATGGAGATTCACACTCAACTAAGCATTCTAACAGGTGACAAGATTCCAAAATCAGAGAAGAATCCATTTCAGTCCTAAGAAAGCAAGCTCACAGAGAGTCTGGGCCAGCAGACGAGCTTTCAGCTTATTGGCTCTCAGCACCCATCTGGGTGCAAGGGTGGCAACACGAGGCTGCCAAATACGGAAAATGATCGGACTCCACAGTACCCCAAAGGGAATTATCCTTACCTTGAATAAAAAGCATTATTTAAAAAAAAACAACAACACTTAAAGATCTCCCGTAGTTTTTCTAATTCCTAACTGTAAGATACCACCCAGTGACAGAACAAAGAATTTTCCTTTGTTGGTCACATCATTCATTACTCAACCAGAAAAGCAACATCATAAAAAAGAAAACACTGAAGTGGAAATAAATAACTAAATAATTTACATGTAGGTAGTTTTGCTGCATTGCACATATAACCACACAAAATCCTAAAGCTGATTTTTTTTTTTTTTAAAGCTTAGAAAATACATTTGCTTTTCTGGGTTTCTTGCTAAGTGACGCATGCTTCTAAGGAAAACTATTCTATGCACAGGACTGATATTTCAACTTTAAATATCTGTCCATCTAGAGCTTGCCAACTAGGTGTGAGCCAGTGCCCAGCTGCCCAGGGGAGCTTCTTCTCCAGCTCACCCCCCAGGCTGGGGAGCGCTGCCCAAGGCCAGCAGTTTTGGGTCAAAGTATGCAAACAGCCCGGGTACAAATGGGTATATGTGTACCGTTGCTTTGATGTCCTTCAGTGGACTGTCGGATCTCTGCGAGCACCCTGGGGGAATGGGGGGTGCCTGGAGAGCAGCAGTGCTCACAGCAAGGCTCAGCACAGGGCGTTTTCTTCCACAAAGTTGCTGACGAGTTCAGTCCGGTCCAAGTATTCCCTGCCTTCTCGGCCGGCCCTTTAATTGATGTGAACTCATCTCCTGATTTAAGCTCCTCACCCCGCACCACCCTGGCCCCTGCATCAGAAAGACCCACGTGAGATCCTCTGGAGGATGCCATGAGGCGTGGTCAGGCCTCCTGACCAGCATCCGTGGGGGACCACCGGGCTTGCTGGCTTACTGGAAAGCTGCTCTTGAAAATCATCTTGAGGGAAAGGTGAACAGTGGGATTCTAGCACACAAATGTTTCCAGATTGTAAGCCAGCCACTTCTCTTGCTCATCTCTTTGTGCCCGCACGCGGTAACCAGCCCCCTGAACTAAGAAGGTGCGGTGCGTATGCTTCCCTGAATGGGGAGTTGGCGCAGGGGTCAGTGAATGTCTTTAAGGGACATCTGTCTGTAAAGGGACATTTAGTATTTTAGGCTCCACAGGTCACATATACTCTGTCACATATTCTCACACGTACTCCCCCTTTTTTTTCTTTAACAACCTTTTAAAAATTGAAAAACAATTCTCAGCTCGAGTGCCTTCTAGATTTCCCCTGTGGCCAATAGTTTGCCTCCACCCTCCCCCCCACGCCCCCGCCAACCCCTGGGAGTTCTTTGGCAGGGGAACATGGGCACTTAACTACATAAAGTGTAAGGTTGTTCGGACCTTGGAACCTTGACTTGGGATTTCTATAGATGCCTGAGGTAGGTCCTTGTAGAGGAATCCTTAGACCAGACATAGAGCAGAACTGGTTGTCTTGATTCTGGCGCCCCCACCACCCCCCAACAGTAGAGCTGGACCAAACTGGCACCCTCTACTTAAAAAGTGGCTATCTGTGCTAGGAAGTCTTAACTAAGGCCCATTTAAATCTGGGCCTATGCTGGCTAATCCTTGCCTTGATTTTAAAGGCAAAATCACATAGTCCAGGCATCTGAAGTTTCATTCCCCAGGTCACTTGCTACTCCCAATGGTTGGCAGTAGAAAAGCTAATGCATAAACATACTTCCTCTTCGCTGCTGATGCCACCCACAGTCTACAGAACCCCGTCAAGAGGATTCAAGGACACCAGCTCACTCTACTCCTGGGGTGTCTAAAACACTGTCCTTCGGTGGCTGGGTCTTGATAAGGACCCGTGTTTACCAGGGACCAAGCACTTAAACAGCTGGAGATGGGCGTTTCAGAAGCTGGACCTTTCACAGGGAAATTTACCTCCGTCCTCTCTGAGACCAGAGCACACACACGCCAGAGGCTGTACGAGCACACGGCTCCTCCAACCTTCCGTGGGTCTGTGAGACAAATCTGCTACCCATCACTTTTTCACTGTTAGAATATTCACTAGGAAGAGCAGAGTAAGAGAATTTGCATTTCTTTTATACATTAATCTTTTCAAGTCATCAAGATACAGTATGCCATGTTTTAAATAATAAACAAGATAAACATCTAAGTTAAATAAGGGCTTCAGGATCCGAATCCGTTCTCTAACCAACAATGTCTGAAAAAGCAGCTGACGGTTCTCCACATAGACATTTGCTCAACCAAATAAATTTCAGCGCTCTGGGGTTAAGAAACAGCCTGTATGCACACACACGCACACTCATAAAAACAACTTCACCTACGATAACTAGGTATGAGAATTCCCAAGGCTTCTAAACAAAATGAATAGGTGTAAAACAACTGATCTCACATACGCCAATCCAGGTGTCCTCTTTAGATTTTTGTTTAAAATGTCAAACTTGTTTTCTCCAAGTGTGAGTTTATTTCTGGTTAAAGTCAGACCCTTCTCTTAGTCTGGATTTACAGTGGGATTAACCACCACGGCCTCAGTCATGGCCATAACAGAGAGAACGTGTAAGGATGGGGGTCTCCAAAGTAAAACCACAGAGGCCATTTTTAATTAAGGAGGGGACACCAACTTGACGTTGGAAGAAACTGGAGCACAATTAAGCCACTGAGAAATGCTGACGTGACTGTCAGGAGGCACAAGCTCCAGTTCTAAAGACATCGAAACCCGTGAAACTTGAGGGATTTTCCAACTCACTCAAAGACATAATATTCTAAGGCTGCTGAAAGGTGGGACGGAGAAAGTCATGACCTGCGGTCAGGAAAGACAATGAATGAATGGCAATGGGGAGTGTTCTACATTAAGAAGAAATGCAATGGTAAATTTTGAAGAGTGTTTTTTAAAAAAGGGCATGCATTTTCTCATCCTCTTCCCTTAGCATTTCTCTTTCAACACACACATTCCCTCTCTTTCACACGCATTCCTTCTCCTACAACACACACACACACACACACATTCACACGCACTCCTTCTACACACACTCTCTCACACACATTCTCTCACATGTTCCCTTGTTCTCACACACACACATTCTCATACTTTCTCTCACATACACATTCTCACTTTCTCACACACACATTCTTTAACACACATTGTCACTTTCTCCCTCATACACATTCTCTCTCACTTTCTCTCACACACATCACTCTCTCTCATACACACATGTACATTGCTCTAGTCACTATTTCACATCTTCCAGGACTATCAGTTTTAAAAATAGTTACCTCCTGGTGCCTGCATTTCTCTCTCGGGTATAAATGGCTTTGAGTTTTTAAACCTACAAAGAAAACATACAGTGACAGACCTGAACAGTAAGTAAAAACTACACACCACCCTCTTTAAGTCAGAGCTTTTGAGATGGACGAAAAGAGGACTAGGATTTCCGCCAGGCGGGTTCTGGTTCTGAGAACGCGACACTCTTCAGTGCCACCTCCACTGATGGGAAGCGGCTTTGCCATTCCCTCCAACACTCTGCCAGGCAAAGTGCATCTGTTTAAAATTTAACATCCCTTCAAGAAAAGCCAAAAACCTTAGTTCATATCCGATGCAGCAGAAACGAAGTCCTTTTCCCTTTTCCCTCCACTTAAAGCTGTATACAGCACGGCTGAAGGCAACACTTTCTGGACAGCAGGGCTCATGAACAACGGATTTTGTTTTTGTTTCAAGGAACAAAAAGGGAAAGGAAAAATGAAGCCGAGTGAGAATAAAGAGAAACCCTGAGGCAAAAATGGCTTTTCCTTCAGAAAGTCTTCCTGGGCTCTCGAATTCGGTCCTAAGTTCAGGCAGCCATCTGGGACGGCAGGCCCTCCTCCAGCCAGAGGGTGGCGGTCGAAGCGCTGCGCGGTGGCCGCCTGTGGATGCGCCGGAGCCGCAGCAGGTAGAGCAGGATGGAGAGCAGGACCACCAGGAAGCAGCCCGAGAACAGGTAGTGATTGTAGACAAAGGAGAAGCCCCTCCAGTGCGCGTGACTGGCCCGGAAGGTCTCCTGCTGGATGTCTCTGGCCACCGGGAAACAAAAAACAAACAGGACGAGTCAGGCAAGGAACGTGATGTACTGGCGCACAGGGTACGGGTCGGGGGAACTGGATTCAGGGCTCGGCTCTGAGACAAAAACTGCCATCCTGGTCTCTGGGGCTCAGTTTCCTTACTTGCGTAGTGTAGGCCGCCGTGGCCCAACACAGGGTGGCTGTAACTCTTAACAGGATGACACGTAAACGTGCCTTCAGCTATCATCACTTCAACTTGGGCCAGAAGTCAGAGGAATTTAAAAGAATGGCAAGGGTTTCGCTACAACCTGGACGCCAGTGTGGAATCACACCACCTGTTGGTGAGCAGTAATACCCACGATGCCCGCTTCTTTTGCGGCTAGCCCAGCTAAGTGGATGGCTGGGACATGCTCAATTAAGTGAAGGGGACAAAGATCCCCCTAAAGCGAACTCCTAGCACACCAGGGCCCTTACATGGGGCCAGCTGACAGCCAGGTCTGGGAACATGAAGGGGGAAAAACAGCCGTGAGTGCAGACACCAGACTATGGCGTGTCGGCACTGCATGTGACTCTGCCCATGTGCAGCTCACAGGTCGTTTCGATCATGTGGCGGGGGCTGGCGTATGCCTCCAAATATCGACACTGACATCACTGTACTGAAATTACAGGAAGCACTAGTTCTGCTGCCAGATTTGTCATTTCAGGTGTTAACAAAAAACAGCACCTATTACTGTACTGCCATTAGGTTTTCTGTGAATATTTGATCAATTTGATAAATATATTTGATGTCTATACTTCAATACAGTGGTTTCCTCTGTAGCCTCTGTTATAGATTTTATACATTAAAAACAGTATTTTCAGAAGGAGGGTCCCAAGCCATTGAAGTGAAGAACCCCAGAATCAACCCTTCTGTGCAGGAGTTAGGGAAAGACACCTGGGAATAATCAGACACTTTTCATGCTGCCTCTGATGGGACAGGCGGGGTGGGAAGGATGCACTGGTGGGGAAGACCGAAGTCAAGTGTCATGGACTCCCAAGTCCTGCCCACAGCCAGCGTTTACCTCAAACACCCACAAACCACAGCTGCCATGCTTTTGTTTGATTCTTGTCACCAAATTCAGAGCTGTACCTTAAGGGTAGAAAGCGGGTCCTGTAAAGGATTGCTCCAAGGGTCCACTGAACCTCCTTGTCGTAAACTTGCAAGGCTGTCTTTAAATTTTTATAGTTGACAGGAAACGAAAAGCCCCTGTGAAACACCTCAAACATCCAGGCGGACTTGAAGCACTGATACCTACGAGCACCAAGCACAAACGTAAGTGGGATTCATTTGCTGTCAACCTAACCGGACACTGAGACGGCCTTCCCTGTGACCAATGTGGGTGCAGAGGCTTCCCGAGCCCAGCACTGAGCAGCCAGACCACCCACATGCATTCCCCATTGATTTACTTGGTTTGTGCCACTTGTCTCACAACCCTAAACAGTTCACCTGTCAAAATCAATGAGCTCATGAAACTCGGTCTCAGGAGGATTTAATACGTGGGCATGACACACCATTTCCTCAGGCGGGCCATCACTTACTCGCTGCTAAAATGCTGAACAAGTGTCCACTTCTTTGGACCTCAGTTTATTTATTATAAAATGAGAAGGCAGAGGTTCCTTTTCAGCTCTGATAGTCTGTGATTCTAAAAAGACTTATCAGAGGCTTACTTTTTGCAAAGTGTTGGGTTAAGTTAGTAGTAAGATATAATCACAGAGAATAAGGCAGCTAATGTACTTAAATGACTTATAATGGCAGGATTTTTAAAAAGCACCAACGAACTATGAAGTAAGGCAGAATTTGATGAATGCCACTAGGGAGAAGTAACGTATGCTCTGGAGACCGAGAGGGGTGGAGTCTCCTTGAATGGGCAGAGGAAGATGAGAGAGGGACAGCAACGTCCTGACTCTGACGTCAGGGCAGGACTTCAACAAGCAAGGGACAGACAGGGGAACACCAGGCAGAAGGAACAGCAAAACTGAACAAAAAACTGTAGGACGTATTTGGACACAAGTAGTTGTTTCTTGGAACCGCGAGGCACAGCCACCCACTGCTTACTTCAGCCTGTGGAGGTCGGCGTGTGAGGCGTACAGTCCTCGGTCAAAGCGCTCCCGCAGGACCGACCACTTCGTTGCACAATAATCCTGGAAGAAATGTCGCCCCAAATAAACCACTGGTAAATTAACAGCTTCTTCATCTTGAAAAAGGTTTACCAAATTCATATTCGTAACAAACATCTCCTTCCAATTAGGCAACACAAGCTCAACCTCTATGTGTAACGTGAAGACCGGAGGCACGGCACCCAGCAAATGCTTACTGATTGGCGAAGACCATGCTTGTTCAGTCTTAAAAGTCTGCCAAAGTTACTGTTACAGAGAGTTTGCCTGCCCACAACCAACCTCTTCAAAACTGCTTTGTTTCCTCCTCTGTGACTGCCTGTGACTGGCAGAAACTTCTGGAAGCGTGAAGTGGTACTTCAGCTGGTTCCGAGTGGACACCTGTGTCTGAAGTTACACAGTGCAAGGCTCGGGGAACACCAAGCTGATTACAGAAGGCTGTGTCTTTAGGAGAAGGCAAAGAGGGGCCATCTTTCCCTGACGTTACTTGTAACAATATATTTTTTAAAAGTTTATTTGTTTTGAGGGAGAGAGAGTACACGCACATGTGGCTGGGGGAGTAGCAGAGGGAGGGAGAATCCCAAGCAGACTCTGCACCGTCAGTGAGGAGCCCGACTTGGAACTCGAACTCACAAACCGTGAGATCATGACTTGAGCCAAAACCCAGAGTTGGACACTTAACTGACTAAGCCACCCAGGTGCCCCTGTAATAATATTAATAGCTAAGATTTAAGGAGCACTAAGTGCCTTTTCTGAGTGTAATACTTAAAGCCACTGCTTGGCATGGCTATAATTCCAGCCTCAATTTCAAGGATGAAGAAACTGAGGCTCTGAGAGATGGTGAAACTTGCAACAGGGAACACAGAACAACACTCAGTGTGGGGTGAGAGGTAAGGACAGGCAGTTAGGGCAGAGAAAACACCGTGAATGGAGACAAGATGCAAAGTAGCTTGGAAGTCGCAGAAACGAGTAGCTATGATTAGAGTAGGTCATGCAAGATGGGAAGAGGGGGCTCCAGGGTTGGGAGGGGGACATGCTAAAGCATTTGTGATTTACCCTCACACAAAAGGAAACTGCTGAAGACTGTAAATAGGGGAGGGGGTTTGTGGTTTGGACACATGTGTTTCTGGGAGTGGCGTGAGCAATGAATGACAGAGGGAGACCGGATGCAAGAAGCCAGCTGGGGGCTCCTGCAGTAGCACAGGTGACAGACGCAGGCCCCACCAGGGCAGTGAGAGCAGGACAGAGAGCAGGGAGGGCTCTGAGAAATGATGACGGATAAAATAATGTGCCTGATGACTGATTATGGGGGGTGCGCAGCGAGGGAGGAATGAGTGGCAGGGAGAAGTCTAGAACTCCTGAGTTTTGGTGGACTGGGTGGCCAGGGATGCCATTAACCAAGACAACATCACAGGAAATGGGGAGAAAGCAGTGGGTTTGCTTTGGGTCATGAAAACTAGGGGGAACCGGGCTCGGAGGCTGGGGCCTCTTCTTGGAGGGCAGCAGCAGCAAACCACGGGCATGGGAGAGAGCTGGAGGGCCCACGGGCCCAGGGTGGAAGTCCAGGATCACCAACGTTCAGAGGGTACGAAGGCGGGGAGTCCCTGACAGAGCCTAGGAACCCGTCAGGCCGGGGCCAAGAGCAGGACAGGGGTCCTCGGCGGAGGGACAGGAGGGCTGCAGGAGTAGGGCGAGACACCAGTGGCGGTACTACACGGAGATCTACAAGTCTCTCACCTGGGAGCCACTGGCCATCAGAGCAGTGCCCGGAGTGGTGGGCAGACGCCGGCTCACCGCAGATCTGTGACTCCTGCCGGGACTACCTCTCTCGCTCAGCCAAGGAACAGGATCCCCGACAGGTGGCACTACATCCTTCCACCCCCCACCTTCCCCCGTTCTTGAGCTGGGCCTACCAGGGTCAAAGGGGGACCCGGGCTGCCAGCGTCTACACCATCTCTCAAAAGCATGCAGGGGAAGAGGGTTTCTTTGCAGGTTACCTTTGCAGCTTTAGTGAAAGTAGCAGCGTTGTAGTCCCCCCCCATTCGTAACACGTCCTCAGTGCAGTAGTAGAACTCCGAAAAGCCATAGAATTCACTGTTCTGGAAGTGAATGGGGGGCTGGTAGACCCCGTTGAGGGAGGTCTGCGTCTCGTTTGTTTTATTCATGAAAGGCTGGATGGTCTCTCGGCACAGGTCAAAGTCTCCTGTTCCCCGGAGGTACATGGTCTGCCCACTTTGCTGGATTTCATCTCTAATGTCCAGGGGTAAGCAGGGGTCCAGGAATGGAGTGTCAGGAGCCAGACCCGTCTGCTTCCCCAGGAGCCTACAGGACCAAGAGAAACTTGATTTGAGACTGACAGAAAGCTGGGTTTTCAAGAAGCAGCCGCAAGCCTGCGTCTCTCAAGATGTGCTCTGTGGAACATGAGCCCTGCAGGGTGCCCTGGGGGAACGCAAAAGGGTTCCGGGATAGTGAGGTCAGGGAAACAGGTACCTAGCCCCTCTTGGAGAATCACCATCCAACCACACGCGCAGATACAGCAGATACCTGCACAGACGCTGGAACAGGGTCCAGCAAAACAGCTACCTGGTCGGATTACCAGTGCTTTCTGACCCTGGCACACGGCCTGGTACTCTCGGCCCGGGTGCCTGTGGTTCCGGAGCTCCTCGCAGTCTCAAGTTCACTGCAGCGGGATGCCTACCAACTGCGTTATTTCCAACCCTGTTCCACCACTACTGCTTGCGAGTGTAACCATACAGAGATGAGGACAGAAGTAACTGGCCCCGTGCAAGCCAGGTTAGAGGTCTTAGAAAAACACGATAAAGGCAAGTTACTCGAAAACTGCTGTCAAGTTCAGTATTAGCATGGTTTAAAAAAAATTGAGAAACTCTGAAAAGCCAAAATTCTTTTACAAATGTCTGTTAAGCCCTTGGTAATCTTTAAAGAAGCCAAAATGACACCAAGATGAGTAGGTGCAGTGCACGCAGAGAGATGACAGGTGTAGCCTAAGAAGAGACCTGAGTCCACGGCAAAAGACTGGAAAATGAACATGTGAATTAAAACAAGATGCCTGTGGTTTGATTCAGTTTTGATCCTCTGTTTTAACTGTTTTTTTTTAATTTTTTATTTCTAGGAGAGAGAGAGAGAGAGACAGCGTGAGCAGGGGAGGGTCAGAGAGAGGAGTCACAGACTGAAACAGGCTCCAGGCTCTGAGCTGGCAGTCAGCACAGAGCCCGACGCGGGGCTCGAACCCACGAACCGCGAGATCATGACCTAAGCGAAAGTCGGACGCTTAACCGACTAAGCCACCCAGGTGCCCCTTAACTATTTTATTTTAAAGTTTGTTCATTTTTGAAAGAAAGAGAGACAGACAGACAGAGAGAGACAGAGTGCGAGCAGGGGATGGGCTGAGAGAGAGGTAGACCCAGAATCTGAAGCAGGCTCCAGGCTCCGAGCTGTCAGCACACGGGGTTCTAATTCACCAACTGCAAGATAATGACCTGAGCTGAAGTCGAATGCTCAACTGACTGAGCCACCCAGGTGCCCACGTTTTAACTGATTTTTAAAAATCAATCAACTGTTGGTCCCAATTGCTGTAGATAAGAGAGTTTCTATCACACTACAGGCTCTGAGAAGTTCCATGGAAATCTTAACTGTCTACTGAAATGAACTGCGCTTATTGACTTTGCAGTGAAATTTCCCTGCGCTAAGATCTGTCACCCCATTACGTGTACTTCCCGCTAGTCACCACTACGCAGTGAGGAACACGAAACAGTTTACAACAACTGGACCCACATTAGAGTTTGATACCGTGACATCACATGGGCCAAAAAGGTGTTTCCGTACTAGGAGACTGCCACTCAACTGACAGGTCTGTTACTCCTAAACTCAGGTCAACTCAAAATGGACTTGAATATAAAATATTAAGGTCTTTGCCATTAAATAAAAATATCTAATTTTTAAAACTCAATTGCTACTAATGGCAAAGAAATATCGATGCATTTCAAGGCTCAATTCATGTGCAAAAAGTGATGACTAACATTTCTAGTAATTATCAGAGTCCAAGAATAGTGAAATGTACTTCAACACTACTGTTTTTAGTTGCCCTACATCTAAATTAAAAAGTACCACTGAATTGTCCATTATACAAGTTTCCTCACATTAACATCAATTAGTGAAAATTAACATTGCAGAAGATGTTTCTCCAATTCTAATTCATGGGGTACCTGGGTGGCTTAGTTGGCTAAGTGGCCAACTCTTGATTTCAGCTCAGGTCATGATCTCATGGTTTGTGAGCTTAAGCCCTGCATCAGGCTCTGCGTTCACTGCAGAGCCTGCTTTGGATCCTCTATTGCCCTGTTTCTGGCTTTCTCTGGCTCATGCTCTCTCTCTCAAAAATAAATAAACATTAAAATTCAAAATCACTTATAAAATATTTCTATTTTAGGACTATTATAGAAAATAATTATACCAAAATGTACTGTGTAATACACCATGTTTAAAAAGAAAGTATGGGACTACCCATCTCTCTCTCTTTTTTAAGTTTATTTATTTATTTTTGAGACAGAGATAGTGTGAGTGGGGGAGGGGTGGAGAGGGAGAGAGAGAATCCCAAGTAGGCTCTGCACTGTCAGCACAGAGCCTAATGTGGGGCAGGAACCCACAAAGCCATGAGATCATGACCTGAGCTGAAACCAAGAGTCAGGTGCTTAACTGACTGAGCCCCCATGTGCCTTGGGACTGCCCATCTTTTTTTTTTACTCTCTCTCTCCTTTAAAAAAATTTTTTTAAATGTTTTTATTATTGAGAGACAGAAAGAGACAGAGCATGAGCATGAGAGGGGCAGAGAAAGGGGGAGAGACACAGAATCTGAAGCAGGCTCCATGCTCTGAGCTGTCAGCACAGCTGGGGACTCTCAAAACTCACAAACTGCGAGACCATGTCCTAAGCTGAAGTCAGATGCTTAACCAACTGAGCCACCCACGTGCCCCAGGACTACCTATCTCTTAACTAACACCACTCAGTTAAGGTCTGGGGCAGAAAAATAAGTTTTTATTGCTCTTCCTATTCACATACGTGAATTTCTGGAAAGTATGGTACTGAATGGCTCTGACTTGGCCATTCTTTTTTTTTTTTAATGTTTTATTTATTTCTAGGAGAGAGAGAGAGAGAGACAGCGTGAGCAGGGGAGGGTCAGAGAGAGAGGGAGTCACAGACTGAAACAGGCTCCAAGGCTCTGAGCTGACAGCACAGAGCCCGACACGGGGCTCGAACCCACGAACCGAGAGATCATGACCCAAGCGAAAGTCGGACGCTTAACCGACTAAGCCACCCAGGTGCCCCTGACTTGGCCATTCTTAAAGTTCAGGCCTTTCCAGGCTTACTAAGATTAAACTGATGAAGGAACTATATACCACCATTTATCTTTATGAATTAGGATTTTTTTCCCCTCAAAATTGCTCATCTAAACAAAGAAAACAAAGCATAGCAATTAATAGAATATTTTATACAACCCCAGGTTTCAGATATTTTTATTCATCCAAACAGCTCTGCTCTTATGAACTAATTTCAAATAAATAACTGCAATATACTTATGCTTATAAAGTAAGCTTATACTGATAGAGCATTGCTCTTGTTCTGTATATCTTCTATACCAGAATTCTTCATAAACTCATTTTAAAAAATTACACTGTTAAAACTGTTTAAAACCACTAATTTAAGACTTCTGGATCACTTCTTTCTCTTGAATAATTTCCTGCTCTATGGTTTAAATCATTGAGTAACTGCACAGGCTGTTTTTCCAGACCACAACCAGAACATCACTTAATTCCCTTCTGTCATTGGTGACAATTTTATTGTCACATACCGCTGGCCCCCAGGACATGTGCAGCAGCCCAGGTGCTGAGTTTCCCAAGGACTCTGCAATGCAAAATACATCACCCAGGGCTCAAAGTTTCTACTATGTTAACAGTGAAACTTCTATCCCAGAGGGCTGTGGATTTGAGGCTGAAGGCAGGACCTCGGTGCCCTTTCATTTCTCAGCTGGCAGGGGAGTTGAAGGTGAAGGTGCTGACACACTTCTGCTGCTTGAGGTCTCCCTGCTTTGCCCGGAGTGGTTTTCTACAAGTAGAGACCGAGATATGAAAGTGAACGCTGAGAAGTGGAAGGCGCTTTACCTGTTCTTTTGAACGGTGTTGGTAAATATTCGGTCTTCATATCTCTGTCGAGCAGCATTGCCACCAAACCCAAGAAACGTGGCCACGTAGACCCGGTACACATGCTCAGTTTGGTGAACATCGCACCCCAAGTTAAATTCGGCTAACAAGTTCTTAGCGACTTCTTCCTGCAGATGCAAGGATAAAACACTTTAATATTTTAAGCAATACCAAAACAATCACCTCCTGTGAAAAAGAAGGATCTATAAAGATTCTCATCTAAAAGTAGCAAAAGTTTCTGCTTCTGACTTTCCCGAGGACCCTTCTAAGCAACCATCCAAATTCAATATGACAATTCTGACTTAAGAAATTCCAGATATGCTGCACATCTGTGATACTGTTACATTCTGTAACCGGAAATGAGCGCTAGAGTTCATATCCCCCAATCTAGAAAGCCTGCTATGGAAGCCTATGCTTTAGAAATAATTCTAACCACTGAAAAGTCTCTATACACAAATATGACCTCAGCGAATTCTGTGAAAGAATAAAACTGAATGTCATCTAAATCTATAACTTCAAAGGGGGTTAGTTAATTATGGTAATCAATACTTTATGCAGGAACATGCTTATACCCTATTAAACAAGGGATGCAAAATTTTATAAACAGTAATATTAAAACAACCATATTTTAAAAAACTATAAATAGGAAAAAAATGAATGAAAAGAAATACAAAATGATAATCATGGTTTTTTTGGGGTGATGCATCCATGAAAATGCACCCTGATTTTTTAGTATTTTTTCCAAACTTGCTATGTTGGTTGTCTGTTTTTGCTTTATCTTGAGGGGGAAAACATGACTTTTAAGAGAGTGTAACAGTTTCTAGAGGCGTGCCTGGATGAGAAGTAGGAAACACAAATTATAATACTTGAATTTACAAAGCATTTTTCTTAAGAGCTTAATAAATATACCAGTAACATTTAGTGAGTGAACACTAGGTGCCTGGTGGTACATTAGATATATTATCTGCACTACAGCATTTCAACTTTATAATAACCCTGTGTGAGAGATAACTGCATTCACATTTACAGATGAAGAACCGAGTTCAAAGAACTTAAGCGATGTGCATAAGGTTACACAACTAGTGAAACCAGCGTGATGAAGGAGCCTAGACTCCAGCCTTCTTAACCACTACACTATATGTGAGGGGAAAGTGCAGGAAACCAGGCTTTGGTGGTAATTTACAGCTGAGTGGAAACAGAATCATAGAGACCCGTAGCAGTTCAGGAACACATGTGGAAACCTTTCTGGTTCTCACTGCGCAAGGCTGCCCAGCCTACTGGGAAACTACAGGCTGTGACAGAGAGCCCTGAAAGCCTCTGAGAAAAACAGGGGAGACCTACAGTTCAGAAATGTGCAAGCAGTGCATACAAACCTCAATCCTTTCCAGAAAAGTCAAAAGCTGAGTCTTAAAAAAAAAAAGTACATTCCTCAATATAACTTAAGAAATATGATGCTATTAACATTGTTTTATAGTATCTGTTGAGAAAAGAAGTGACTGAAGAGAAAATACAAACAAAAATTCAAGCATGTAACTGACATTTATACCAAACGAAAACTCTGAAGTTCAGAAAACAAACCAGCCGACTTCAATGAACAAACACAAACGGAGGTTTGCCTGGTTTCCTCCTGACTCCTTTCTCCTGGGTTGGGAAGGTGGGACCTCAGCAAGCATAGTAAGGATGTGTTCAGACTCAGAAAAAACAAAATGGATGGAGACATGTTAAAGGAAAACCAAAGCAAATGGAAGAAAATTTGACAGATAATAACCTGCTGTGAGGAGGCAAAGCTTACAGTTTTGGGAACTTCGTATGCTATCTGGGTTGACACGCCTCCCATGTCGAGAATACCGGCTGTCCTTTTACGGAGAATGGCTTCCCTACTTTCGCTACCAGGAATGTTAACCTCCACAACTGCCTCCTCGTCTGCAAAGAACAAGAAACAGCCATTGGAACAGAACAAATCCAGGGAACTGGGACCTTGTGTGTGGAGGGTTTCTTGTCTTCATGGGACTTTCGAGCCTACCTAGGCAAACGCAGCCCACTCCTCCCACCTGAAGTCAAGTTAATGGTGTGAAATGGCAGCCCCCCTCTCTGCTCCAATACACTCAGCTGTGTCACAAAACCACACTCCTTTTCTATCCTTGGATTAGACAGAACAGCCATCATTTCCAGTCAGACACATTATTTGGAAACATGATACTTACCATCTTCAATATGTTCGAATCGTCCAAGGACAAAATTAATGCCGATCCAAGCATACACACCTACAGACATTTCACAGGGTGAAGAGAAGAAGAAGAAAGTCTTAAGGTATTTTTGTACAACTCTTACCAATGTGTTCTGTGCAAACAAGTCATTTCCTTTACTCCCTGATGACCTGTGAAAACATTATCTGAAATAATGCATATGTTTTCCTAGTATTTTTTTCCGAGAGCTCTCAACTTTAAAATTTACAGTTTCTTATCAATTACACAGGTAGAAATTCCCTCGGTGCTAGTTTTCATTTGAAACTATTTTGAAATAATGGAGTTTTTACTTTATCAAGTTAAACCCATCAACACAAGGTTCTAAAAACAAAGCAACTTTGACTCTTCTACTTCCTTCCTCCCTCATTTCCACTCATTTGCTGAGCCTGATTCTCTTTGCAACATTCCCTACCCAGTCATTACCCAATTTCAATTCTACCTGGATTTAAGCCATCACAGAGACCTCGTCAACCTTCCTGCCCTCATCTTCCACTCCAACCCATTCTGTTCTCTGCTACTGGTCTGACAATCTAAGACCTGTCCAACTTTTTGTTTTTACTGAATAGATATGACATGCAACATTTGTTAAGTCTGAGGTATACAGTGTGTTACTTTGATATATCTATATGCTGTCCTATAAATGCCCTTGTAATACTTTCACATCACATTATGTGTATAGCATTACTGTCTATACTCCTTGCACTGTGCCTTAGAAATCTACGGCTTATTTATTACTTGTTATAAGTTTGCACCCTTAAATACCACCAATCTTATCATTACTCCTTTCCTGGTAACCACCATTTTACTCTTTTTTATGGGCTTTATTTTAAAGCCTTTTTAAAGAAAGTCTATTTATTTTGAGAGAGAGAGAGAGAGAGAGACAGACAACATTGTAAGCAGGCTCCACACTGTCAATGTGGAACCCAACACAGGGCTTAAACCCATGAACTGTGAGATCATGACCTGGGCTGGACGCTTCACTGACTGAGCTACCCAGGTGCCCCAGGTTTGACTTTTTCAGATTCCACAAGTAAGTGGACGTATCTCACCTAGTAAGTATACTGTGCTCAAGCTCCATCCACCTTGTTACAAATGGCAGGATTTCCTTTCTCATGGCTGCATAATAATCCATTACGTATATGTACTACATCTTTTTAAACCATTCATCTGTTGATAGGCAGTTGGGTTGTTTCTCTATCTTGGTTCCTGTAATGAATGCTGTGGTAAACCCGGGAGTGCAGACATCTTGCTGAAATCCTGTTTTTGTTTTCTTTGGGTTTATTCCCAGAAATGGACTGACTGGATTGTACCACCTATTTCTAATTTTTTGAGGAACCTCCATATTGTTTTCCATGGTGCTTGGACCAATTTACATCCCTACCTACAATATATATGGGTTACCTTTCCACCACATTCTTGCCAGCACCTGCTATCTTGTCTTCCTGATGACAGACATTCTAACAGGTATGAGATGAAATTTCATTGTGGTTTTGCTTTGCATTTCCCTGATGACTAGTGACGCTGAGCATCTTTTCATGTGCCATTTGGCCATTTTAATGTCCTTTCTGGAAAATGTCTACTTAGTTTCTTAATCAAATTTTTCCTTAATTTTTTTATCATCAAGTTGTATGAGATCTTTATATATTTTGGATATTAAACTCTTATCCACTATTTGCAAAATTATTTCCCATTCTGTAGGTTGTCATTTCATTTTACTGTGCAGAAGCTTCTGAGTTGATACAGTCTCATTTGTTGGCTTTTGCTTTTGTTGTTGATGCTTTTGGCATCATGTCCAAGAAATCATTGCCATGGCCAATATTGATGAGTTTCTTGCCTACATTTTCTTCTAGGAGTTTATGGTATCAAGTCTTAGGTTTCTCTTTGGTTCTTTTTGAATTCATCTTTGTGAGTGGTGTGAGACAGCGGTCTAATTTCTTTGTTCAGCATGTGTTTATCCAGTTTTCCCAGCACCACCTGTTGAAGAGACCATCCTTTTCACTACTGGGTGTTGGCTGTATATGCTTGGATTTAATTCTGGGCTCTCTATTCATTCCATTGGTCAATGTGTCTCTTTTTGTGCCAGTAACAAACTATTTTTTTTTTTTATAACGTTGCTTTGTATAATAGCCTGAAATTGGAAGCATGATACTTCCAGCTTTGTTCTTTTTTTATCAGGATAGCCCTGGCTATTAGGGGTCTTTTGATATACCACACACATTTCAGGATTGCTTCGTCTATTGCTGTGAAAAATGCTTTTGGCATTTTGATGATGGCACATTGATGGCAATGCTTTTGGCATTGATGATGCAATACAATCTTGGCACTGTATTAAATCTATAGATGGGTTGAGTAGTATGGCAATTGTAACAAAATTAATTCTTGCCACCCATGAACGTGGGTTGTCTTTCAATCTGCCTTCTTCCATTTCTTCCAGCCAAGTCTTGTAGTTTCTGTGGTAAAGATCTTCCACCTCCTTGGCTAAATCTATTTCTATTTTATTGTCTTTGCTGCCACTGGGAACAGGACAGTTTTCTTTCTTTTTCAGAAAAGAAAAAGTCATTAGTGTAAAGGAATGCAATTGGTTTCTGTATGTTGGTTTCGTATCTTACCACTTTATTGAAATTGTTGATTAATTCAATGATTGACAGCTTCTGGCAGACTCTTCAGGATTTTATATATATTAGATCATATCATCAGCAGATAGTGACAATTTTACTTTTTCCTTTCTGATCTGGATGCATTTTCCTTCTTTATCTTGCCTAAGTGCTCTAGTAAGATATCCAGTACTACACTGAATAGGAGTGATAAGAGTAGGCGTCCTGGTCTTGTTCTTGATCTTAAAGGAAGTGCTTTCAATTTCTTTCCACAGAGTCTAAGGTTAGCTGTGAGTCTGTCATAAACGGCTTTTGCTATGTTGAGATGCATTTCTTCTATACCTAATCTGTTCAGGATTTTTATCATGAAAGGATACTACATTTTATCAAATATTTTTCTATGATGTTTTGAGATGATGCCATGATTTTTATTTTTCACTTTATTGATGTGATATAATTTATTGATGTGTGTGTGTTGAATCATCCTTGCATCTCAGTAATAAATTTTACTTGGTTATGGTGTATAATCCTTTTAATGTGTTTTTGAATTGTTTGCTAGTATTTTGTTGAGAATTTTTGCATCTATATTCATCAGGGATACTGGTCTACAGTTTTCTTGTGGTATCTTTATTTGGTTTTGGTATTAACATAATGCTGGCCTCACAAAATGAGTTTAGAAGTTTTCCCTCCTCCTTAATATTTTAGAAAATTTTGAGGGGAATTGGTATCAATTCTTTAAATGTTTGGTAGAATTCTCCAGTGAAGCCATTTGGTCTTGGAATTTTCCGTGTTGGCAGTTTGATTATGGATTCAATCTCTTTACTCATTATTGGTCTACTCAGATTTTCTATTTCTTCCTATTCAGTCTTGGTAGGTTGTAGGTTTTAGAAATGCACCCCTTTCTTCTAAGTTACATAATTTATTGGTATAGAATTGTTCACAGTACAGTTGAGCCTTGAACAATGTGGTATCAGGGCACGGCCCCCCGCCGATGTTAACTTTTGATTCCCTAAAAACTTGACTACTAACAGCTTAGTGTTGATCAGAAGCATACTAAGTGTTGCTAAGAAGATCGTAAGAAAAATACATTTATAGTATTGTACTGTATTTACTGAAAAAAATCCACATATAAGTGGACTTATACAGTTCAATCCCAAATTGTTCAAAGGTCAGCTGAAGTCTCATGGTCCTATGTATTCCTGTGGTGTCAGGTGTAATGTCTTCTCTTTCAGTTTTAACTTTTTTTTTTTTAGTCTAGCTAAGGGTTTATAAATTTTATCTTTTTGTAGAACCAGCTCTTAGTTTCATTGATCCTTTCTAAGGATTTTCTGTTCTCTATTTCATTTATTTCCATTCTGATCTTTATTATTTCCTTCCTTCTGCTAACTTTGGGCTTCATTTGTTCCTTTTCTAGTTCCTTGAGATATAATGTTATATTGTTTGTTTGAAATCTAATTTTTTATAATATGCTTTTATTGCTACAAACTTTCCTCAGAACTGCTTTTGCTACATCCCACAATATTTTCAATGTTCTCTTTCCATTTGTTTTGAGATACTTTTTAATTTCCTTTTGGATTTTTCTTTGATCCCCTGGTTTAGAAGTATGCTGTTTAAATTCCAATCAAAATTGCACCAGCATACTTCTCAAAACTAGAACAAACTATCCAAAAATTTGTATGGAACCACAAAAGACCCCGAATAGCCAAAGTAATCCTGAAAAATAAAACCAAAACGGAGGGATCACCATCCCAGACTTTAGCCTCTACTACAAAGCTGTCATCATGGTATTGGCACAAAACAGACACATAGACCAATGGAACAGAATTGAGAACTCAGAAGTGGACCCAAAAGTATACAGCCAACTAATCTTTGACAAAGCAGGAAAGAATATCTGATGGAAAAAAGACAGCCTTTTTAACAGATGGTGTTGGGAGAACTGGACAGCAACATGCAGAAGAATGGAACTAGATCATTTTCTCACACCATGCACAAAAATAAACTCAAAATGGATAAAGGACCTGAACGTGAGACAGGAAAC